>PVJX010000125.1:0-72756 GCA_004027295.1 Dolichotis patagonum
TTCTTTGTCATGGAAGTATCTTATTTCTCCATCCATTTTGAAGGACAGTTTTGCAGGGTATGTCAGTCTGGGTTGGAAGTGGTTTTCCTTTAGGATCTGAAATACTTCACTCCATGCTCTTCTTGACTTCATTGTTTGTGTTGAGAAGTCTGCTGTGATTCTGATAGGTTTTCCTTTATAGGTGATCTGTCTTTTCTCTGTAACAGCTTTTAATATTCTGTTCTTATGGTGGATTTTTGGGATGGTGATTATTATGTGTCTGGGTGTGCTTTTATTTTGGTTATGGTTATTTGGAGTTCTATATGCTTCACTAATCCAAATGTCAGTTTCCATTCTCATGTTTGGGAAGTTTTCAGCTATTACTTCTGTAAATATCCTCTTGATATCATTTGGGCTGTCCCCTTCTTTTTCATTTATCCCTATTAATCTTATGTTATTTTTCTTTGCATCATCTTGCAGGTGTTGAATTGTTATTTCCTGATTCCTTGTTATTTTTAAAAGATCTTTCCTTTCCTGTTCACGAGCTGCAATCTTATCTTTGAGGTCTGAAATTCTATCTTCACTTTCATTGAGGTGGTTTTGACAGCTTTCAGTAGAATTTTTGATTTCCTGTATATCTCTTTGAATCTGCTTTATGTATTCTGTTTGTTTCTTATAGTGTTCATTCAGGAATTCTATCTGTTTGCTTTGTTCCTCTAACGTTTTAGCTGTGTGTTCACTAGATGTGTTCACTATATGTTTCACTACTTTTATCATTTCTTCTTTTACTTGGGCAATTATTTCTGATTTGAATTTCTCCATAGCTTCCCTTATTTGCTTCTTTATTTCAGTTGATATCATTTCAGTCATTTCAGGTGTATGGCTTCTATTTTCTTCTATGTACATGGCTCCCATGCTTTCTTAGTATGGGCTGGAAATTTGAGCCTGCCTTTTGGTCTTTCCTTTTGTCATGTTTCTTTATTTCCTTGGTTTGAGTTGTGTTCTAAAGCTTCCTCTGTGAATCACCTCCTGCACCCTCAGCTCCTGGAGCAGTTTCAGCTCCCGGAGCAGTTTCAGCTCCCCTGCAGGCACTTGGCTCCCTCTATTGAGATGCGGAAGCTGGGCGTTGAGAACTGGGGTCGGCACAATCCCCGGGGCACAATCCCCTGTCCTAGGGGTGTGGATATGAACTCAACCACTGGCAGTGCTGGTCTTAAGCTCTCCCCAGGGCAGCCCAAATGAGTCCAGAGTGGTCGTGCACACTCTCCACTTCCTGAACTGAAACAAGGCCGCTGGGCATAGTCGACTGAGGCCCTGGAATCTGCTGGGCCCAGTCCAGTGTCCCCGGTAGCTCCCCAGAAATTCAAACGCTGGGAGCGTAGGTCTCCAACTTTCCCCGGGGCTCCGGGCCTCACCCCGGCAATCCCCACTCCCCTGCTGGCTCTTGGCTCCCTTAATTGAGAGGCGGAAGCTGGGCATTGAGAACTGGGGTCTGTGGAACCCCCAGAGCTGGTTATTCTTTTTAAAAAATTTTTATTTTAAAGAGAATAAAGCTCAGCAAAATAAACAGAACAAAAATAATCAAAACAAACCAGTGTAAGTGACACAGGACTTCAAAAAAATAGAAAATCAACAGTGGTTATCATAAAGCCTCTTGTCTTCAAAATAACTATAGATACCTTCAGATAGTAAAAATCAAAACAGAACACAATAGAACCAATAAAAATAAAACAATGAATGCAATAAAGGATTTCAAAACAAAACTATAGTAAATCCAAACCAGCTACCATAATATATCTTGCTATGTTGTAATAGCTGCCATGCCATCAGATACAATAAAATCAAACAAAACAAAACAGTAAAACTCAACCCAGCAAAACAATGAAAATGATACAGGACTTCAAAACAAGATAATAGGGAATTAACAATGCTACACCCTTCAGAAGGAGATTCCCCCATAGATGCCACACTGTGTACCATTATTCTCTGCATAGGTGATCAGACCACCTGCCCTGGACCTGCAAAGTTAGTGAAACAAGAAACACCAGACATCACAAGCATCAAATTGCATTTCACCTCAATAGCTATGGTTTCTCCTGATCAGCCAGTTGTTTACAGTGGGGAGTAGTGGTGGGGTGGGGTTGGCTCTTCTTGTTCCCACATATGAGAAGCAGCTGGGGTCTGGCTGTGCCCCAGTGGTGGTGGCCTGTGCATGGCACTGGTTTGCAGGGAGGACTTATTTCTTGGTGACTTCTTGTCTTCCCCTGCAGTCTGAAAATGGTGCTGACTTGTGGGAAAAGTCTAGATTTTGGCTGTAGCTTGTTTCTTTACTTCAGTTACCATTATCTCCATCTATGTTCCTCCAAAGCAGCTGGTTGCTTCTGGAGGGCAGGATCATTGCTTCCATCCTAGTTCTCCCCACTGCTGCGAGGGCCTCCAGTGGCTCTGATATGTATCTTATACTAGTTTATTTAGCTTAAAAATATCATCATTCTTAAAAGCCTTTTTCAATGATTTTCTTACCTTCTG
Source organism: Dolichotis patagonum (assembly GCA_004027295.1). NCBI lineage: Eukaryota > Metazoa > Chordata > Mammalia > Rodentia > Caviidae > Dolichotis > Dolichotis patagonum. The sequence continues at coordinate 2,509 of PVJX010000125.1, forward strand.
TCCAACTAGATATCATCTGAAAACTTAGAGCTTTTCATTTTAGTTTCTATTTCAATTCCTATTTCTATAAAATTTTAGATCCATAACTAATTCTTGAGGGTTAGGATTTATTATATCCTGAGTGTATGCTGCATTAATAAATTCACTTTCTTTTGAATGTGCTGTAATTAAAATGGCAGATATGTTGATATTCCAAGGTTGTAGTTACAGATTTTTAACTCATCCTTTTAAATTTATAGGATTTTGCTGATTTTTCATTTTAGGATATATATATATATATATATCTATATCTATATCTATATCTATATCTATATCTATATCTATATCTATATCTATATACATACATACATACATATACATACACACACACACACATACATATACATACATACATACATACACACACACACACACACACACATATATATATATATATATATATATATATATATATATATATATATATTTTGCCTTGGTTTGTAATTATTTAGCTTTATGTGTCTTTGAATAAGCATTCACCTAAATTTGATCTTTCCACAGATTCGGACCAGGATGTAGCACTCAAACTTGCCAAAGAACGAGCTGAAATTGTTGCTAAATATGACAGAGTAAGTATCCATATTTACTTGTTGAGTAAGTTTTATTAGAAAAATCATATAAATAGGGTTTTTTTTGTTTTGTTTTGCTTTGCAGAGCTAAAATCACAGGAGCAATTTTTTTACTTTGTGGGAACATTAAGCTCATCTTAGTTTCTCTTACTTCACCTCCAGATTCTCTCTTGTTAGCTACTCTAGTCTCTTGCTATTCAGCCTTCAGGTTTGGTCCTGCCACGAGTCGTTTGCCCTGACTATTACTCTGCTTTGGATTCTGTGTATCCTGTTGCCTCATTGCCTTGCCTCATCAGATCTTTCCTCAGACAGTGCCTTCTGAGGGAGCGCTTCTCTGACCTCCATGCTGGTTACTCACATTTCTTCACTCTGGCACTCTGTATCCCTTCTATTTTTCAGTGTCACACTTACTATATCACCATTCTGTGTATTTTACTTATTTTTTGTCTGCTCTCCTCAAATGTAACTGTCATGACACGGATTTCTTTTGGTTTACTGTCATATCTGAAGTACCTAGAACAGTTCCTGATTTATACTATGTATTTGTTAAGTTGTTGAGTGAGTATGGAGAATTTAATGTGCATAGTATGTACATTTTATGTGCATTGTTATAAAACACTACCATGATCTTAGATATGGTACTATATATGTAATTTGTATTAGCATTTTATCCTTGTATTAGTATGGGATCTATTTCTTGATGTCCTAGAAAAACACAATTGTTGTGATTTACATGTCTCCTTATATATTACCATACCTCCTGAGATTTATAATGTCATAGCAGTTGTTTATAAATGTCATGTTTTACATTTGCATTACTGTGTAATTCTGTATTTTTTAAAAAATTTTTTGATTATTTGAGAATAGCAAGTACATGAAATTGTAAGAAGTCATCTGGTCTGTGTTCTGCTTCCAGGAGTATTCAACTTAACAGTAGTGTTTCCAGAGTGTATTTTTAAGTTGGTTGTTTGAAACATCAGATGTGGTTACAATTTATTGTTTTTAGGTTTTACTGTGGTCCATGAAAAGCCTAGTTAGGTTATTTCACTGCTTAATTGATAGAAAACTGGTAGATTTATCATTCATTCATGCCTGCATGCATCTGCCTCACCCCATGCAGTTATCACAGGCCAGGATCTGGGCATTTTTTGTTTTATAATACAGAAATGAGTTCAGCAGTTCTTGCTCATGGGATCAGCAGTTCTTGCTCAGCATCAGGATCTACTCAGAGAACACATGAGCAGACATTGTAAAATATACTTAGATGGAGGCCTCTGCTAGACAGTTGGGTGTTTGAGTCTAAAATTTGAGGGATTGATGTACTTTCATTTTAGGCTCCTACACTTACCAGTATTGGTTAACAGCCTAAGAACAAGTAATAACCTAACAGAGAAATGAACTGAGGACAGTACTGCGGGTATATCAACTGAAGAGTTATCCATGACAGTCACACAAGAGTCAGGAAGGCATTAGGAGACCTACAAGAGGCAGTGTCATAGAAGTGGAAGAAGACATGAGCAACACTGTCAAATATGCCTCACAGTTTCTCTGTATAAGGATTGTAGAGTGAAACAGTGTGACCATGGATGGCCAATTTTTATTGGAAAGAATTGTTTCAGGGCCAATATAGCTGTGCAGCAAAGCAGTAGAGAGATGAGGCCTATAGTCTATTGTCTATTCCTCTGAGAAACCAAAACAAAAGACAATAAACATTCCTCCCTGCCGTGAGAAATATTCGCTTTGGACCTTTTAAAGTGTGGCAGTTCATTCTTGAGCTGCTTTCTTAGCCCTGTTCCTCCTCCTTCCTCAGAAGCTTCCTTCAGGAGCCTAGTCTGATGAAGGCTCAGCTGCATATCAACTGTTACTGACATACAAAAATCTTACCTAGTTTGTAATTAGGAATAGTGATTGCTTTTCCAAAAATAGTTGGGTTTAATAAAATGTTGATTTTTGGTGTTTTTATTTAAAATACTACTCAATTTTATAAACCTCAAATAATACCTTTTTCTTTATGATTTTAGGGACGAGAAGGTGCAGAGATTGAACCTTGGGAAGATGCTGATTATCTTGTTTACAAAGTCACGGATAGATTTGGCTTTTTGCAGTAAGTTACATAGATTGAAAGATCTTTTTTTTATTATAATGTTTATATTATATTGATTTTCTTTATTTTTAATAAAAATTCTGAGAACAAGAGTCCAGGAATGACCCTAAAATGTACTTTTTTGGTACTAGATTCCTAGCATTTTAAACCTCTATGATTAGACTTGAACTATAATTAAGAATACATTCTTTAATATTTTTTTCAGTTTTGATAAGAACATTAAATGCAGTAAATTAGTTGTATTAATAATGTAGCAGAATTAAATGCACATGCATAACGATTTGTACTTTTGAAATAATTATACAATAATTTTTGTATGTGCATTTAAAGTATAATTAGCAATTAAAACCTTAGTGTTATACAGTCTGAAAATGAGCATTGTAAAGAAATACCATTGATCTTCCTTATAGCTGTAAATGCAGTAACAAGATTGCTTCTTAAAATTAGTTCCATTTATCCTGAGTTTGTTATATGAATTGAGAAAAGAATAGGCCACTATAAAATAAAGCAGTTAAAGTAATTTTGACTCTTAAAAACACCTCTATAAAATGAAGTTAACCCACTTATTTTGGTTCTGGCACTGTTAAATCAGATTCCCATAGACCAAAACTTTTGTTTGACTCTATACAATATAATATTAACTGAATTTTTATTCAAATTTATTCTTGTCCAGCTTTGTTTATTGTAATTATGAAAAGGCTAAAAATTTAAATTTTATAACATTTTTTTTTTTTAATCTTTTTGAGGCAGGGTCTTGCTATGCAGTTCAGGGTGGCCTTGAACTCACCAAGTATTACAATCTGGCCTTGAACTCACAACAATCCTGCGTCTGCCTCCTGGTGCTGGGATTACAGGCATGCACCACTACGTACCTTTATAACATATGATTAAAGTTGAAGGAGAAACATTTCTTTTATAGTTCATAACAGGAACTTATGATATTAACACCTTATTTTCTCCAGTGCAGCTTTTTCTTGTGTTTAGAAATTATTTTATTACATATATTCTGAGATAAAAGAAGCAAACAAACAGTTTGCTAGGAGTTAGAGGGTATGTACCCTTCTTGTGGTTTTACTGGTCTCTAGTTAGTTAACCATTTTGTGCTTCATTTGAAAACAAAAATTAATAACTTTTTCACATAACTTTAGGGTTTGACAAAATAAATGTAAGAAACTTTATAAAGTTGAGGCCAAATATATTATACCTAATCACATTAGTGTATCTGAAACTTTCTAACTATATTGAGAAGAATTTGAACTTCATTGACCTAACAGAGTATTCAATTATAATGTAAATAGTGTTAAAATTTAAACTCTCATTTAAACAAAAAAGTCAGCTCTGACTATAAATGTGACAGGAAATAACATCACACTTGTGTGGGTTAATATGCAGATCTGAGATAGTAAGTGGAGTTTTGAAGGACGATTTGTGCAATAAGACTTTTAAGTTCAGTAGGTCTCCAGGTTTCCTGCATATTAGAGTCAGCTGGGGAATTAAAAAGATTTCTAGGTTCCAAGCTAGATTTTGATTTAGAAGATACAACCCTGTTTATTTTGACCTTTCCAAGTATTTCTGATGAGATTGAACTACTAGAATATGTTTTTAATCATAAAATGGTCCAGTACAACTTTAAGTACGTATGAAAATTTATATAGTCTGAAAATATCGTGTTAGAGTACAATATAGTATGAAAATTTGTATAGTATATTAATCACCTACAGTTTTTTTTTCCTTTTTTGCTTTAAATAATATGAGGTGAGCCTTAGAAACACGAGCTTCTGACTCAAAAGCCTACCCTGTATTTGACAGTCCAAAAGTTGTAGCCAGTTGTTTTGTACTTCTTTTGTGTTCTTTCACTGAGTTCCATTTGGCTTTAGTGTGAAAAAGTCAGTCAGTCTCTTACTTTAATAATAATATATGTTAATGTTCATTGAACACTTACTGCATGCCTGGCATTATTCTAAGCCCTATATATGGTCAAACTTATTTATTCCTGTTAAAAACTTTGGAATAGGCGCTCTTTTTACTTCCTTTTTGTAGATGATGAAACTGAAGCACAAAGAGGTCAAATAAGTTACCCAGGTTATAGGGATAGTGAGTGTCAGTTCTGGGGTATGGACTGTGACATTCTCACTGCAGGACTCTAAACTACTGTAGAGTACTGCAGGTTACTGCCTCTGGTATTAAAAGGAGAAATACAGAGTAAATGCTTGGAAATGCCTAGAAAGAAAATGAGAAGTGTGGGAAGAGTGTTTAAAGAGTTTAAAGAGTTTAAAGAGGATGCTTCTATTGCAATACATCCATTGCAATATATTGATCTATTGCAGTATATTCTACTTGATGATCACTTAGATGATCATTTCTGTTATGGTATGTTCTAAGATAGCTAAGCTCATCAGTATTTTGAAATTGAAAGCAGATTAGTACCATTTCTTAGCAGTGTTCACACTCATTTTTTATATTTACTTTGTGATGCAATCCTAAAGCAGGGAGCACAAATGAAAATAATGAATCATAGAAGTAGATTTTAATGTAATATTATACTTCATTAAATTTAACCAAACCCACTGTTTTTTGTTACAATGCTAATTTGTAGAAAAACACTATCTCTAGAGATTGCTGCGGTGGGTTTTATTACGTGTTCCTGTAGACTGGAGTTGTTTGTACTACTGAATAAGTCACTTAACATAGGTATTTAAATATTACTCCCTGTCATACCTTGACCAAAAGACCAATTCTTTTTACTCTCTTATTTTTAATGTATGATTGGTTCTGTAATGAAATTGGGTTTTAAGTTCAATGTCAATACATTAAAATGGGGAAAAAAAGCCTTGTAACCTCTAAAGCCTTCTGGTTTCATATCTAATTACAATTTTAGAAACTCAAATTACTTGTTATTATATACGAAAGAGAGACAGTAATTAACAAGTGCAGTATATTATTAACTTGATTTTACAATAGATTTCATAATAAATACCAAAGCTGTTACCAAACCAGCCTGTCTCAATATTGAAATAGCAACATCTTTGTTTAGTTCTCAGTGGTGGGGTGTTATCCCCAGATTTTGTGACTGTGATGGAGTTACAGCTGGATAACAGAGAAATCAAGCTTGCTTAATCAAAAATAGCTACTGCTAGTCTACTCAGCAAAAATGCTTGATATTTGGATAATGTTAAATACTGCTTTTAGGTTATGAGTTATGAATAGCAAAATTGAAATTGTACCAAAAATAGAGAAGATGAGATTTCAAAATTTTTGTATTTATAAAGCTGTCTCAGTTTTCCTTGACTATACAAATATATGAGCACGAGAATAAAGGGTTTGGTTTTTTTTTTTTTTTTTTTTTTTTTTTTTTTTGCCTTTAAAGATTATCTGTTTTGATTACAAGAGCTTGAGAACTCTTTCTATAATCCTACAAATTTTGGGTAGGTCATATCTAAACTTAGGTAAAAATTACTTTGAAAACAATGAAATTTAATCAGTATATTTGACATATTGATTTTAACACACTAAGATTTAAGTTTACAGTCGCAAGTTTATCTTACATTCACAGAAATAGTCCACCGGAGCTGTTGAGAATAGAGGCAGCATGTTCTAATTATCAATACATTTAAAGTTTAATGGTAGATAAAAAATATATCCAGCTAATTGTCTCTTTCCCTGGATAGCTCTGTTATTGTTTTACTTACTGCATCTCTAAAAGATGTAATTGTTTGCCAGCTTAGTGTTTTCTTTTTACAACCTTTAGGAGCCCATAAGCCCTTATTCTCAAAAGCAGGGGTTAGCAAACACTTTGTGTAAAGATAGAGGCTGAATGGAATTGGTTTGTGAGCCACATGATCTTTATCACCACTATATCACTCTGCCACTCTAGCATGAAAAGCATAGACGGGGCCTGAATGAATGGCATGGCATTGTTCCGTTATAACTTTGTCCACAAAAATAGGTGGCAGGCCAGATTAGATACATGGGTCATAGTTTATTTACCTAAAGAAATACTCCACATTCACCCATATTATAGTTCTTCCATTCCTCTGCTTGAAGAATATGTGTAGATGGCAAGGTAGAGATACATCTGTGCATTTTCACAGGGATGCATTTGACATTCCACCCATCCATTCAGCATTTACTGAGCTTTTTCAGTGTGCCAGTGTACATTTAGAATCTCTCATGGAGCCCTTGACAAGATACCGTTCTTCTGTGTTCTCCTTGAAAAGCTGGTGACTTCGACATTTATCAGCACAGAGACTTGAGGGGGAAAAGTTCTATGGAGATCTGTGTCTGCCCATAGCATATTTTGCATGAAAAGTGTTAGGTATAAGAAACAGTAAAGGAAAATCTATGTAGGAAAACTGCACCATATTTTATATTATCTTCCATCTCTGAGGATAATCAAAATCTTTTTTGTATTTAATCCTCAAAGTTTTTCTTCTTGAGAAGTGGTTTCACAACCTCTGTTCCTTTACTTTATATGCTCTAGCACTAGCTGAATATCTTAGTCTGAATTCACTGGATTAGATAGTATTGAAACATTTCTATATTGGACTAAGTGACTAAATGAAGATGTTAGTTTTCTTATCTGTGAAATGATGAGTCTAAACTCCTAAAATCTCTTTTGGTGATTACACTTTTTTTGTTAGTTGCATTGCTGTGGCTCAATGGTTTATTTAAGGACTTTTCCCAGTAGCAGAAGAGTACCTTTGAACATGCTGAACTCTTAGATTACTAATGTGTCATGCTCTGTAAAGTGGTACTTTTTGGTTTCAAGAAAAAGCTAAAGCAAAAATATACACACATTGTTGACAGAACATCAGTACTACCGAGAAAAAGCTACTGACTGAAAGCATTTTACTTTATGGGTAGTATTGTTTTTATATTATTGATAATTAATATGAGAGTCTCCAATTATTTTATATTAGATGTTGTATCATACATGTACCAGAGAAACGATGTTGTTTTGTTGTCTTTTTGAGACAGGGTCTTGCTACATCCAGTTCAGGCTAACCTTGAACTCACTGTGTAGCCCAGGCTGAGCTCTTAACTTGTGGCACTCCTCCTCCTCAGCCTCCTGAGTGCTGGGTTTACAGGCATGCACCACCATACTCAACAATCTTTTTGTATATTAAAAAAAATAATAATCCCTTGAGGGGCCGGGGATATAGCTCAGTGGCAAAGTGACTTCCTGACAAGCACAAGGTCCTGAGTTTGATTTCCAGTACCAAAAACAAAACAAAAAATATCTTGATGTTTTGCCAGTGTTTTCTTTATTATACAAAACAGAAGTGAATTTTTGTTACATTCGTAAATTCATTGGAGACTGTTTTTAAACACTCATTTATTATAGACCATAATTGGAGCCAAAAGTGGAGGTGGTGATCTAGGATAGAGAGGTTGGCAGGCTGGCCTTAGGGGCCAAATTCAGCTCACCAGCCATTTTTGTAAAGGTTCTGTGGGCACAATGTCACACTTGGTTTACACATTATATGTGACTGCTTCTTCACTGGAACATCAGTCGAATATTTATAGAACAGACTGTATGGTACCTAAAACCTAAAATACTGTTTAAACATTTGCTGTGACAAAAGAAATATACTGACTCCGGCTCAAAACAGTGCTTTAGAACTTTCTGCAGTGATGGAAATGTTCATTATGACAATCTTTACCTACATGACTTTCATGCACTTGAACTGCATGAACTGTGCTGAATGAGCCATGTGTGGTTAGTGGCTGCTGTATAGGACAGTACAGGTGTGAAAATTTGAAGATATAGCATTATTATAGAACAGATACTATTTTAAGTTGACTATAGTAGAATGGAAACCTATAACTCTTGTGATGTCCAGTAAATCTTGCATATCATGTGTACCTATAGGTATGTAAATTTTAAAAGTTTGCTTTGATTTCAGCCATTTCACATATATTATTATCTTCTGCAGTGAGGAGGAGCTCCCATATCATAATGCAGCTATGGAACGGGTAAGTCTAGTTCTTAATTTATTTATAGTTACTGGTGAATTGCATTTGTTAGGGGGAAAATTTTCCATTGTGATTTTGAGTGCTATTTTATAGGCAATATGCAGTCATTCTTAGGATTTGACCCTTATTATATCACTCTTAAAAAGGTAATTTAATGATAAAATCATGTTAAGAGAGTTTATGAGATTCTGATAGATACTTGAAAGCAAGGAAACATATCAGTTACTAGAAAAGATCCCCATTGTAGAATGTCCCTGATCTTGCCCCAGCCCCACCTCAGTCTGTGAACCCTCCTCTTTAGGGTAAGAACCTGGGCAGCCAATCTTTTAAAAGTTTCACAAGTGATTCTCATGTGCTTTCAGCTGATAAGGTACCATTCTAGACCAGTAACTGTTCAGTGAGATTTTAGTGAATTCCCCACAAATAACAAAAAACATTTTGACTTCTTGTCAAATATCTGAGCATATTAAGGATTTAGACAAGTGTTACGTAGCAAACCTGTCTGCCTGGTTTTAACTTTTTCTCTGCTTGGTAAGGAACCGTTTTCGCATCTAGGTGTCCATGAGAAGTGGGGATTGAATTTTTAAGGTTGTTCAAAATCTTCCTCTCCTTCCCACTTTTTCTCTGCCTCCTTCTAAATAAATTGTAGAATGAAAGTGAGCATGTCAATGTGTATTGTCTTCTGTTGGAGTGTGTATATCTAATATGGGGCTGGGGGAAGGATCTGAGTTTCAGACAATGAATGTGAATTTGAAATTCAAAAAATATTTTAGAAAATCTAAGATCAAAATGCTCTGAAAGTCAAGATTGTAGCAAAACCTTAATGTAGATAAAATTGCCATTTTATGTATATAGACATGGTACTTCCCATAGTTGAGACTACCCTGGACAGATGCTTTGGCAAAGGAGTTTGTGTTAATAGCCACATTACTGAGTAGCAGTTGTGTGTGCAATGCTGGACTAGCTCCTGCGTGCAGTTCTGGGATGGAATAAACTATGGATTCTGCCTTTGAGAACTTATTGTCACTAGAGGAAGGTCAAGTGAGACAAGAGGAGACTCTTGGTGGCTTTTGGGACATGTAGTTGGTGAAATGAAATAGTGTTCTGGAGGCAAGGAAAACAGAATGCATGAGAGAGAAGTGACAGTGATGGTGATCATTTTGTTAAATCTGCCTGTGGTGAACTTTTTATCAGCCTAATTTGAATGATAACAAAAAGATTTTCTCTGGCCCTGTAACTATAACCATCACCTTTTGTTTAATCTTCCAAGTTAGCTTATCCTTTGACACACTGATGATACACATATCTTCATGCCTTCTCTCCCAGCTTAGATTCTTCTGTAGCCTTTACAGTTGTTCTCCATCTTACATAATTCCACTTACAGGTGGCATGATCATAATAACCAATTCAGTAGAAAATATATTTCAAATTCTTGATTTTTTTTTTTTCCTGAGCTCAATACTCAGATCTACCAGTTTCCTCATCTGAGTAACTCTACTCTCCCATTTGTTCAGTCTAAAATCTTTTGACTTATCCTTGATTTCCTTTCTTACCTATCATCCCATCTGTCAACAAGTATTGTGAGCTGTCTTCACAATGTGTTCAGAATTTGATGACTTTTCTAGTACCCTGTCCACTCTAACCTCTCTTTTGGAGCTTCCTATTTTCCTCCTCTTCCCATTGTTGCTGTTTTCCCACAATCTTACTTGTTCAACTAAAAAAAAATCAGAATGATCCTGTGAAAATAAGTAAGGTACTGTCACTTTCTGGTCAGAGACCCTTATGGTGGCTCCCCATCTTATGCACTTTTAAGGGAAGTCCTTAAAGGTCTGTAGAAACTTATTGGTTCCTTGATCTCACCTCCTATTGCTGCCTCTTTCTCACTTGCTGACTGCTTAGTGTCTCCTGAACACTGGTCAGATTCCTTCTTTCGGGTGTTTTGTGTTGGCTGTTTCCTCTTTGGAGTGCCCTTTCTGCTGAGCTGCAGGCTCAGTCCTTCATTTCCTTTAGGTATTGTTTAAATGTCACCTGCACAATAACACTAACCCTAGCTATCATATTTAAATTGGGAAGGTCCCTCACCCTAATGTTAAATAGCCCCCTCCTCTAGTTTTCTCTTTACCACTTAGCAGTATTTCACATAGTACATATTTTGCTTATTTCTTTATTTTGTCTGTCTATGAGGTTTCTCCCCCTTCCTCTTCTTTGTTCATTCCTGTATCACCAGAGCCTAGAACAGTGCTTATGGCATATGCGCAGTAAGTGTGGATTGAATGAGGGGATGGATGGTGGTAATGACTTCTTTATAACTGTAAATGTATTGATTTAAAAGATTGGCAGAGGTTGTCCTTTAAAGTGTTACAGTGTCCTTTATATGAGAAATTAGGAAATGAAGAATTGGAAGTTTTTTTAAACAAAAGATACTCATATGTAGTAGAATAAAAATTTAGCAACTTAGTATTGACTTTTTTCTCCAACTGCCTTTCCATCTTTTTGTCATTTCCTGATCCAGAAAAGTCCCCAGTCCTCAAACCAGTGATGTAGAATCAAGAAACTTGACAAGAACAAAAGATGAAGTAGTATATGACGCAGAGCTAGCAGAGGATGCATGCTTAAAGGAGGCTGCTTTCTTACATTTTGATTTGCTTTTTAAGAGACTTACCTGTATAATAATACCTCTTACATAATGTAATTAAGCTGATAACTGATTGTTTACTTGGGAGAGTTTATTATAATGGAGAATAATTAAAAGGTGATCTGTGTAATTTAAATTATTTAATGATTCACTTAAAACATTTTGTCCATCTTTCATTGGGGCAAGGTCAGAATTCTGAATTCAACAATTGTGGTTCCATAAGGCTTTTCAAACATCAACTGCATTCATTGAATTGCCATTTACAGTTTTGGCTTCTTTTAAGTAGAATGAGAATTTAGCCCCTTGCAAAACAGTTGAAGACTAGAAACTTTTAGGTTAGCAAATTTCCCTCTGGTAATTCTGCTTTAGGATCATGGATTCTCTGATGACTGCCTAGTCCTAGTGGCCATGCTCTGACATTTCTAGGACACTAATAAGTTCATGTTTTGTAATTGAATGAAATCAGTGCAAATCATAGCCTTGCTGAAGTTTGTAGTCTTTACAGAGCATACACTTGAAACATGTACTTCTTGATATTTGGGGAGAACTAATGTACTAATGTGTAATCAAGTAATCATGGCTTTAGTTCTAACTTCAGCTATGTACTGTTTTACATAACACACTTCTTCATTTAAAATAGGGATAGTAATCCTCCCTCCTAAGAGGATTAATATTGGTGTTTACAAAGTACTTTGGGTTCCCCCAAACAGGCACTTAAGAAAATAAACATACTTACTATATTTACTCTGTAAAGAACAATATTAATAATAGATTATATTGTTTCTCTGAGCTTATTAATGTTTTTAATAAGGAGGAAAGATCATATAAAACTATGAATTTTCTTAGCTTCATCTATTTCTTCATGTAGTACAGTATTTTAGGTGATATGTAAAATGTTGGAGCCTATCATTTCTTTAAACACTATACCTTAGTTTTAGATGGTTTGAAGTCTTGCTTAAAATGCATAACAATAGAACTTGCAAAGTCAAAATGTGTAGAAATAGACCTGATTCTCCTTGTACTTCTTGTCCTCTCCTGACCTCTGCTGGTGGGAGCTGGGCATGGATGATACTGTCAGTTTTGTCTTCACTCTTGGGTTTAATTGTTTGAGATGAAAAATAAACTGTAAGAGATAGGGAAAACTGAGTGACTTTTTATATTCCCATACTTTACATGGCGCAGAACACTTCTGATCACCATGAAGTATTTAGATTTCCCCCATATACCAAGTAATTCCCCAGTAGAGACTGACTATTACACAGTTTAGCTCAATTCTGACAGTAACCAGAATTAATACAGATTCCAAAGGTTACAGGCAGTCTCACAAGACATCAAAGACAGATTGAAAGCCACAAGTTGTCACTATGGTTCTGGACTGACAGGATGTAAATCAGGGTACCCCTCAACCCCTCCTTAGATTTGATCATTAGCTAGAGTGGCTCACAGAAGTCAAGTGTTTTATTTAATAGTCATTTATTACTCAGAGCACACAGGTGAGGAAACAGTGAAATGGAAGATGCACAGGGCAAGATACAGAGAGATATCCTGCCCTCTTTAGGTAATGCCATGCCCCACAAGTTCACCAGCTTCAGAGCTCTCCAAACCCATAGTTCAGGGACTTTCATGGAAGCCCTGTGATGTAGGCAAGATTGGTTATTACCTCAGTCTTCTGTTCTTGGAGTGTAGAGCAGATCCAGGAGCCCACCAACGGTTACCTCAAAGAACCACAGATTCTCCTATAATTCCAGCAGAAATCCCAGGGGTTTTAGAAGCCAGAAACCAGGGCACAGACCAAATACATATTGATTATATCATGGTATCATGCTAATATTCAAATGGAGGATCCATAATAGCATATGAATAGTTAAACTTTGAACAAGTTTAAAATTTGTTACTCTACAGGAGAAGGCTGTTTAACCATCCATCCATGCATTGTGTAGGTGTTTCACTTTGTTTGAATTCTTAGCCATCTGACTAGTGACAGGTGTTTGGGGCAAGATAAAAGCCATGTGGGCAACCCAACAAATAATTGTTTAATACTTACTGTTCATTTGGTTCTGCACAGAGTTCAAAATAATTGTCTCAGATTCCTGAAGTAATCTGAAGTAATGAAAGAAGATAATGAGTTTACTTTTGATCCTTGTGCTCTCCTTGCCCTACTAGGAAAGATCTGTTGACTTGGAGGCAACATCAGTTTAAAACAGTAGGTTTTTGTTTCATAAACTTAAAGCAGAAAGTTAGTTCTTTCCTAAAAACAGCTCCTGGGGTATGATACTCCGCTGTTTTCTTAACCAGTGAAGGTAATAGAAAGAAGCAAAGGGAATAATGCAGAGATTAAGACCATTGTATTATTTGAACATTTTGAGAGGAAGACAATTTTCTCATGCTAAGGTCTTCTATGTATAGTTTATAAAAGAACAATAATGAGCACATTTAGTACCTAGACATTAGTTTTTAAACAGCACTTCCACTAAAAACAAAACAAAACAAAACAAAATCAACAAAAAAACCCCACATGGTGTTATGGCTTGGGTCTAGGTGTCCCTCCAAAGCACCATGTAGTCATATGTGAGGATTTTTCAGAGGTGGCTGGATCTAGAATGTGTTACCCTGGGATGGATTCATGGTGCAGTGCTAGAATTAAGTGTGTGAGTGCTACCCACCCAAAGCGGCCTGGATATGACGTAAGGATACAAAGTGCTGTGGTTAACCCCTGTTGCTTTGTTACCTTGTCTGGCACAAAATGTTTCTCCTCTGCAGTGCCTGTCTGCTATGCTACTCTGCCTTGGAGCCATCCAGTTATGGACTGAAGCCTCTACATGCTGAGCTAACTAAACCTTTCCCCTTTTAACTTGGGGTGTTGAGAAGTTAACTAAGTGACATAGGTCCTTATAGTAGTGGCTGATTCCAGATCTGACACAAAAAAGCACAAGGTAAACCAGAATCAACCTGTGCAGAAAACAAAGAAGTGGTGGGAGACTAATAAGACATTCAAAAGGACTCATTTGGGGGAAAGAAATGTATTAGAGCATAGGCAGTCTAGCCAAACTTGGGAATATTAAAGCTTCAAAAGGTATGATGATACAATACATTGAATTTTTAAAAATAATCCTTCTATTATGATATCAAAAAGGAACAAGAGCTAAAAGGGGTAGTCTTTTAATCTCACTTAGTGATACCGAAGGAGTATTAGAGAAAAAACACTATTCTATCTTTATCAGTGTCATAATTGTCCCAAACAGGGATTATCAATGGATGATGAAATCATTGAGTAGTATAGATTAGGAACAGGATATGTACAATGTCTTAAAATACATTACACAGATTACTTATTAGTTATAAAAGAAAATGTCTTTTTTAATGGAGAATTTGGAATACCATCTTTATTGAGAAATCAAACTATGGCACCATTGATAACGATGCAGACTGGCATCATACACTTCTGATGTGATGTGGAAGGAAAGAACACAATAACAATGAGTAATAATCCTGCCTAAATCTAGAGGAACTAATCAGACAAAGGCAGCATGACCTGGACTTTTAAAACATGTTGGGGCTGGAGATTTAGCTCAGCAACATAAGTGTCTGCTTGGCAAGCGCAAGGTCGTGAGTTCGATCCCTGGTACCACCAAAAAAAAAAAAAGTCAATGTCATAGTGACGCATCCCTATAATCCCAGCACTTTAGGAGGCTGAGGTAGGAGGATTGCATATTGACGTCTACCCTGTCTGGGAAACTGAGCAACTTGGTGGGACCCTGTGTCAAAGTCTACCCTGTCTGGGAAACTGAGCAACTTGGTGGGACCCTGTGTCAAAATTTTAAAAATTTAAAAGGGGTTAGGGTTGTAACTCAGTCTAAGTTCAGTCCTCAATCTCTTACACACACACACACACACCCTGCGGAGAAAAAACCAAAGGCATTGTTTTAGATGAAAGGAAATTAGGGCATCTCAATAGGATCTTGAGTCTCTCTTCCCTGCAAATACTAGCTATAAAAAACATTTTGGGGGCTGAATGTGTAGCTCAGTGGTTGAATGAAATGGGGATAGGTAAGTAGTTTGGTATATGGATCATTAAGGAGTTAATAATAAGTCAACTTAAAATTTCTCAGGTATAATAATACTGTGATTAGGGTAGTATTTTTTCTTAGGTGCTACATGCTGGAGAATGTATAGAGATGAAGTGTTTGTGCCTATGATTTTCTAATGGATTAGTCTTATGCAAACTCCTAAACAGTATAAAAAATGAAATCTTGCAAAAGGTTAGTAATTGATGGATCTTGATGAAGCATATGTGAATATATGATACGCTACTGTCTCTTTCAACTTTGTTATAGGCTTGAAATATTCCAAAGTGAAAATAGCCAGTCATGGTGACACACGCCTGTAACCCCAACATTCTGAAAGGCCGGAGCATTCCAAGCTTGAGCGCAACCTGGTGTCCTGGGGAACTAAAAAAAAAAAAAAAAGGCTACAGGTGTAGCTCAGTGTGTAACCCTGGATTATTCAGTTCCCAGTAACACGCCTCCCCAAAAGTGGAAATAGAGAAAAGTAGCATGTTTATGTATAAAATCAACAGAATCAATTTTGTATAGGTTTCTAAAATAGGTAGTTGTGACTTTGGTAGGACCTTGAAAAATGTTGGTGGAATGATACCATTTCTATTATGTAAGAGACACTATTATAATTTAGTTCCCATCATTTCTGTATTCTAATGATCAAACTGCTGCCAAAATAATACTCTGATTGTGATCTGTTCATATTCATTTCCTTCACAACCTGTCACCTTGGGACTAGAGGATACTATTGATTATTTCATAATGGTGTTTAATTGACTTTTAAAAATGTAAAATCCTTAATTTTAAAATGTTTATTTAAACTTTCTTATGTAACAACCCCTGTTATAGACAGTGAAATTAGAAAAGGAACATATGATATGGCTGCTATGGCCAAAGAGTTCATAAGTTAATAATAATAATGTGATTTGTTCAGTTGGGCAGCTAAAACACAAGAGTTGGTTGCTACAACAATAATCATGATAATTCCCAATTTTTAGATGAAGCAGTAATGGCACAAAATAATTAAGTAATTTATCCCAAGTGAAACAAATAAGAAAGGGCAGAACTCAGATTTGGATCCAGCTTAGCTGGTTTCTTAGTCCATGCCACTGAAAACTAAGAGAATAGTTAATTTTGCTGGGAACCTGGTGCTATTTGAGAGAGGTTTTGGACCTTGAACATTTGATTTGGGTCTTGAGAACATGCTTAGGATTTTACTAAATGATGGTGAAGAAAAGCATTACTGGCAGACAAATAGCACATACTGGTGAAAGAGACATGAAAATAGTTCAGGATAGCCAGATTATAAAAGTAGCAACAAGTGAAACTGGTATGATAGGTTAAGCGGTTTGAACTTTATTTGTAAAGAATGAATAGCCACTGAAGGAATTTAAAGTGGGACATATTTCAAAAGAATGGTAATAATGTTAAGGCTAGGTTAAAGATGAGAGTGTCAGCAAGGAGTCACTGCTTTCATCCAGAAACTATGATTTCTTGAGTGAGGGCAGAAGACAGGATGGAAATGAGACACAAGGTGAGATCAGCATGAGTGTGGAAAGTAAGATAAAAGGGAGACTCAATTGCCATGGTTTCAGTTTGACTGACTGAATGCATGGAGATGTTATTAATTCATGTCAGTGAACAGACAGAAAGATAATAGTAGCATGTTTGGGGAAATGATTTGGATGTGTTGAGTTTTAGTCTGTTAACCTTTTCAGTAAAGATTGTTAATATGCTGTTGTATTCTAGTTTTATCTTGGTGGTGTTGGGTCTATGGTGAGTTGATATTCCTTAGCCTGTCTTTCTAGGGCGTTTAACTTTGCATTTGTCAAATATATTTTCAGTTATTTCTTCAAATAATTTTTAGAATAGTTGGCTTCAGCATATTTGGTAAAATATATTTTAATCCATAAATGAGAGATTCAGAAATAGGGAGAAAAAAGCTTTCATGTGCATTCAAGTTGGGTATTGTTGAACTGACAGCATTATGGAGTTAACATTTAAATTTGATTGATCTACTGATAATTTAAAAATTCTGTAGCCTGGGAGTTTTTCCAAGCATAGCTTTTTTTTTTTTTTAATGTAAGGGAAAGAAAAGCATACTGCTTTTTTAAAAATTGTATTTATGTGTGTATTTTTCTTTGCAGTGTGAAAATGTATAGCATTTAAAGTAATCATGTATATGATAAGCACTAATGCAAAAGTGTATCTTTTAAAAAATGACTGCTCCCTAAAGTGATTCCTTGATAATTCACAGTCATAAAAATGAAAGATAGGAAGAGACCTGCTAGATCTCAGCAGGGTTGTTGCTGGCAAAGTATAAGTTATTATACTCTTGGGTTGGCTTGAATTATTTGATGTTTTCCTGTTGGTGGGAAAAGGGAATATGCATTAAAGAAGCTAGGTGGGGAAGGAAGAAGAACAAAAAAAATAATAAATGGCAGTTTTGATCAATCTTAATTTTTCACAGCGTGGCCTTCTCTAAAGTCACATTTAGCAGAAACATTAATTAGATTTCAGTGCCCCACTGAGTTTTAAAATTAAACATATTTCTGGAACCATCTGTAACATTTTATTACTAATAATATAATGAAGACTATGCTTAGCATTTTGAAAAATGGGAATTATAACAGGATGTCTTTGGTTCATGAGTAATCATCTTTTATTGTGAAAAACATCAAAAATCAGAGTTTTAAGACTATAGCTAAAACGAAAATTTTATAAAAGTATTCTCATCATTGAGAATCTTTTCCTAAATTCTGAATTTTTTATGGAGGGGTTATGTTTCTTTTAGATCTAAAAATATCGTGATGGGTGTATACCAGCTGCCACCACAATGTATTTAAGGCTGGATTAAAGACAGTAAGCAGGGAGCCATTGTTTTCATTCAGGAACTATGATTGCCTGTACTAGGCTAGAGGATGGGATGGAAGCCAGAGACAGAAGGTGCAGTGGCTAGGAGTGCAAATCTCAGAGTCAGACTCCCTTGCTCTGAGCTCCTCTTTATCCTTCTTTACACTTATCCCGTAAGCCTGTTACACCTCTATTTCCTTAAAATGGAGATGGCCATACACCCTTATGAAGCTGTAGAGAAATGTATTCTTGTATCCTCAGGACTATTTGTCTTTTGGTGTATTCTGTTTCCACTGCTTTCTTCTTCTTTTTTTTAATTTTATTTAAAAACAAAACAAAACAAAACAAAACAAAATAGAAAAAGGGGTAGCAACAATACAAGATTCCAAGGGGGAAAAAAAGAGAAAAGAACAAAAATACTGAGAAATCATTACTTGATAAATTACATACTGTCATCTTGGAAATAGTCAAGTTACAAAGTTAAAACATACAAAGTACACATTCAAGCAATGAGACTTCCACTGCTTTCTATTCATACATACCTTTACTATAACCACTGTCCCAAGTACTTAGCAAAAACACTCTCTCCTCCTGAAAACTAAAGAAATGAGCTGGCATTTTCTATCTCACCCTCACCACTACCCAGCTTGACCCCAGATCTTAATTGCATGTCACATTCAAGACCCTTGCCTACTTTTTCAGCCTCATTTCCTGATGCTTCCTTTTTCAAAGCCCTGTGGAACTACCATCAGTCCCCAGCGTGCTGAATGATTTCAGAAGCACGAGCTTGCACATCTGCCTGCAATGCCCTTTTCCATGTTCACTATATGAAAACCCTAAAGTCTTTTATTCTTCATTTGTAGCTCATGTTCTTGGAAACCCTAGGTGGGATTTGACTGTTCCTTCCAAATGTGATCTTGCTGTTACCCTACCTGTCTGTGTCAGAGTGCCTGCCGTAGCACTGTCTTTCCATGTTGGCTCCCCTGAGTGTGTAGGGAATCTCCTCAGGGCAACAACTGTGCCTTACCCACTTTCATGTAATTTTTTCTCACGTATAGGACTAATTATGTTAACCATACTGTAAAGAAATATGCAATTCTCCTTTTAAAAGCCAGCTTTCATTTAAAACGTGATAGAAAATGAAGAAAAAAAGTTGAATTTTGAAAGTGTTTCTATTCCTTCATAAAAGATATTTCAGAGTATTTTAAAATTCACTTTTTTCTGCATAGAATACTCAAGATTTTCAGTAATTAGCTTTAAAAGTTTTAGAAATTAGAAGTCATGCCTTTCTGTATACTTTTACCTAAAGAGGACATTCTTTAAGACTCTTAACTGTAGTTGCATAGTACTATTGACACCATTCCAATATTACCCAACATACAAAAATATGGATACTTTATACCTAACGCAGAATAACTTTTTTTAGTAGTCCTTTTAAAGCAACATTCCCTTTGAATTTTTTTGTAATTTATGAGTAAGGAATCCTCAAACAATAACAGTGAATTTCAATTTTATTTTAGCAAAAGCACCTGGAAATTGAAAGAACTACCAAATGGCTGAAAATGCTAAAAGGATGGGAAAAATACAAGAACACTGAAAAGGTAATTTAAAATAATTCTCTTTCTATATGAAACTACATAATTTCAATGTGGATTTTCACAGTACAGGTTTTTTTCAATTATAAGAATATTGTACTCGTATTTATTTTAAAAAATTAGTTTAGCAAAATTCCTTACCTTAAAAGTCCAAATGTTGTAAATAACAGATACTTAACCTAAATTAGTTTCGGCAATTAAGAGATTATAGTAAATGCTCCAGAGATAGGATGATTTTAGGAAAAATTTAATTCCGCTGCTCAGTTATATTGCCTGTGACTTAGTTTCTTACATCTGTTCTGTGTCTTCTGCACTGTCACTTTCATGGTGAAGTTGGCTATCTTTTGGGGTCAGAAATCACTGCAGTAATTTTAGACTTCATAGCCACACATCATACTGGTCAGAAAGATAGACAAAGCTGGTCCCTGATTGCTTTTTGTAAAACAGGGCAATCTCCTTGTCAAATTTGCTTCCAGAAAACCTCCCTTTAAATCTTTTTGGCCTGCATTGAGTCTGTGCCAAGTTTTAACACAATTCCACCACTGGTACATGCAGGGCTGTCCTGTGCCACCTGATGAGAGTGTCATGCATGCACCACTGGTGGTTCAAGCCGGCAAGAATGTGTTAAAGCAGTTAAAGAAAACTATACACATCCTTTAATATTGCTCTCAGTCTCATTAGAAAAGTCTTTAAATAGTGGAAAGGTGTCAAGTTCCTGGTGGTGTAACTTTTTGAAAGCTCTAATTTTCTTGAAAGGTCAAATGTTATCAATGGCAACAAATAAAGTGTCAGTTATTTTTCTTCAAGGGACAGTCCACTTCATTTATTTGGAGAAAATATCTGCCAAGTACTACTCCAAATCTAAACAACCACGTGGGTGTGGTTAGCCACTTGTTCTTTTAAGAAATAATGGTGTTCTGTGAAAAGCATTTGGTTCAAATTGTTACTTGGTTTTCTGAGCGCCTGTTGCCTGTGGTGACCATCCTACTTCAGTATGCACAAGAGTCCCATATGTAATCTTCATTTCACCACTCAGCACAGTAATAAGCTGTGCGCTCAGGAGCTGAGATTTAATAAAATTAACGTTTTTACTACTTCATCCAGGGCATGCTTAGGTGAAACTGACCTTTTATAAAATTGTGAGTGATAAACAGAGTTATTTCTTGTTCAGCACAGCTTTGATTTGTGTCAAGGTGCAGTAGTTTTATCACCATTGCTTTTCTGCCACCAGGGTAGAAGTCAGGACAGTGAAAATAGAAAATAACATTTTCTCATATTATGAAAATAGTTTTGACCTCATAGACCATGGTTTATGATTCACTGACATCTTTTGTGTATAAAATGGAGATAGTAGTACTCATTTCAAAGGGATGAAGATGTAATGTGTTAACACAGGGGATGCATTTAGCCTTATACCTTGCATATAGTAAATGTTAACTACCAAGGTTAATTTTTTTAAAATTTTATTTAAAGAGAAAGAAAAACAGAATAAAGGGTAGCAACAATATAGAATTCCAAGGAAAAAAGGAAAAGAACAACAGCAACAAAATAAAAAGTAAGAGATTATTACTTGACAAATTACATACTGACTTCTTGGAAATAGTTGTTCAAATTACAAAGTTAAAACATGTAAAGTAGACATTCAGACAGTGAGACTGTTAACAGATCTGCTCCACGATCTGATAAAAACAGCAATATGGTCATCCATCTTACCCACTCAGATATACATGCAGTTATATCAAAAGGGTAAAATTAAACACAACAAAACAAAACAAAGCAAGTCATAAGAAAGCAATGTAAGAGACATAAATTTCAAAGCTAGACAATCGGAGATATTCACTCTCTATCATATTGACTCTTGTTTTCTTCCAAATAGTTGTCCATATTGTCACATACAGGGAATTCACATGAACCAACATAGTATGGAATTGATCTGAGCAGGATGAGGAAGGCATTTCCGGTCTTCAGGACTGACAATAGGCAAGCCAAGAATGGCTGTCATAATGTCTCTCATTCTCTTCAAAACAGCTGTCCATACCTTCATGCGTGTTGAACTTACACAAAACAAAACAAGCTAAAATAACTTTGAACAAAGAATGATAGTTTTGTTAGATTTCACATCATGATATTATGGAATCAGCACTGGGTACTGTAGTGTCTCTTTTTATTCAAAGTAGTTGTTCATTTTAACATGTGTTATATAGTTGGTTCTCATAAACTGTTTATGAGCTCTACACATGCATGAGTCTCTACGTGTATATCTATCCTTTCTGCATTAGAGGGAAAAACAAAACAAAACAATTCCTAGAAAAGCATGAAGCAAAAAGTCATATAAAACCACAATACAAGGTGGTCTACAATGGTTACCATGATGTCTCAGCAGAGTATAACAGCATTAATAAAACAAAGCATTGGAGACATTATAAGACTTCAAAAACAAGTAATAATCAAAGCAGACTGGGTATATTAGTGAATCTTGTCATCTTCAGTGTAGTTGCCTATACTCTTAGACATGATGCTATCAATCATAACAGATTTAAATAAAATCAGTCAATACAAAACAGCAATCTAACAAACCATATTCAAATAAGATCAGTCAGAATAGGACAGTATAAGTTATACAGGGCTTCAGAATAAGTTGATAGGAAATTAAGGTTGATTACCATAATATGTCCTCTTATTTTTGGGATAGCTGACCGTGTCCTCAAGTCTAGTGCAAGTAGACAAACTGAAATAGCATGTAATCCATCTAAGCAGAGTGATGAGAATAATGTAGATTTTAAATCTTGTTACCCCATTAACAATATCCTCTGCCTTCCTTTTTTAGATAATTCCTCCCCTTTCACTCCCATAGGGTACACTGCTTATTTTGGGTCCCACTGCCTCCCTATATAGAGCAGCTCAATGGACTCTATCTCCTGATCTACTCTGCGTGTGTTTCTCTCTGTTAATATTTCAAGGCCATCTGTACTAGAGATTACAGCCAATCTTCTCTGCCTTATTTCTCCTATTCTGTTTTTCTGCCATTGGTTGTTTATTTTTCTGTTCCACTCCACTGTCTGCCCCGTTCACTGAGACCTCTCTGCCACTGTTCCTGAAATGCTCGTATTCTTGTTCTCTCTCTCTAAAATGTCCTTCAGTATTTTTTGTAGGGTTGGATTGGTGGTCACAAATTCTTTCAGTTCCTCTTTGTCATGGAAGCATCTTGCTTCTCCATTAATTTCTAGAGAGTTTTACAGGATAAATCAATCTGGGCTGGAGGTTGTTCTCCTTCAGGGCTTGAATTACTTCACTCCAAGCTCTTCTTGACCTGATGGTCTGTGTCGAGAAGTCTGCCATGATTTTGATGGGTTTTCCTTTATAGGTGATCTGTTTCTTTTCTTTGATGGCTTTTAATATTCTGTTCTTATATTGAATTTCTGGGATCTTGATTATTATGTGTCTAGGTATAGCTCTGTTTTGGTTGTAAGTGGCTGGAGTTCTGTATGCTTCATACATCTGCATATCATTACCTTTTTCTATGTTTGGGAAGTTTTCCTTAATAATTGCTGTGAATAGCCTTTGTAATTCCTCTGTTTTGACTCCTACTTCTTCATTCACATGCTTTATTCTTAAGTTTAGATCCTCTTGTCGTCCTCTAGCCTTCCAATTGTTACTGCCTGCTCCCTTGTTATTTTAAAGAGATCTTTCCTTTCATGATTACACATTGCAAGCCCGTGTTCAATTTTTGATAGTCTATCTTTGGTTTCTTTCAAGCAGTTTTGCCAGCTTTCTATGGAGTCTTTAGTTTCCTGGTAATCTCTTTGAATCTGCTTCATGAATTCTAGGTTTGCTTTATATTCTTCAGTGAACATTTCTCTCCTTTTGTGTTCCTCCATTCTTTTGTCTGTGTCTTCTTGAGAAGTGCCCAGCCTTTCTTTTATTAATCTACTTATCTCTTGTTTAATTTGGATTAATATTTCAGTTTTGATCTCGTTTACGAGGTCCTGAAGATATCTCTTTATGTCTGCTGACACTGTGTTTGATGTTGCATTTTTGCTGCCCTCAATCTCTTTTGTATTTACCTCTCCTGGATCAATACTCCCAGGGTCGGGGGCTGGGGTTTTTTTCTTATTTCTCTCTCTCATCATGTTTTTGGTTCCTTCCATACAAGTGTATAGTGCAATTCCCAGCCCCTTTTCTTGTTGGTTAAAGTTCCTCTAGAGTGTGCAGGCTAGGAGCTTCTGCCCTCTTCAGTTGGCTATCAGAGATTAAAGTTCAAGCAAGGGCAGCGTGCGCTGGCTCCTTCCCTCTGGGCCAGTCAACCTTTGCAGGCCTTCACTGCGTCAGTGTGCGCCATGCTCAGGGAATTAGTTTGTAGCGACCCACTGGGTCCTGGCCAGGGGAGCGGCCCAGTCCAAGCAGATCCCACCAATCTGCTCGGCGAGGGGAGTAACCAACTGAAGCCACTTCCTTATGGAGTTAGGGCTGTCCTGCCCAAATCCAACATGTCGCCCATTCGGTTGCCCCTTTCCCGTGGGAGGGTCCCATTCCCATCACTCACTGCGTGTTGATGCCGGTCCCTGAGAACTGCTGGGCTCCCGGATCTCTGACCTCAGTGTGGCTGCAGAGAATTCACGGTGCCTCTGGGTGTATCGAGTGCAGGGCCGGTTCCAGGCGAGCCGTGTGCAGGGCTGTTCAGCTCCACGCTCGGGGCTGCTCAAGCCAGTCGCATCGGCGCAGTTTGTGGGTCAGGTCGGTCTCCAGCAGGAATTCAGGCGGCTTGGTGCCGTGCTCGCCGATCTTAGCTTCTCTAATAGTAGCCCCAGGACCTCATATTTGAGCATTTTTTTTCACTTTATTTTCTTCCTGGGTTGAGAGAGTCCATCTCCCTCTGTTTGTGTCTCTCCAGGGTGTTCTATTCTGGCATTTGAGCTGTCTCTCTCAGAAAGGCTCCATATGCTGCTACGTACCGGTCCGCCATCTTTGGAAAATCTCCCAAAGTTAATTTTTTGAAGCAAAGCTGGATAGCAACAATAAAAAATCTTAAAGTGAAAAAAAATCACTTATAGTCCTATAGCAATGTACGACTGAGATGTGTTAATGATTTTTTAAAACTATTAAAACACTTTTTTTCCATGTAATCTTTTTTCTTCCTTTTTCTTTCTTTTTTTGTATAAAATACACATGTCAGCATTTGCTAACAAGGATTCCAGAGAGCATCAACTTCTTGGATTCTAATAAGTATAACAGAGAAGCATCTTAGTCTTGAGGTTAAGAGAAGTCAGAACCAGGCTATTCTGTGTTCAAATCCCAGCCCTGCCACTTCTGACTGTATGACTTTGATATTTTACTTTTTCCTGCCATATTGTGCTCATGTATAACATGAAAATAACTACCTTGTAGGGTTGTTCAGTATTAAATAATTTGGTAAAGCACACAGATGAGTGCTTGACAGTGTGTAGTCAGTGTTGCTTATTAATAGATGAGGAAAAGGCTCTGATTTAAATAGAGTTGGGAAAACTAGAGCTAAGCAAAGTTAAGCAATGTGTATTTACTATAGTACTCCCAATATGAATTTTTAAGTGGGACCCTAAATTATGTGAAACTTACTTGATGATGGAAATCTGCAAATTACAGAGTTACAAAGTCGTTTTTTGGTTATAGGGTATCTCATACGGCTAAGGTCATTTTCCTTTTTGAGAATCCTAAATATCCTTATTTTGAAGTCATTGCATATTGTTGATTTTAACCATCTTGTTTGAGTGTTGGGTTTAGAACTCAAGATGTTTTTAAGAGAGATCAGTTCAAAGTGAAACACCCATGCTCTTGTTTGATAGTATACTGCCTCTCAGGTTAGCCTGCAGTTGACAGCTACTTTACCTTAAGTCTTTGTGGGAAGATTGCTCAAATGGTAATTACGGGATAGGTTTCCATGCATTGTGCCTGCACTGTAATCTCACATTCAGTCTACTAAAATATTTGTAGAATTAGGGTTTATATTCTTCTGTAGTGTACATCTATCTATGAAATTATGTAAGTCTTTGTAAAATGAACAATTCAGCTAGGCTATTATTCTGACAGCAACTCTGGCTAATGCAGTTCTCATTAAGGAAGATTGTAACAGAACTATTTCTTTGATGTGTAATTTTAAAGTGCTCTCCCATAACTGTAATACTAGAATCATTTGGTGATATATGTAGTCCAATTTGGTGTGAAACAGAATGAGCCTTCTAAAAAGAATTACTGCTTTCAGTGCACGTCTTGTTTTAAATTGCACTGAAGTAAAGAGAAGTGTGGATTTTTTTTTTTGTCTTTTCCAACAGTAGGTATGTTGTCTCACCACAGATTCTTTATTTATATAATAATAAAACAAATTTTAAGAGTATCTTGAAATAAAAATCTAGCTATAACAGAGAATATTTGGATTTTTAGAACCAAAACAATAATGAGAAAAAGTTTCATTCGGATTGTGCTGCCTTTGCATTCACACATTATCTTCCTCCTCCTATAAACAATAGTGTTGTATTTTTAAAGTGTGGTTTATTAAATTGTTATTTTTGTTAAGTCAATGCCATTATATAATTTAATTGGTGATGATATCATTGTGTCTAAAGTCTGTCATAGCCTAATACCTACTATAGATAGGTATATTTCTTTGTTGGTTAAATGACTAAGTGGATCTTTGAGTCTGTATTAGCCAACATTTTATTTTACTCATTGGAAAACTAAGACCCATCATTTAAAATTAAATTTCTTAAGGTCACATAGCTTATTAGCAACAAGCAAGAGATTTCATATCTGGATTCTGGAACTCATTTAATTGTTCATATTTTATCAAGCTTTTCCTTTCAGTGTTTGTCATAAAGGCCAGAAAGCAATAGAATATAGTTATGAAATGCAGTAGGACCTTGTAGATGATTTAAAATGTTTTAAGTCCCAAATTTGGGAGACTCATGCTGTTTGAAGGCAGAAACAAAGGATCCAGTGGAGCAGGTGTAGTTAAAGAACATGGAGAGGCAGTCATTTGATGGTACATGCTTGCAGTTTGAACAGTGCCGCAAAACTGAGCCAGACTTGCTGGGCTGAAAAGTTTACTCATTGGCAGGCAAAGTGTTGCAAACACACTGCCATTTTGAGGTCACATAGGCTGGAAAAAGATACTAAAAGTAGTCACTTTTTAAAAGGTATCAAAAGCATGTACATTTTTAAAGTAAACTTATTGGCAAGTGAACAAAAATAATGACAGTGAAAGGCTAAGGTCAGACAACCTTCCTTTTTCTTTAAGATTTTGTATATTAAATCCATAAAATTAACTTGTAGAAGATTTTTTTAAAGTGATTTTTTTCAAATTGGAATATTAAATTATTAAAATCCAATATATAGAATTCTATATTGTTAATTGTTAAGACTGAGTTCCACAATAAGACTCATGAATTTGAATTCTTAGGACAGTTTGCTTTGAGCTACATGTTAGTCTACATCTTAGTTTTCTCATTTGTAAAATAGGCATGACAGTAGTAGTATTTACCTCTTTAGCAATACAGAAATATTACAAAGACTATATTGACTTAGAAAAACATAGCATAATACTGGTTAATTGTAGACAATTAGAAAATGTTACTGTATAACCAATAGTAAAAATGTTAGTAACTATTGTTATTAATATCACTGCTGTTTGATTTATCATTATCCGTACCACTATTCCCACTATTTCTCTTCCTGGCACATGCATATATATTCTTCAGGATTCAGTTTATTGTCATTTTCTCTATAGGAAACCTTTCCCAACTCTCACAAAGACCTACTTCCTCCCTTCTTCCATTATCTCTAATACAGTCCTAGGGTAAGAACCACTGTGTTGGACAAATAAGTGACACCAGAGCAGATTTATTATCTTACCTCCAACACTTTTATCCCTGAATTGTTTGTGGTTTCCCTTAAAACTGTATATTCATACAAGAGATAACCACCCTTTGCTTACACTTGATGCCGATGTGAACAGTGCAATGCCCTACCATCCTCCTTTTATCTCTGTGGAGCCCTTGAGAGTAGTTCTCCACCATGACTCAAGTACAATACCCAACTCTGCTAGCAATTCATTTGCTTATATTGTATTAGAAACAATTATCTGTTTAAATTAAGATTGCCTGCTTACATATTTGTTTCCCTAAATACAGCGTAAGCTCCATAGTACTTTTTCATGTTTGTAGATCTGGTACCTAGTAAGTATTGGCCCCAAAGCAGGTATTTATTAGAAAGTTCATTGTAGCATGAGTATGTTTATTTGTGAGTCAGAGTCAGCTCAGCAGATGCTCAAGTCCCTATGTAAAATGGCGTTGTGTTTACATATCACATATAAATATCCTCCAATATACTTTTCATTTCTGTACTACTTATAATACCTAGTACAATGTAAATTCTGTGTGATTAATTATAATATTTTACTGAGTTGTTTAAAGAGATGGCACGGGAAAAAAGTCCATACATTTGCAAAACACACATAGCTCCTTTTCAAATAGTTTTGACTGGCAATTGGTTGAATCCACAGATGTGAAATCCATGGATATGAAGGGCTGACTGTATTTGAAAACCAATAAGTATAATTTAAGATTCTTATTTTAGAATCTTATGACTTAATTCTCTGAATGTGTTTTGTTTCTATAGCTCAAATTCTAGAGACATCTCTTTTATATTCCTTTTATATTTAGGTATAATTATATTATCATTACTTTAATATTTTCTGCTTTTTGATTTTCCTAATATTTTCCCTTTATTATTCTATGCTTTAGTAAGTGCACTTGAGCAAATATGGTACTTTAGTCTTGGAAGGATGAGCCTTATTTTTTATGTGCTGAAAAATAAGTAATCTTTTGCTACTTGGTAACATTTCGTGTGTGCCTTTGGGTCTTATTTAATCTCTAGGTTTCACCATCATCTGTAAAATTGAGATTTTGGTATAAAGAATTACAGAGTAGGTGACAATTAAATATCATCGAATGTCTTAAAATAGTTTTCTGCACATAGTAAATGCTCGGTATTTGGGAAAAAAAGTTGGAATAATTGTTACTGTGGATAATAAGTACAATATATCAGTATTTCTTTTTCAGTCTTTTCCCTGTGTACTTCATTTTAAAATTCTACCCCTTTGATAGCATGGGGACCATTAATTTTTTATTTTACTTCTTAGTTTAATCATAACAACTTGATGGATTTTTCTAAAACTAAATTTTTGGATAAGTGATGGTATATGGTACTGAGTGCAGAATTAAGCAAAAGCAATAAAATAAAATACATGTCAGAGCTCACATTTTACTTATGGGAAGTATCAGTTTATCAGAAATTCAGGCTCATTGATATCAATCTCCTTAGCCATTATACTCTGTTTTACTATTAGAATTTTACCTTGATATTGTCATGTACACTTGTAATCCTAGTGCTCTGGGGGGGGGGCTGACGTAGGGATAATTTGCACTTGACTTAGCAAGACCCTATCCCAAAGTAAAAAGGGATGGAAAAATAGATCAGTGCCAAAGCCCTGGGTTCAATCTCCTGTATCCAAAAAAATATTTTTAAAAACTTTTCATATTTACAGTAGGTCCACACTTTTTGGCATTTATACCAGATATTTACACTACAGTATCTTTACTCTAGAAATTTATAGGATAATTTGAAATTACTTTTAATATATAATAGTGCTTTAAAAAGCATAGTTTATTATAATTTTGAAATGAATGTAGATTGTATACTTCTTTGGGAGAAATAAATGTTAAATGCATCTATTTTTACCACACTCAGTTTACAATTAATGGTAGTAAATATTGGATACATAAAAAGTTTGGTTTATTGACAACACAGTCATTTTGTATAAATTTCTTTAGTTAGAGCTATTGTGTAGGTTAAAATTTCTATAATTCTAGATACTCTTCTCTGAAATTTCAAATCTGAGGTTTATCATGTTTATACCCAAAGAGCGAAACAAATCGTATGTGTATTTTTTTAATTTATTTTTTTTTGAGAGACAGGGTCTCACTATGTAGTTCAGACTGGTCTTAAACTCACTTATGTAGCCCAGCTGCCCTTGAACTTGCAGTAATACTCCTGCTTCAGCCTCCTGAGTTCTGGGATTACAGGTATGTGCCATAATGCCCAGCACGTGTGTAATTATTGAACTGACTCAACTTCACAGTAGGAGGGTTTCACAGAAAAGTTATACTACATTGTCACTCACTCTCAACCACTATGAAAGACATTATAACATACTGAAAGGAAGGCTAACTTATGCAGTTGGAGAGGGAATCTAGGGGTTGGGTAAAAGGGAAAGAAAAAGAATTAAAATATGATGTGTATATGTGCCAACTCTTCATGATGAATGTATTATGTATCACAAATGCATGCTAATAAAAACAGGGAGAAATTTTAATAAATAAAATGTTAGCATAATAGTATAAGCTGAAGCTCTGTGCCTTGTCATTTCAATTAAAGCTTGTTTCTTATTTTCTTAGCATTGAAATATGTTCCTTGAGTGTTCTGAAACATGAAATATGCCAAAATTCAACACTTTTTGGTGTCCCCATGATGCCACAAGTGGACAATTCTGCACTTAAGTTCATGTAATAGATAGGTCACATTTGAAACAGAAATATTAAATAAAATTATCCTCAGACAAGGTGTATATAAAACATGAAAGAATTTCATGTTTTAGACTGGTGTCATCTCCAGGATATCTCATTATATATATGCAGATCTTCCAGAAGCTGAGAAAAATATAAAATCCAAAACACTTCTGGTTCCCAGCATTTTAAAAAGGGCTATTGAGCTTGTATCTTGATCTTTAAGGTAATTATATGCTGATTTTTACCTTAATCCTTAAGGATATTTTCCATAATTTGTTAATCATTCCCTTGATGGGCATCCATTTTTAAATTTTGAAAGGTGTTGAACATTGTAATTATACTTGAAAAAATAGTTACAGAGAAGATGTGGAAACATTTGAACCTTAAGATTCTTAGGACAATACAGTATACTTTTCAAGGATTCAAAAAGTTGATACTATAATTTATGCTTAGTTTCATTAATGTTTCAGTTTTATTCAAAAGTCATGTCTTTACTTGATGAAGATTTATCATTATTTTTGTTTGATCCTTTAAGTAAAGGACAAAGCCTTCCCTAAAGAAATAGCAAGAGTTGAAAGGGGAAGGAGGAGGAGGTAAATGAGAGACACAGAGATAAAGAGAGGAGAATGAACACACAAACATGAAGTAGAAATTACGAGTGGAACTGAGGTCTGCAATAGACAGGAGGGAGCTTGATTTGCCCAAGAAGGTGGTGAAAAGTGGGAAGGAGAGCTTAGGAGTTAGATAGCTGTGTCCTGCACTCCAACAGGACACTTTGGGAGCACCTCCTGGGTGTCTATTGGGAAAGGAAGGGATTGTATAAATACAGCGCTCACGATTTAGCAAAGCACATTGGCTGTATTTTCCTGCCTCTCAAGGGACACTTTTGTCTGGTAATAGTATGAACTGTGCTTTCTTGACTTTCGTTTGTTCTTTCCGTGTTTGTTTGTATCTCCCTTGTAGGATATGAAAAAGGTAACAGAGTCGATTTGTATCAACTAATTAAAATTGTTATCAATTGTCACGAATACCCTGAAAATAAAAGACCAACAATTATTAATCAGCTCAATTGAAGAGACTAGTCTAAGCTTTTGCCAGTTGGTAACCTCCAGTTTCTTTCTTCTTTTGGTAAGTTTCACAGAAGAATTTACAAAGGAATTCCCCTTCAGCTCCGAGGTGAAGTCTGGGCTCTTCTTCTTGAGATTCCTAAAATGAAAGAAGAAACACGAGACCTTTATAGTGTGAGTGGGAAAATAAACAATTACTTTTAAATTGGAAGCTACAATAAATTATTTTATCTTTCAAGGTGATGTAAGATACTTATGTCATTACTTGAAATTATACCAAAAGTATATTGGATTAGGTTTTAGAGATATATTGTTTGTTTTATTGATTCATAGTCTTGAATTTCAAACAAGTACTTTAGTAAAAATGTTATTATAATGTCTATTAATCAATGAGTGTTGTGTTTTTCAAATATATATATATGATTAATCATGGTATTTAAAATGATCCATCAATATTGGAGGATATTTGAAGATAAAATTGACTAAAACCTGATTGTAGTATCAATAAAGAGATTTGTAATGTTCTTTTTAGAGTTTATGGGAAAATAGCAGAATTCAGTTTATCCCACATCTGTATATGATTCTTTTTCTTCCTTTTTTTTTTTTTTTTTTGGTCTTTTTGAGTCAGGGTCTTCTATGCAAGAGGCTGGCCTAGAATTCAACAATTCTCCTGCCTCAGACTCCCAAGTGTTGAGATTACAGGCATGTGTCACTATGTCTGGTGATTCTTTTTCTTCTAGGGTTATACAAAAGAATTTGCCTCTAAGATTATTATGTTATCTCTAAGGTTTATTATTTATAGTAAAATGTCAGACTTTTGATTGTATGATTAGGATACTTTTCTTAAATTAATGCATTAATTTTAACTTCTTGTCCTCTCACCTCTACCTATTCTAAACCTGTTTTATATTAACTTTGAAAGGGGTAAGAAGTTTACATGTAAGAATCTTAGATCTATAGATTTTGAAATATTCTCTTTAGAAAAAATACATATAAAGAAAATAAATAGAATAGATTAAAAAATATTTATAGTTTAAACCAACTACCAAAGGCACTTTGGTGTTCTTTTGGTATTTCCCTTTTGTTTTTGATGTATATTCAGGTGAAATTTCATCAAGATGGAAGATAGTAAACTATAGTTTTCAGTTGTATTATAAGTAGTTTTCTACATGATTGGTTAATAGAAGAGAATCATTTAGTAAACACGGATAGCACCAACAAAAATAACTTAACCACTAGTACTTCCATTTTTTTTTTTTTTTTTTGGTCTATTTTTTGAGACAGGGTCTCACTATACAGTTCAGACTAGCTTTAAAGTCACTTTGTAGCCCAGCTGCCTTGAACTCATAATGATTTTCCCACCTCAGCTCCCAAGTACTGGGATTACAGACTTGTACCACCATACCTGGCAACCACTGGTACTTTCAAGTGCATCATTTTCAACACAACCATAAACATTTTTATTGTGTATTAGAATTTCCTTAGCATCACTGGGTCTTCCTTTCCTGACCACTCTGTCTTACTCTGTGTCTTGGTTACTTTTATCTTGTGCTGAGACAAAATATATGATGTCTAAATTTAAAGAATCAAAGATTTATTTAGCTCACCATTTGTGGAGGTTTCAGTCCATGATCAGCTGGCTCTCTGGCAGGGTGGTATACTGAGGGGCAACAGTTCATGACAAGAAAAGGCAGTAAAAGCAACAGGAGCAAAAGGAAGGAGGACAGCCTGTTCCTCCCTTGTATTGTATGCAGCCTACCCACCCTAGGGCAAGTGTAGCACTCAAATCACTAATCCCAACAATAGAGCATGAGCCAGTCACAAACTAGATTCAGCCACCTCCAAAAAGCTTGCCCTCTTTGACTGCATGAGGTTTTGGTGAGGACCTCTAAACACAAACCATAACATTCTTTGAAAGTCATATTATAGTATTCTCCACACATCCTCTATGAACTGGCTAGAACTTCAGTAGCAGTGAAGCTACCTTCTCTTAATCTACCAAGATTTTTCTCAGATGGGTAGAATTATTTGGAGCCTGGAATATTATGAACATTTAGTGCTTCAAGTTTGTCGAATAGTGTGTACCCCATTCTTTGACTGCAGCTTTGAACGTGTTGCTAAAGAGCACACAGATGTGAATGGGTATGGTCAAGAAGCTGTTCTTCTCTGTCAGAGGACACAATAGTATAGAAATGTATAATCATGTACTCCTTAGTATGTGACAGACGCTCCAAAATTAACAAAACAGAAAAACATGTTTAAATTGAGAGGAGAAAAAGACATCACCTTTATGGTTCAGGAGGTCTTCATGGAATAGGTGTCTGCAAGGATGTTATTTCCAGAAAGGAAAAAAGGAGGATGTATTTTCAAGGCACATTGTAAGCACCTTTTTCTGATTTACATCTGATTAGTTTTAATTTCAAGCTTCATATTGCTGTATTTTTATTTATTTATTTTGGTACCGGGGATCAAACAACCTTGCACTTGTCAAGCAGGTGCTTAAGCCATTGAGCTAAATCCCCGGTCCATATTGCTGTATTTTTAAAATACTTTGAGAAGATTTGACCTTATTCAAGTAGTTTGATGTGTGGCTATGTGAACTACTTCATTTAATTATAGCGATAACACCAAGAGGCAGACTTTATTATTATTATCATTGAGGTTAAGTAATTTTTTATTCCAGCGTTAGCAAATGCAGAGGTAGGATTTAAAAACCATGCTGTCCTGGCTTCTGAGTCGCTGCTCTTATCTACTGATTTTTCCTTTTATTTGTATCTCATTTGTATTCATCCCTCTTGTAACTAGGAGTATACCTTCCAGAGAGAAGTGGGTCAGTCCACTGTGGGCAACAAGCTTGTCTACAGCCTTAGCCTGGCTCAGTAATCTAGTCGGCCAAAACCACAGAGATTTGTAAATGTTTATCTAAATATCATTAATTACACTTTTTTGAGACATGGTCTTGCTACACAGTTCAAACAGGCCTTGAGCTCACTCTCTAGCCCAAGCTGGTCTCGAATTTATAGCAATGCTCTTGCCCCAACCTCTCAAGTGCTGGAATTACAGGAATGTGCACCACATTCAACTTTCCATTATACTTCTGTCCTCGGTGTAAGGGTTCGTTAAATTCAATTGATTGATTTATTGATTGACAAGATCTTTCTAAGTTGCTCAGACTGGACTGAAACTTGTGATCCTCCCATCTTAGTCTCCCAAAATTCTGGGATTATAGGCGTACACTACCATGCACAAACCCCATTTCTTTTATAAAGAGCTTATTCTTATATTGTGATATTCATGGGTCATAATTTATGTAGTCTCAAGAGATAACTGTAGAAACTGTTTACCTCCTCTGAGGAGGTTAAAAAATGTTCTTGATGGACTATATTCTGTGCATTATCTTGTAAACATTTTAGGAAAAAATAACCCTTCTGACCTTTTTTTTTTTTTTTTTTTTTTTTTTTACCTACTTAACAGAGCTTTGCTTTTGTCATGAGACCTTTTGTGTGATATATATATGTGTCTTTAAAAGAAGCCAATACTATGGATGTGTTTGGGTCTTTTTCTCTGCTTCCCATATGTTTTATTTCATGGCACTTTTTTGTTACGTCAGACATTTTCTTTCTATGTTTCAGCATCTCATGTTGTTCCAGGAGGCTTGTACCTGCCTATTACCTTTAAAAAGAAAAGATATTTAACAGTAAAACATAGGCCACCATATGTTTTGCATTTGAGGAAATGCATTGAGTCTGTACAGTGTCAGCTATACTAACTTTTATCAGAAATTAACATACAATAATATTCTATTGACTGTATAATTGTAATGCATTGCTATAAATGTTCTCCTTGTCTTCAGAGTGCTGGAACGTTCTGTAGTTATTCCTCATGTTTGTTTTGTTTGCTTTGCAGAACTGGGGATGGGACCAGGGGCTTCACAAATGCCAGGGTAGTGCTCTGTTTACCACTGTGCCAGCCACACTGTCAGCCCGCTCCTCATGTTTTAAAAAGCTTTAGAAGCAGTCCACATACTTACAAAATACTTAGCGTGCACACACATACATGCCAGAATCACATACATTTCTACATACTCATATTGCCTTTATTCAACTTTTAGATTATGTCAGGCATTAGCAGTTTTTATATGTATCTACTAGATTAGATTTTAGCAGGAATCTATTATCAGTACATGGTACATATATCACTATAATGTGACTATAGATGCTTATTTATACTTAGACATGATTATGTACAGATTAATATAATTTTTACCTTCTCATATGCTAAACATGGGTTTCCTTTAATTTAGCTTCATTCTCCCTGAAATGCCACTAAATTGACAGCATAGTTATTTTTTTTTAAAAAGGAAAACCTACAAGGTATAAAAAGTGAAATTTCTGGAATTTCCCAAAGTTCCAATTTTTAGAACTCAGAGTGTAGACAGACATTTAATATACTTTTAAACCCAAGAAAACTGAATTCTAGACTGACAGTGGGAAATTGGAGAAGCAACATGGTTTGTATCTCAGATCTTCAGAAACTTGATAATTGCCAGCTGTAGGTATCTTTGGAAATGGAGATGAAGTGAAACACAAAAGTGGCTGAAAACCTGTTTCAAAAGCAGTCAGAGCCCTCAAGTCTCCTTCTAGCCCTGGGCCAAGACTAAAGGTTCAGTGTGGAGAGAGCTGTTGGACTGGGACAGCCCAGACAGACATGGCTGAGGTGAACCGCTGTCGTGAAGCCAGAGGAATGGGATATCTCAAATTTTAGACAACCTAGCCTCTTTTCTCAACTCAGCTCCCAGAGCTTTGGCAGCTCAGTGTTGACTTTCCTGACAGGAGATGGGAACAACCTTCTGGGGAACATGCCCACTTCTAGAGGATAAACTGATTTCCAGGGACCCCTCTGCAGCTGCCCAGCCAGCGCAGTCTGTGGTAGAGACCACTGCTCTGAAGCTTCCTGGCCCTGCCTCTCTCCCCAAGGCACACAGCCTTTTTAGGGCCTTATGGTCTTTTGTTGTTGTACTGTTGCTGTGATTTATTTTATTTATGTATTTATTTTTTGAGACAGGGTCTCACTTTGTTGTGAAGGCTAGCATTGAACTCGCGATGATCATTTTGCCTCAGCCTCCTGAGTACTGGGATTATAGGCCTGTGCCACCATATGTTTTACTGTTAAGTAAAAGCAGACAGCAAAGTTTTGCATTTGAGGAAAGGGTTAAAATGAAAGACAAATGAAAACAAATAGAAAAATAAAAAACTTGTAAGAAACACTACAAAGCAAGAAGAAAATTTAAAAATATTAATATCTTCAGAGAAATAAAATAGATATTACATCTGTGAAACAAGTGTTGAGTGCTGTAAAAAGGAGCGTTTGAGAACAACAGAAAGCTTATGACTATAAAAATAATAGAAATGGAAAACAAGAAAAATGAAAAACTTAATTGATAAGTAATGATGAAATTTCTCAGAAAATAAAATTTAAAAGCAAATAAATAGGAAATAGAGAAAATATTAAAAAGGTTGATAACAGCCTAGGAGATTTCACATTGTAATAATCAGAGTTTCTTAAAGACAAAATAGGAACTGGGGAGGGGAGAATGAGTAAATTGACAAATGGATTATTAAAGACAATTTTTCAGAGCTGAGTGGTATATGAGTTTTTACAGTTTCAAGGGTTTAATGGTTTGCATCTCTGTGGATAAAAATAGGTGTAAATTAAGCAGAGAAATGGGAAGCTTCAGAACATGGAGGAAACAGCACCTATAAACTTTCAGAGAGGGAAAAAAGATGTCATATAATGAGACAGGCATTCACATGGCACCATGGAAGGCCAGAAGACAAAGCAGTGCCTTTTGAGCAAAGAAATTTTCTAACTTACAGTTCTAAAGCAACCAAACAGTCTATTGAGAGGGTAGAATCATTAGACATTAGAGGTTTTAGAAACTTTATCTTCCATACACCCTTTCACAGGAGTCACTATTGAGTGTATCCCCTAAACCAAGAACGTAAGATGTGAGACTCAGGTGTCATGGGAGTCAAGCCAAGAGCAGAGCAGAGAGAAGCCCAGCACGTGGCACGGGCCAAACTGGGCAGCAATCCAGAAGCCAGGGAGCCCAAGTAGGAGCAGGGCAGACTGCTGTGGGATAGAGGTCTCCCAGGTGAACTCACTGGAATATGTGTTCTTTCAGAACACCACAGAGATTTGTAGTTTACAGTGAGTTTGGCATTGATTTAGTTACCAGCACATAGAAAATGAAGCAAATCAAGAAACAAGGCAATGATTAGCTCAAAGGAAAACAAAAATATTGTGCTGGAAAGACAGAAGAAACCTTAACAGAACAATGACTAAGGGAGAGCTTTCACACAATCTTAGTGATTCAAACCCTGAAAAATTTCCTGTCCTAAGTTAAAATCTAACTGTATTGACATGATAGGAAGAATAGGAAATGAGGAAAGAGGGAAGGATTGAGGGCCCAGAGGGGAAGGAAGATTTTCTTAGTGTACCTTTTTCTAAGGCTTTGATTTGCAGGAGGGGATCTTTGAGAGACAGGGTCTCACTATGCAGTTCAGGCTAGCCTTGAATCCACTTTGTAGCCCAGGCTATCCTTGAAGTCACAGCAGTCCTCCTGCTTCAGCCTCCTGAGTGCTGGGATTACAGGCAGGTGCCACCATGCTCAGGTTGGCTTTGATTTTTTTTTTAAAGATGGGAATGATTTTTCTAAACAACAAGTTTTAAATGAGAAACAGTTTATAATTAATCAGATTGTCAATAAGTGATCTCAAAATGTGCTTTTTTCCCTTTTTCTTTAGAAATTAAAACACAGAGCACGGGGCTGTTCACCTGATATCAGACAAATAGACCTTGATGTCAACCGAACATTTAGGGACCATATTATGTTTAGAGACAGATACGGTGTTAAGTAAGTACAATTTAATATTATGCAATGTAAAGAGCACTTATAATGTCTCTATTAGGTTAAAATGTGAGTGCTAGAATATCTTATATAGACTGATTTTAAAACTTTTTTAGTATGTGTTTGCTGTACATTGTGAACATATTCACTTGGTGTATTGGTACATATACATGACTCATCTTGATTCTTTTGATTTACGTCCTATATGTGTAGCTTTTGCAAATAACTTGAATCTTTGGTATGTGACAGTTAGCATTTAATTTAACTTAAATTTTTAAAATTTTGGTATAAGCAGTATAAAATTAGTAACATCATTTTATGATCTGAGAATTTAATAAAAGTATAATGCATTCTTTTATTCAAAGCTGTAGAAAAGAAATAAGAGATTGGTTTGAAAATTGTCACTGATGAATGCATGTCTATAACTTGACCTTATGTATAGAGGCAACTAAAAGAAATGAAAATGAATGAAATGAAAAATTAATGAACTGAGTATATGGTTGGGACATTGATACTACACTTTAGCATGTCATGCTGTCAAATTTGTGGTAATACTAAGAGATACGTCAGTGGTCTCCTGTATTCAGATATTCCTCCTTTTGTTCTTTGGATAGTATCTCCTCATTCCCTTAGTATTCAGGATCAATTATCTTCTTTTGCCTTTTGTGGCGCAAGGAGCCTAAAGTAGCATACAGAGCTCAGAGTGGTTAGGTAGTTGTGTACTGTCAGTTCAATCACTATTACATCTCCTGATGAAAACATTCTTCTTCCGGGACTAAGATCTCCAGATCAGTAGATCCTAAGTTTGTAGACACAGGAAGCAAAAATTTATTAGTGAATCCTCAGAGTTCAGAGTGATGGAGCCACTCCACAGTTTGAATCTTGTATTCCTGAATCCTGGTTGTGGAAAAAGCAGCACCTTTTATTTGAGGGCAGTGTAAAACATAACCAGCTTCTCTTACAGGATATGGTCCCAGGACTACCAGGTATCGATCTTAGCTGATACTATAACTGTCTTCCATTTTGTTATACATTCTATCTAGTTTCACATTTAAAGTACTTAAGGTACTATTGCAGCTTGGGAGAATTTTCTTTACACTACAGTAGTAATTTTATCTGGATTATCTGTTGTTTTTTATGTTTACAATTTTAAAGGTTTGTGAAATAACTAAATTGTGTTTAATATAAATTTTTATTTCTCTAGGCAACAGTCTTTATTCCATGTTCTTGCTGCATATTCTATTTATAATACGGTAAGTTGGAGCATGCCTATCCAGTTCTGTGAGCTGTATTCTGAGGTTCTTTTTGGTACTCCTTCCCTAGCAAGGTCCCTCTAGGTACAGTTTATCTCAGGACCAAATGATTCTTTTGGCTTCTGTGACAATCCTGGGGCCCTAGAGCAGAGCTGACTTATAAGTGGGAAGACTTAGATAGGACCCATGAAGCTGTTATGCCAGTGAAACACACTCTTTCACTCCACTTTATTTTTTGTGGATAGAATTTCTTTGTTGTTTTTATTTTAAATGAGAAAGACTAGGAATGAACCTGGCAAGACAGGAAGTTGATAACTGGATTAGTTTGTTGTTGTTTTTGTTTTTGTTTTTGTTTTTGTTTTGAGGGTGGGTTTCACGATTATGGTTTAGGCTGGCCTTGAACTCATTTTGTAGCTCAGGCTGCCCTTGAACTCATAGAGATCCTCATGTGTCAGCTTCCCAAGTGCTGGGATTATAGGTATGTGCCACTGTGCCTAGCTATCTAGATTAGTTTTCACTTGACTTTTGGTAACTCTTCATCATTCCTCGAAGTTTGCCTTTCATTATCACATTTTGTCTGATAGGTGAGATCCAGTAGAGATATGCGAAAATTAAAGTCTTTAGTAATAGACATATTACCCTTAAGGAATTTACATTCTTTGGGGAGAAAATAATTTAGGCAGAGACCTAACATAAGTATTAAGTAAATATTTACAGACTAGGTTCCAGGGTGGACAATCTTTGAACCTTGAGATGTATAGTAAGTTTTCTTGTATCTACAGCCTTTGTGTTGTAAGAGCAGAAATTTGCTCCCACCAGGGAAGGTGAAAAAGGGATTTCTCATAGAAATTAAGCAGTAGCAGAGCCTTATGAGAGTTGGAGCTAAAAAGTGATAAGCATTCTATAAAAAAGACAGCTACACTTCCTCTCTCTTAGTCAAAAGCCGTAAAGAATCTGATAATCTTTATGGACTATTCATCCCAATGTTTACCTCTCCAGATGGTTTCCTTTGCCTATTTACTAGTTACCCATGGTTAAAATCTCACCCTCAGACTCACTGTGACCATACTGTTCAAGTAGAAATCTCTAGTGATTATAGTCTCTCTGGCTTTGTTCAAATTTCCTAGGGAGTAGGGTGTCTGATCAGTCAGTGCAGCCAACTAATTGTTCCCTTGGGGCCATGCATCCTCATCTGGTCCATCAGCTGTAGTTCCTGTGACACAAACATGAGTCTCTAAGGTCATATCATAAACAGAGACTGTGAAGAGAGGGGACAAAGGTTAG
This sequence comes from Dolichotis patagonum, assembly GCA_004027295.1. Lineage (NCBI taxonomy): Eukaryota > Metazoa > Chordata > Mammalia > Rodentia > Caviidae > Dolichotis > Dolichotis patagonum. The sequence continues at coordinate 43,444 of PVJX010000125.1, forward strand.
ATGGACACCTCAAGAAATATCTAGTTAAGGGTATAGAAATATAAAGGAGAAGCAAATGGGGAGGGGGTGCCAGCATCTGAGCAAAAAAGAGGAATGGTGAGGTAAGAATTCTGTAGAAAATGAAATAAGTGTTAGTAATCTTTACAGAAAGTATAACAATATCAAACAGAAACCAGCTTTAAAAGAGTGTAGATTAGACTTTTCTACACCTTTTATTCTTGAGCACAGTTTTCTTTATAGTATGTGGCAGAATATTATAAAGACTGTGATAGTTATCTCTAGAATTTCCCACTAATAATGTGTCTACCTATTTTCTGACATTTAGTAGGTCAGCTTTTTCTGTGTGCATTCACATGTCACTTGGTTTTAAACTCCCCAGTGCTTTTGTTCTCATTTGCTCTTTAGGAAGTTGGGTACTGTCAGGGAATGAGCCAGATCACAGCTCTGTTGCTCATGTACATGAATGAGGAAGACGCTTTCTGGGCCCTCGTCAAACTCTTCTCAGGCCCCAAACATGCCATGCATGGTAAGAAAACCCCATATCTATCATAAATAATAAACAACAGAAAGAAGATGAATTTAAAAGATACTTGGTAGAATGAAGTACAATAAACTATTCCTCAAACTTGTTCAGTTAATTAGTATTTGTTAGTACTTATTAGTTTTTATTTTGCTTTCCCATGCAGTGGTACTGCTGATCTGTCTTGATATAATGGAATGTTAAAATTAAATGATATATAATTATATGGAAGACTGTCCAGTTTAGAAAGCACTCATTTCTTTTTAACCTTTTTGCTAGGTTAGTTATAGTATAGCAATGATTGTCATGATTCTAATCTATAAAGCAATATTCTAATATTCTAACATTTACACTTATAGACTAGGTCATTATTATAGATGAATTTGTATGTGTGAAGATACTTGTTTCTAAATCTGCCTGCCTATTAAATACAACTAAAGGTTACTTCTGATCTACATTTTTCTATGTAAAGCAGAATCACTTATACATGTATGGGATCAAGCTAAGACTGGAAAGGATGAGATTTAAAATATTAAGCCTGCAATATCACTGAGAAGTGATGAACATTAGGTATCTTAGCATCTTTGAGCTAGTTATTACGGAAGTACGTTGACTTTTTCAAAAATTGACTTTTTCTCTTGAAATTTTTCTATTTCCAATTCCTATCACATTGACTGTGAAAGTGGTATTGATAAAATTTTTTTATGAAATCATTTCACTGGAAAATATTACTAATGGAGGAATAGAATGTATATGTATCTTTGGAAATTTTTACACCTTCAAAAATTGAGAACTAGTTAAGGAAAAGTTCTGCCTAGTAGATTGTAAAGCAATGTTTCCCGTTACTGTATTCTTTGGGTTTTTTTGAAAACAGGTATTTTGTGGCAGAAAAAAAACAGACTCAGATTTTTTAAAAAAAATCTGGAAGGCTGAGTTTAAAAAAGCAAAATACAGCAAGGGCAATGTCCTAAGTTCAATTTCCAGTGCCAAAATAAAAAAAAGTAAAGCAAAATAAATTTCATTAAAGCTAAAAGACATCTTAGAAACATAAATAAGCAACATGCATCGTGAATATACAAGAAGAGTATATGTAACATATACCTCTGCCACCAGCCCCATTTCTTTGTTTGCTTGTTTGCTTGTTTGTTTGTTTGAGACAAGAGCTCACAGGCTGTGTAGTGCAGGCTGGCCTTGAACTTGCTTATGTAGCCCAGGCTGGCCTATAACTCACAGTGATCGTTCTACCTCAGTCTCCCTAGTGCTGGGATTACAGACGTGTACCACCACTCCTTTCTCCCCCATTACTTGAAACAAAAGGAATGTTGGTTAACATCTTTCAAAGTTAAATAGGAACTAAGTTGGAAAATTCTAATGTGGTGAAATAAAATCTCTTGAGAATATGTTCCTTTAAACAGATTGTATAAATAGCTGAAAGGAAACTTGTGAATAAAAATAGATGTAAAGTTCAATAAGTTAAATACACAAATTAATACTTAGCATTTATTACCTCCTAGAAATCTTACATTGTATAAGTTGAGATAAAATATAGTTTTTGATATAGCCTTGATGATGTAGTACCTACGTGTTTTAAGTGATGTTAAATATAGTTTTTATAGACAGGATTAAGAACTGTTACAAACTTTGGAAACAGGGCCTGGGATTTAGCTCAGCGGCATTAAGCGCTTGCCTTGCAAGCACATGGTCGTGAGTTTGATCCCCAGTTTCAAAAAACAAAAAACTTTGGAAACATGATACTAGTAAAATTGTAGAGCCAGCTTGAAAACTAATAAATACTTAGGTAATTAATTTATAGTAATGCAAAATGCTAAGTAGTCATCATTAGAACAACTTATGAAAGTTTAGTCTTTCTAGATATAACTGTCTTAAAAGAACAGATAATCTTGATAAATTTGTTTTTTTCTTAGCTTCTTAATTTACTTCTTACCTCAGAAATAACTTTTTAAAAAATAATATTACAAAGATACAGACATCCTTTAGCAAACAAATCCTAGCTAAAAGTTTTATTGCCCGAAGTTAAATATAGTTACTTTCTTGGTGGGAAGGAAAAAATAGTTTGGTAACTATTGAAAGTTTCTTTTTATTTTTGATAGTTACAAGTAAAAGAAATATGTGGCATTTTTAAATTGGGGGTTTTATTGGTATTGTTTTTGAAGTACTGTTTTTATGTTTATATTCTAGGCTTTTTTGTCCAAGGTTTTCCTAAACTCTTAAGATTTCAAGAACATCATGAAAAAATACTGAATAAATTTCTGTCTAAGCTCAAGCAACATTTGGTAGGTAGATGTGTCACTGATTTATATTCACATCAAGAATGAAGCTAAAATAATTGTGTGTTTGGTCAGTTATCTTATTACTTTATAATGTCATCCATTTCATTTATTATGTTGTTATAATTCCCATTTATTTGAAGAATAATAGATTTGTAAATTTCATTATTCATGCTGTATTATGGTCCTAATTCACAAATACAAACTTCTTCTCCAATGCTGATAAATACACTGACATTTTTAAATATACATGGTTTCTCAGTGAATTTTGAGGTATTTTAAACATTCAAATTAATTCCTTGTGAGCTATACATACACTGCCTATAAAATATATAAACAAATACCTAAATGTATTACAATGCTCTCAGGAAGTACTTAGGATAATTTTGAGAAGTAAAAATTTTGGAAGAAAAAATAAGAATAGAAAACAATATGAAAAGTACTCATAGCAAGCTGGTTTTATATTTGGCTTTAACACCTACCTCCAAAAGTTTCCTGCCCTTTTTTAGTACTATATTACTGTATTTTGTTTGCTGCAATCCAGAAATTATGGGGTCTTTGTTTTTTCAGGATTCTCAAGAAATCTACACAAGTTTTTACACAATGAAGTGGTTTTTTCAATGTTTCCTTGATCGCGTAAGTATTTATTTACAAAACTCAATTATAAGATTATAAATACAAAGTGAGGGGAAACTGTTAACTTTTCTTCTGTTTTGTTATAGACTCCCTTTACACTAAACCTGAGGATATGGGATATCTATATCTTTGAAGGAGAACGTGTTCTTACTGCTATGTCTTACACAATCTTAAAATTACACAAAAGTAAGGAAATATTTTTTAAAGATTTAATAAAATATCAAGGCTTATTTTAATTCTAATGAATCTCTAGTCTTTCAGATTCATTGTCTTTTAATAGTGGCTTAAAAAAATTCTTGAAAATCAATGGAGAAAGTATCTTTTGTTGGTAATTTATTTTCATTGGCTTTCTCATGACTAGAAGTTGAACAACATTGCAAAGGTCTTTTCCCTTTTATATCATTTTCACACTTAAGCATGAGAATGTAATTTGTTAATTTCACTAATTTTTTTAATATAGGTCTCTACCGGGCCTTCTTATTCTTTTCAATAGTCTGAATTTCAAAAGTTTGTAATAGAAGAACAGAGAAAGCAAAGAACCTAAGGGGGACGGAGAGGACATTTCTGTTACTACTTGCTTCATGTAGGAGAAAACGCATCCAGCTGCAAGTGGTTAGTGAGGAACTTGCAGAGCCATCCCTCTCTTGACTGTGTCATGGCCTGTGGGACAAGCACAGACTTCATATATAGTGTCACAAAAATTTGCTTGGAAGGAACAAAAAGACAACAGGGGCTCTGTAAATTTGATTTACTACGATTTACTTTAAAATTCAAAAATGAGAATTTTTCTCTAAATATGAAGACTCATATTCTTCCAAATTATAAGCCAGTTGAGTCCGTGCAGTCATGTTTATATTTTTTCTGTTTCCTGTGTTTGGTGTGCATGTTAAGTGCTTTGATACAGGATTTTAGGATTGCTTACTTAATAGAATGAACTTCAGGAGGGCCAGATTAGTCATGCTTTATGTAGGAATGAAAACTCCCAATACAAGATACCTCTGTATTATTTGTACTTTTCCAAAAAAAGAATTCAGAAGCATTGTAGTTCATTTCCCTTACTCTCTATCTTTGTTTCCCAATAAAATAGTTGACAATAACTTGTCTTCTAAGACTCAGGGTTTAAAAGCCAGATGAAATCCCTTTCTCTTCTTTTCCTTCACCTTTGCCTCACTTTCTTTACTTAATTTCTTTCTTGATTATATATAGAGCAAATTATAGAACAAAACTATACTTTTTATTAAGAAATACTAATATTACATTTCTTTGCACCTTTTTCTTCTCATTTTACTTACAAAGCCCTTGATCAGTCTTAACAAGTGAAAAATTTCTTCACCCTTTGTAAATAAACTCTAAGCACAGAAATTACTTTATATTGCAGAATATCATTTGACTAAGATGTGGAAAACCTATTTTCTCCTGTCTTTTTCTTAGGGAACCAAAACTCATGGACTTAAGTACATGTCCTTCATTATCACCAAGTGTCAAAAACTGAGTCAGATATGAAGGACAGGGGGAGTGGAGAGATATATCTCATGGACACGAAGTTCCAGTTCAGCAGGAGGAATACCTTTTGTGGATCTGTTGCATAGCATAGTAGCTATAATTAATAGTAGTGGATAGTATACTTTAAAATTGCCCCAAAAGTAGATGTTCTTATCAGAAAAATAAGTATGTTTAGTGATGAGAATGTCATTTAGGTCGATTTAATCATTGTACAATGGTATACATATGTCAACACATCATACTGTACATCATAAATGTATGCAGTTTTTCATTTGCCAATATAAAAATAAAAATTGGTCACCTGGCAGTTGAAAGAAAACAGAAAAATCTCTTTTGGGTACTTTAATCAATAGTTAGGTGACTGTTAGTTTTTTTTTTTTTCTCTTTCTTTCTTCCTCCCTAGTTGCCTTAAAAATATTTAGAGACATTATTACTGGAGGTTTATCAAACAGTGGTTTTAAATACAGTACTTTAACAATCTAAATGTCCATTGTTAAATGATTAAGCAAATTATGATGCATATATTGTATCATGATGTCATTATTAATGGTGATATAAAATCATATTTGTTGAAGCAAGAGAAAAACAGTGATATTGTATGAGAACAGAAGCAGGAAGATGTGTAACTTGGAATGTATAATTTGGTTCTGTAAATTCATACACACACAGGAATATACACATTGACTTGTAGGGTACTGGGTAGTATGACCTTAGCAAATGTTTACTTTCTGCTTTGTGGCTGTTGTTTGAAGTTTTTTTCCTATTCATTTTATAAGTAGATATAAAACTCACAAAATCAATAATCCATTCCCAATACAATTCTGAAACACTAATAAATGTGGACTTAAAAGTGGTTTTGCCTATGGCTGTTGGAACTTTGAACCAAGACGAGAGAAAGGCCTCATGTCTTCCTGGGTGGCCTTCTATGTCTGTTGTCTCTGTGAAACTCTTGCTCTATGTTGTATCAGTGCCTCAGTATGCCTAAATATTGCACTTAAGCCAGTAAGAAAATGTTTGGCTATATTTGTCCCTCCCCTTTTCCCCCCTAGTACAGTTAACCTGCTTTTATGTGACTTATCATATATCAGTGTTTGTCTCCCTGAATATCAGTGATATTCACAATGTTGTGTTTATATTCACAATGCTGTGTGAGATATATGTTCTTTTTAAAGCCAGTTTTAAAAAGAACTCAATTTATATTAGCTTTCCAAACTAAAGTAGTTTTTGACTCAACATTTGTATTTCTCTCATCCTTTCTTAGAACATCTAATGAAATTGTCTATGGAAGAACTTGTAGAATTTCTTCAGGAGACTCTAGCAAAGGACTTTTTCTTTGAAGATGATTTTGTAATAGAACAACTTCAGATTTCTATGGCAGAACTAAAGCGGGCAAAGTTAGACCTCCCAGAACCTGGTAAGAAATGTCCCTATACTTTGGATTATAATTCAGATTGGAAGACATGGTATAATTAGTGTAGGTCTTTTTCAAAGCGTGAGTGTTTACACTTGTGATATTATAATAGAAATCAGTATCTTACTACTACTTAAAACACTTTTAAGAAAAAGCAGGTGAGCATTAACTAAATCTCCTTGATTGATAAATAATGCTGTTATTTAGAAGTAACCATAGTGTTAATTCATGGCATAACAATAAGGACTCTTTCATCATCTTTTTTTTTCTGAAATCATATATAATAGTAGAGCAAGTAAAGCCCCTTTTATAGATTAGGAAACTGACACTTAAATGTGAAGCAACAGAACCACCAAATAGCATTACCAGCAGTAGAATTCAGAGTTTGTGTTGGTTTGGTTTGGTTTGGTTTGGTTTTTTGAAACAGGGTCTCACTATGTAGTTCAAGCTGGCTTTAAACTAACCTTATGTCCCAGGCTGGCTTAAAACACATGGTGATCCTTCTGCCTCAGCCTCCCAAGTGCTTGGATTACAGACATGTACCGCCAAACCCAGCAAGTTTAGTTTTTCTAATGACCAATCTAGGGCTCTGTGGTAGATTGCAGTGTAGACAATATATTTTATTCACTTTACTTCAAAGCATTTTTCTGTACCTGGTTTCTAGGCTTTTTAATAAGTACTCTGAATAAGGAACTGATAAGAAACAAGGAGAGAAGGGTGCATTTCTTGTTCTCAGAATGCACACAGGGAAAATGGAATATACACAGATGATAACCAACACAATGGGTCAGTAAGAGAACTTGACACAAGTTGAGAGACAAGATGGGTAGTAGAGGAAAGGAATAGAAAAAAAATTACAGAAAGATCACAATAGAAGTAACTTTTAAGAGTTTTGACCAGATATCTTGAGAAGTTTTATTTCCTTATTTTACCTTTGTAGCAGTGGAGGGGATGGTAAGAGGCAAGAGAAGTGAGCAGGGTGCAGGTGAGAATGGTAAAGAAAGTCCGTTATTTATGCCCTGAGGTAGAGGTTGATCTGACGCTTTCTGATCCACGCATCATCCTGGATGTGCTTGTATGAAGGGAAAGCAGAATTACACTCTAGAGAAATACTTTTTTTCCTTCAGTAAGTATCAAAATGTTCTGCTTCACTTGTTTTACTGAGAGGAGTTTAATCAGCACTTCCCTGGAGTTTGGGGTCATCAGGATTGACTAGAAAACAACCCCTCATGGCACTGAGTGAGTGTGATCACAGACCTTGGGAAACCATTGCTTGTGCTAAGTGAGGTCAGCCCTTCCTTGCCGATATAATAATGTCCATTTTCTACTAATTCTTTTCTGTGCCAGAAAATGCATTTGGAACAGCAATTACTAAATTTTTGTTATTGTAACATTTATTTTAAAATGTCCTGCCTTATTAAAGGCATTTAAGGCAATTTAGTAAAAGACACATGTAAAGAAAAATACATATATTGTAGAACTATTTTAACTTGAGATTAAAGTTTGAAACCTATTTAATGGAATGGGATAATGATAATAATTTAACATTTAATTAGCAGTTGATAGGTTTTTTTAATGCTTTACTATGCAGCATGTGCTATAGGCACTCTTCCATTTAATCTTCAAAAATAATTCTAAGAAAAATTGTTGGTCTACAGTATGATCTTTTCACTAGGAAGTAATAGAATGGATATGGAAAGCAGGACATACAATCAAGGTAAAAGGATAGGTTAATAGATATCGTAACCTACTATGGTAACATTGCCTACTTACCTACCACTGTAGTCTGTACTTTTTGTGGAGAGGGAGTTCTTGGCTTATTTTAAGACAATTAAATGAACTTTATATCAAGAAATTTTAATATTTTGTCTGTCTTGCTAAAACTATATACAAACAGGGCACTGAGGTATACACCTATGGGTAGGAAAATAACTTGAGCCAAGAACTGGAAGGCACTAATGAGACTGTCTTAAAAAAAGAAAGAACTATGGATGAGTGTTTCTTCTTTTGGTTCTATACATATTGTTTTATTTTATTTTAAGAGAGGAAAAAAAGCTTAAAAAGACAAAATAGAAAAACAAGAAGAAAAGTAGACACAGAGTTCAAAAAAGTTTAACATCATAAAATCGCTAGTTGATACATTACATATTGTTAACTTAACAATAGTTGTTAAAGTTACAGAGTCAAAGCATAAAAAGTGGCTAGACACTCAAACACTGACAGTGCAAACTCTTCTGTTCAATGGTCCAACAAAAACTCAGTAATATGGTCATCTATTTTATACACTATACATACCGTTCATATCCTTTAGAGAACTTTCCTTTGGTTCTATACATATTACATTTATTTGTCCTCTCACCAACAGTATATGACACCCACACAGATACATGATGTTAAAATTTTAATTTTTGGCAGGTTGGATAAAATATTCTATGGTTTTAATTTGCTTTTCTTGAAGTGTAGTATATATTTTTGTTGGGCATTTTAATTTCTTTTTCTTTTAATTTCTCTGCTCATCCTTTGCCCATTTTCTACTGGTCTGTTCCTATAAGTTCTTAGTAAATTAAGGAGATTGGCTAGTTTATTATAAATGTTGTGGATACTTCCCATACAATGTACCCCCCCCCCAGTTTTTTGATTTTGAGGCCTTTTTTTTCCTTTAATTGTGCTGGACATCAGAGCCAGGACCTCATACACGTTAGGCAAGTGCTTGGTTTTAAAAATAAAGCCAGGTATGTTGGTAAATGCCTATAATGCCAGCACTCAGGAGGCTGAAGCAGGATGATCACCGTGAGTTCAACGTCAGGTTGGACTACATAGGCAAATTCAAGGTCAGCCCAAACGACATAGACACCCTGTCTCAAAAGAAAAAAGCTGTTATTTTTAAATTAAAAACTTTTTTAATTAGCAAGAAATCTGTGGCATAACATCATGATACTGTACAGATACAGTTTCCTTTAAACCATAACATCATGACACTGTATAGATAATCTCCTTTGGGGCTGGAGATATTACTCAGCAGCATATATATATATATATATATATATATATATATATATATATATATGCACACAAGTTAGCTAAGATAGTTGTACTACTGATTTCTTTTAGTTCATTGAAGAGAATGGTTTGTGCTTATATTGTTTAATCAATTTTGTATGCCTATATCTTATAATCTGAGCATCTACTTTGAAGATAACAGTATACTATGTATTAACCATTGTTAATTTCTTAGTATATGGTTATGAAATTCTGTATCATTGTTTTTATTGTTTTTTTCTCTTTAAAATTAAAAAAGTCCAAGCCTGACTGATTTAGGTATTTCAAATTGGCATGAAATGCCAACTATGGTCAGATTTTTTTACCTGTAGAATACATAAAATAGTAAGTATACACAGATTCCTTAATGCAAAAAATATGAAATTACTACACTTTATTCTTTTAAACTTTTCCATAATTAGTTCTAGATCTTCAGGAATAAAAAAAAATTCTCTTCAGTTAAATTTTAGGGATAATGAGCTGACGTGCAAGCTAGAGGTGCAGCTGAGTTTTTGACAGTGACCACAGCTGTCAAGCTTCAGTGCTTTTCTCATCTTGAGCTTGGTGCCCGTGAAATGATTGTGTTATATTGTCCAGGTGCCTTAGGTGATACTTGCACAGTAACTCAGTTCTTTCATCTTAAGGAAAACTGCATCTTCCCACCCATGAGAGGTGGATTGTATTCTTTAGTCTTTTATCTCTACCTTTGACTTTTAGGGTCTTTGAGCTTGATGAAATTCACTGCTCTTTATATTTGTTTCTTATTTGACAGGGCTATAATTCTTGCATTAAATGGCATTTATTTTAATGTTGAATAATTTTAATTTCCATTCTGCTATCAATATTATTTATTGCATAGAGATGGAGAAAAGTTGAGCTTTCAGGGTTAGGTACCTATCCAAGATCTTACAGGTGATAAGTGATAGGCTTTCAGCTGACCCCAGGTCTGAATCCAAAGCCAGTGATATGCATTGTACCACTACCACTAGGTTCAGGTCACAATTTAATAGGGGTGTGTAAAGGGCTGTGGTGTGCCTTTGAGTATACTTCTCCAGGAATGCCCCTGACATTCACCTCTCTGTCCTCATCTACTTTAGTTTCCATGACATAGCTTATTATCAGCTTCCTAAAGTCTTCTCCGCCAGTCCCTAGCAGCTCCAAAGCCATTTTCTAGTCACAAGTTTATTTAGGTCCCTTTATTTTGTGCCTGATCAGAACTCTGTGTGATTCTGTCCTCATACTTCCGGCACTTGGCCCTTGTCTTAATTTGTGTATCTCTGGGGATAAAATACACTTCTGGAGGCCAGCGACCATGTTTCAGCATCACCAACATTAATACAGCACCTGGCACCTAGAAGACGGTCAGTCTTTCGTGGTGGTTGTCTTGTTTTCTTTCACAGTGCTGGGACAAAACCCAGAACCTTGTACCTGTTAGGCAAGTGTTCGACCGTTGAGCTGCATCCCCAGCCTTAGTAATTAATGATTATTTTTTTTAAACTGAACTAATAATATCTTTTTAAATAATAAAATCTGTCTACAAAAAGGTTAGCACCATGTTTGCATATACAAACAAGTCAATTTTGTTATATAGTTTTTTAAAAAAATTCCACTTTTTGAGGGTTTGAATGAGTTTTAAATTTTGTTTAAATAATATAAACTGACGTTCCATGTACTCAATAATTTTTACATGTGTGAACTGGAACTCTAGGAATGGAGGAACATGAAAGTTAAATTTTTAAAAACTATTCCCCCAAAAAATTAGTTCCCAAAGATGTACTAAACATATATCTGCATATATATATGTTTCTAGTAAAAATGTGTTTGTCTCCTTTGTACTTCTTTACCTTTCTAATAGTCAAGTCTATGAGGCTAACTACAGTAACTTTTAAAAATTATAGCTGTAATTTAGAAAACAAACTTTTAATCAAGGTCATATTTGAATTATATATTATCTGGCTAGTATATCAAACAGAAATAAAAATCTTTTTATTTTTCAGATACATACTTGAAATCAGTAATTTTGTAAAAATATTTTGAAAATCAGTCAAACTTAATATTGGATCTGAACGAAGGTAGGATAGCACTTTCCCAGAACAATAGAATAATTTTCCCAGCAGCAGCCCCTTACCATGTCTTTCTGAAAATTGTTGAAACAGTCAAAGTACATATGATCAGTCATTGCAGTTTAAAAGTAGAATGTTGTAAGGGAAAGCACTCAGAGCACTTTGTGTAACTAGAGGTCTCTTGGGTGCAAATAGCTTCCAAGGCATTCCTCTACAAACCTTGTAGTTGAGTGTGCTGTCCACTGGGTGGTGACAGAGACCTGAGTAAGACCTGGGATAGAGTGGGTGAAGGGACTTAAGAGGGCCTTTATCTTTCCAGGGGAGTTAGAATAGTCATCTTTTGGCCTTTTTTTTTTTTTTTTAAGAGAAAAAATGAATAGAAATTTTTGTCATTATTCTAAGGGCTTCCTTAACTGGAGCAGTAATTCTTCAATTCGTAATCAGGAGGAGGAAAGAGAGGATGAAATTTTAGATATGGAGCTGAGCAAAAATATTAGTGGAGGGAGTAATGTGATAATGTTTGTTGAAGGGAAGCCCATACTGAAACATGGATAATAAATATTAATACTGGTGGCCTACTTACAGCTATCGGTTCTGACATTTATTATGCTTAAATCTTCAGTTCCAGTTAGTTGTTCATAGGTCAAAGAAGATAGTTAAACCAAACAAACTCCAAGTATAGCAGTATTTATCGATACACATGCATGTGTGTGTATAGTTCCAATAGGTTGAGATAACTCTAAAAAGAGATTATACCAAAATGACTAATGTAAAGGAAAAAAAGCAAAAAATATTAATTAGCATAGGAACTATTTCTTTTTATAGGATCTACACAGTATTTCTTTAATTCAGTAAAAGTTGAGTAATGTTCAAAAAGAAAACATCCTTATAAAGGAGTCAAGTAGACGTTTGCTCTTAATTTCATAATTAACAAGATTAGATTGCTCAGGCCACAGAGTCTCAAGTTTTGGTACTGCATTTGGCACTGAGAGGCCTTAGCGTTTTCCATCTGTTGTGGATCTGAACGAGTCTCCACTCAGACATGACAGGAGGGCGATACGCTGCCCTTAGCTTCCCTGTGGCCACCTCCATCTTTGCCTTCACAATTCTTTCTGCCCTCTGCTCTCCTCCCTTCTCTTTTTGGTCCTCTTTTGTATTCAGCCTTCATGATCTACACTCCCATCACCCCCCGCCACATACACACACACACACACACACACACACACACACACACACGTTTGCCTCTCTCTTTGCTGTCTCTTTCCATCCTTCTCCTCCAAGTGTTGCCAGAGGGCCCTTAAACCCTGTTCTGAGGTGCAAGTAACATAGTTTGCACCTATATATGATCACTGTGGAGTTACTGAGACTACTACACTCCATAGGTATTGGGCCAGTTATGAGAACAACTTGTTTGTGGTGCATTCCAACAGAGTTAATAGTCAACAAGTATTTCAGGAAGATGGAGTTTGATGCTGGGTGCCACGATGCTGTGTCTTATTTGCATGGGTCAGTATTTAACAAGCTCCCTGGTCACAAGTCTCTACAGGAGGTAGGAGGAAGCTGACACTGAAACTAAACAACCGTAGTACTATGTCTGACCATGGCACTTGTAAGGACCTTCATCACTGTGCAACACCACCAGGCCTGACTTGTTTACTGTCCTTAACATTTGGTTTTTTAAAGCTCTTTGTTTTTAGGATGCTCTTTCTTAATCCCTGTCCATTACCGTCTTCTGTCCTCACTGAAAATCTTTACCTGGAGGAAGGGGCTTAAAGAGGCCAAAGCTTCTACATGGCTTTGTGCATTTGAGATGTGGGATACCTCTTATACACAGACACACACACACACACACACACAAACTTTGCTACATCTAATTTCTTAACTGTGTGGATCTTGGGTATGTACAGCCATTGTATTTCTTACCTGTCAGTGTGGGCAGCGTATCATTACTCTAACTCATATGAATTAAATGTGAATGGATATTTTGTTAGCACCTTCTTTGTAATTCTTACTATTTTTTATATACTGTGGTAAGGAATGCAAGAGAAATAGAAGTCAATGTTAAGCAGGTTATGGTCTACTAGGAGGAAAGAAAAATATAACTGAAAAGAGCTAAGATGCTACTTGGGAGATATTTGAGGACAAGCACAAAAATTTTGTTTGCCACTATACAATTTAACCTTTTTGTCCATTCAGTAAATGGAACCTGTTAATTGAATAATTAAGTCTCTCACATACCTTGCGTTTTATTTTCACCTGAAATTACATCAGTCTTTGCTATAATCTCACTTTTTCCTATATGTCTTGCTGTTTTTGTTGATATATGCCTTTCCTAGAAGATTTTGGAGCAAAGAGGCTATGGATATTCTAATGTAGGGACAGCCTGTGCCATGGAAATGTTTTCCCTAGAGATGCCGTCTCAGTCATCTTCCCCACCTCCTTCTTTTCCCCTACTCTGCAGTTTTTTGTTTTGTATTTTTCTTTTTTCCATTTAAATCACTTCCACTATATTGGATCTTTATTAGATCCTTCTGCCTTCTTTACCTCTCCTCCTTATTGTGTAACTTACAACCAAGTGACTGTGTTTAAATAAGACGAAGCAGGAGGAGGGTTGTAAATATTATCCCAGCTAGATGCTTCCATGTTTTCAGTGGGAAAAAAGGAGGCTATAGAGTGGGAGAGAGGGTGTATTTGAATAAATACTGTTAAGGAAGAAATGTGAAGCTGTGTGAGGCCACAGTATGGCTAAGAGATTGGCTACCTGATTAGATGAGCATGCTAGGTCTTCTGGAACATCCCATTTTACTACATATCATTCCATTTGAAATGAGACTATGGCACTATGATAGCCATCTTTGAAAAACTATGCAATAAAGTGTTTAGAGGATATAGATGAAAAAAAATATAATTCCACTTTTTAAAAAGGAACAAAGGTTCGATTATACAAACCCCAGTTAGGTGTGATGTCTATCTAAGGCAAAAATCAATACATGGATTAATTGAAAAATGGATTTTGAGCACTTAAAAAGCAAAGAAGGTGATCATTAATCATGGCTCCACTAAGAATGCCATGCCTAGTTAATCCGTTAAAATTGTTCATTTAGGGCTGGGGATATAGCTCAGTGGCAGAACACTTCCCTTTCATGTTCAAGGCCTTAGGTTCAATCCCCACTACCGCCAAAAAAATAGAAAAATGATAGCTCATTTAATGAATAAGATAAATGCTATTAGCCTAGCACATTTAGGTAAAAGTAGATCACATAACAGAGCCTTATGATACTTTGGGGAATAAGCTGAAAATACAGCTTACAATTTGTACCCCAAACTGTAGGCTAATATCATATGTCTATTAAGATATATTCTGTACTTTTAAACTTCTTTATTATGCAAATAATGTATATTTGTAGTAGAATAACTATGTAGTAGTTAAGCAAAAATAATAAACCAATGGGTTTTTGTATGTTAGCTACTACTAGTATTTATTCCTTACAGTCATTTCTGTAGACATATACAGGGTTATTCCCTATATAATACTCATAATAAATAGGATTATATTGCACATACTGCTTACGTACTTTATATACTTATTTACTGCTTTATAACTTTTTTATTGACAGTGCTAAAAATATACTAGTATAGTGAATAACTACTCAAAGCTTATATTACATAATTTATTTCATCATACTTTTCTTTCATAATTAGATTTCATGAAACATATACGCATATAATTTTCTAAAATAGTACAATTTAAAATAATACAATTTTAGTATCTTTTATTTTTAAATTTTTATTAGTACATTTGTAGAACATAATTACTACTTTTCATTATGGGGAGTTGGTATATATATGTAACATATCTTAATTCTTTGCTTTGTATTTTGAGTTTCTCATATAAGAGAAATCATCCAGTATTTAAATTTGTGTGTATGATTTGTTTCACTTAACGTTATGGTCTCAGAGCACATCCACTTTCCTACAAATCAGTCAAATTTATCCTTCTTTATGATAGAGTAGTACTCCATTGGGTGTAAATACCACATTTGCAGTTTTGAATATCCTAATAGCAAATATTCCGTAATTATTAAATTTCCAGAGGTGAAGTTAGCTTAAAAACTTCAAACTGGAAAACCTGTTTCTTAAATCCCCAATAGTGACCTATATCAATTTGAGAAGTATTTTTAATTGTTTTTGATAACTTCGTTTGTATTTGCTTACTTTCTCTCTTCTTTTGTTCATATCCTTTATTTAATTTTCTATATAGGATATTTCATTTTCTTATTAAATTTTAAGAGTTTAATATATTCTAGGAAATGAAAGAGATCTATTTTTTATCCTGATTTCAGCTTAGTATTTGTTATGAATCACTTGGATGAAAGATTTGATAGCGTAGTGTTTATACTTATGGGTGAAATTACACAGAGAGGTATAGTTAATATTAAATTCCAGGGAGATCTATGATTGAAATAATGAATCAAAATAAGTTAAACCAGAGTAAGAATTAATAAGAAGCACTTGGAACTTGATTGAAAATAACTATAGTTCAGGATGATAACTATTCATTACTGGACTTTTTTATATGTTAACTACAGTCATCACAGCCAATCTACAAAATGTGTATTACTCTTTTCATTTATAAAAAGGAAATCTAACAATGAGAAGGCTACATTAACTTGTCCAAGTTCAAGTAGTAGAGCCTGGATCCAAACACAAGTCCTTTATCCCTGCTGGCCCTTAGTCTCTGTATGCCTTGGAGCAATACAGTTTAACAACATTTCACAAGTAATGTCTGAAAAGGTCAGCTAGACAACATGAGTGCCAGAACAGCCAATCCATTTTCCTCTACAGTGACTCAGGTAAGGCACATCATTACCCATTCTATCCTGTTTCAGTTCAAATCTAGAATATTGCTTAAATTCTGGTGAATTCTGAATTATTACTAAGATGTAGCTCAGTGGTAAAGCATTTGCCTACCATGCATTAACATGCATTAACATGCATTAGGCTCTAAATTCAATCCCCAGCACTTCAAAAAAGGGGAAGTCACTGTTAGTAAGTAGCTAGAGCTGAATGTCTGTGGAAAGCACTTTGGAAGCCAGTGTCAGATTGACCATTCCCAGCAACACTTTGATGACCACAAAACACAGAAAATGACATACAGGGATCTGTGAAGTAAGAGTTGTAGATACCCCTATGGAATTGTTACTGCCTAGGTCTACAGTCCACATTTTCTTTTAGTTGTCTTTTTGATCTGATTATATACAATAGATTTTAATTACTGTAGTTGATTTCATTTACATTGTTGGCATTAAAATTGTGCTAGAACCAATAAGAGCAAATGATCATAACTAATAAAACAGGTTGACTTTTTGCTAACAGAAAATGTAGTTGCTATAACTTGTTTTTTAGTAAACCAATTTTGAGATCTAGGATGTAGACCTAAGGATAGCTACCCTTGCCCACTTTCAAGTGAATTGAGTTTTCATGCACTGAGCTGACACAAATGGAAGCTTTGGAAACAGACTGAGCATCTGCAGGATGCTGAGAGAGCTGTTCAGCACCCACTGGGGTGTGATGTTCCAGGGAGCGCACACTCGACAGTGGTTCAGTTTCAGATCTCTTCTTTTGTTTTTGTTTAAATACTGCTAAAGAGGATTTTTAAAACATTTGACTTAATTTCATATGAATTATAAGTTGGTAGCTCTCCTGCAGGCTGCTGAAAGCCAGTAAGTGGAAAAGGGGAATTTTGTCCCTGTCACAGCATATCTTACAAGGAATTGGCCACTCCTTATGCCACAGTTTCTTTGTTTTAAATGGTATGTTTTTTTCAGGTTCCTACTTGCCAACCTGAAAAAGGTGTTTTGGTGATGAGCTGTTATTAATACCTGATGGAAATCAACCAGTCAGATTACTGTAAGAGAAAGAGGACTAAAAGAAAGTTCATACATTCTGTTTTTCTTTTTCACAGGTTCTTTCATTGCTGTGTGGAGGATTAAACCCAGGGCCTCACATATAACTAGACCAGACCTCTTTCCTCTGAGCCACACCTCTTACCCTTCTATTACATTTTTTAAAAAATCTTGATAATTTGTGTTTGGTTATCTGCCAATAGGAAAGATTGAATTTACATATTTATCTGGACTAAATTGATAATTATTTGTAGGGATGATTAAAAAATATTTTAGGGATACCAGTTGAGCTTTATTTTTACTGCTTATTAGTTTTTAACCTGATGAGCTAAATAACTATTTGTGACTATTCTCACAGGCTACATTCAAGTCAGCGTTCTTGGCTACGTGTATTTCATGTGATGAGTTATCAGAAACTAAACTGGTAATGCTTTAGTCATTTCACATGTAATTTCACATGTAATATTCAAAAAACAAGGAAAATTTTCATGATAAGTATTTTTAGAGTTTGAGTTAAAACTTGAATTAACTTTTTCAATATCGTATGTTCATTATAGAAAGATGCAAGAACCTTGTTGCCCATTTCCTCACATTCCCACAGTAACGATGAATCTCATATTATATTCTATTTACTCATGTGTTTATTTTACTTATTAATCTGTCTCTCCCTTTAGGTAAAGAGGATGAATATCCAAAGAAACCTTTGGGGCAGCTTCCACCTGAATTTCTTTCTGGTGGTATTAATCACATGAGCAATGGGCAAAGAAGTGTTGGCAGGCCCAGTCCCCATATAAACAGCAGAAGAGAAAGTGGTTCATCACCTCACAAAAGACATGAGCACTCCCCCCATCATCAGAGTAAAACTGGTACACCAGAACGAGTGAGGCAGCTCAGACGGAAATCAGTGGATGAAGATAGTAAAAATCTTAAAGATGAAGAGAATTTTCAAAGAAAACTTTCATCAGGTCCACAAGACAGTTCAAAGCCCTATAATCATGCAGCTGCTAACCAAAATAGCAATGCTACTTCAAATATCAGGAAGGAATTTATGCCCAAATGGAATAAACCGTCAGATATGTCAGCTGTTGAAAGAACTGCCAGATACGTCATGGAAGGCAAAAGCAGATCGGTGCACCCCACACTAACAGCCACCATTCCAAGTTCTGCTGACGCTCGGATAGCCAGTGCAAGGCAGAAGATGAAGGTTTTGGATGGTGATGATGGGAAGCGGGGCTCTAATGCATCACAGTATGATAACGTGCCTGGGAGTGAAAATGAAAATGGAGCTTCTGTTGAAGAGGCACTAGAGAGGGCTTATTCTCAAAGTCCAAGGAATGTCGTTTACTCTAACAGCCCAAGAAAGCATTCTGAGCCAGGTTCTAGTCCACCAAAAGTATCCAACAAGTTTACTGTTAAAGTACAGCCTCCCAGCTATGGAAAATACCCATCTCAGTTAGAAGGGGAAGATCAAGGGACCACCCACCCTCCATCCTACAGCAATCCCCCTGTTTACCATGGAAGTTCTCCAAAACACATCCCTACTCCTAACAGCTTTGTGTCTCCACAGATTAGTCCTGGCACTCAGATGAATCCTTCCAGGAGACCTTACGGTTCTACTCTTTCAGTTGATATTTCTCCAGAGAAATCTTACAGCCGCCCAACCCCTCTTGTACTACCATCTAGTCGAATAGAAGTCCTTCCTGTTGATATTGGTGCTGGGGGATACTCGGGCAGTTCAGGGTCACCAAAGAATGGTAAATTCATCATTCCTCCAGTAGATTATTTGCCAGATAACAGGAAATGGTCAGAAGTTGGATATACGTCCAGATCGGAGATGCATGGACAATCGTGGACTCGAGATGCTAACCGTAGCCACTTAAGCAATTTACCAAAATATTCAGCCTTTCAACACATACCCTTTCAGGACCATAACCTGCCAGCAGTTTCAGTTGATAACCCAGTGCGGTATAAAACTTCATCAGCTATAGAAGATGTCAGTCCAGCTGGGTATCAGTATGCAGGGCCCTCGCCGCCAGCATATCACTATAGAAATCGGGAAGGGTTCTCTGTTCAAGAGTCAGTATTGCTGTGAGATTTATCCTTATGAAAGATGAGAGAATAGAAACCATATGAAACCTACATTGCTATATTTTAATTGCCAAAGCAGTATTTTATATTGTAAACAACTTGCACAATTCTAATGTATATTAGTAATGAGAATATATGGAAATATTTTCATCCCCATGCAGATGCTGCTTAAGATGAGCATTTTAAATTGCATCATCACTGGACCTCTTAAAAATTTAACCTGGAAACAGCAATAGCATTTAGGAACGCACACAATGATGATTCTTTACTCAGTTTCATTTATATCTTAAAACCTGGACATTTTTACTCTGTTGGCCCGTTCTATTTCAACTAATGTAAAGCACTGAAAACTGTCAAACAGCTATTTTTAAGGCTCTGTGTAGTGTATGTCTTTTAATAGATACTATAATCATCTATGCATACACATTTGAGCACAAAATTGAAATGTTTTTAAAAAACTATTTTCAACCTAGATCCATGAAATAATGTTTTTTTTCTTTTCTTTATCTTTCCGTCCAGTTTTTCCCCTTCATATTTTTAACCCAAAACCTAACCCGAGTAAAAATTTGCCCTGACTTTATTAATATATCTCACAAAGTGCTCATCATTCTCCTTCAGCTGCTGCCATTTCTTTCACTCTGAAAATTAAAGACATTGGAGAGAAAAGCTAACCACTCAACGGTGCTTAAAAATTGGGCCAGTTAAGCCAAAGGTGCAGCACTTACTGTATCTGTACGCCAGACCAGTCTTAGCGCTGCTGTGCTTTTTGCTGTCTTCTGAGAAGCCAGGGAAATGCTGCAGCGCAGCTCTGGGGATTCTGCAGGAAAAGATGCAGCTGCCTCATGCAGCACTTGCAGAGCAGGACTGGTCAAGGGTTCACCTCTCACTCTGCCCTTCATTCTTCCAGCGCCCTCCTCCAAAGGTCTAGGGTAGTTGTTACATGACCTATTGCTGACACTCTTTCTTTAAAAATGTAGTCAACTTGATATTGCTGCTCATAGTAGGCCTTTACATTGTTTATCCATGTTAAAATTGTTTTAAAAAATCCCTAATTGTTAATAGAAGTCTAGAACTTTAATCCCTTTTTTAAAACAGTATGACTTTTATACTTTCAAAAAACCCTTTTAGTTTTCAAAACCTTTTTATTTTTTCTTTTACAGTGAAAGAAAAATCAGGTTTATGGTAAAACAAAACAAACAAAACAAAAACAACAAAAAAAAAGTATTCTATTACACTACAGTTACCAAACACTGAGAAAGTTTTGGGCACTCCACTAAAGTAGGACATTGTGTTGAAGTAGCGTGCTTGTTTTGAACATTATTTTGCTCATATTTGCATAACAAAGTAGATGATGGATGGTTCTTCATGTTGCAAGTTGGGGCTGTAAGCTTTTGAGGTACAAAAGTTTTGTGTTAAAATGAAAATAACATTTGTTAAGTGAATGTGAGAATATTTTTATGTATATAGTCTATAATTTTCGTCAACTTCATAATGATGTTATTAATGGCAAAACAAATGCAGTGTATTAAAGCTAAACACTACACTGAAACCCTAAATGCTGATAAAATAACTGGGCTCTTGATTTAGATCATGTGGAAGCTGAGAAATAAATGTACATGAAAATGTAGCAGATATATATAAAGTCCAATTTTTAAACTATGTTTCTGTGACTTGTAATAAACGAAGCTGTACAATTTAGTTTATAATAGCGGCATCTGAGCTGCTGCAAAATATATATCAACAGTGGTAAATACTGTAGATTTATATATATATGCACAAAATATATATATACATACACATACTATTTTCTTATGTCATCTATGACATTTTTTACTTGTATGCTGTTTTGATGTGATTTTTTAACATGTGAAAAGTAACATTTTGTTTTGTCTTTTATGTGCATTTGTTTTTAATATGGCAAAAGTGCTGTATCTCTGATGCTTCTAAGGCTAATTCTCTTTTAATTGAGTAAATGTTGCCTGGTGTTCACCCATAGTGCTTTTTATGTGTTACAATTATGTGTTGTATGTTTTACTAATTTGTAGTAAGACTGTATTTAGAACTACATCAGCTTTCTTTATTTAATGACATTATTAATGGCAATAAGATTTTATTTTTACTTTTAAATGTACCTGTTAGTAGGAAAATTTAATTTGAAATTTTGCCACCATACAGTTTTCATCTTTCAGATTTATTTTTTAATAAAAGATAATGAAATAATGGTAAAAGGTAAAATAATATTGACAAAGTGGGTCAAAACATATTTATGTAAAACATTTTGTAAGGATGATTTTACTCTGTAACTGTATTCACAAAAGGTATTTTTCCATTGATTCAATCTTTTCTTCCTGACAGTTTTGCCCAACATAATAAGTATTTTGGAATGGTTTTTATTTTTATGATATACTTGAGAAGTTAAAGAAACCAGACCCAATTCTCAGAAGCAGCTTTAAAACTGACTCTTGTAGGTGTTTATTTTTTAAAGGATTATTTAAAAATGAATACTTTCTTAAAGCTGAGAGATACATATAAAATCAGGTCAAAGTTTCAGTAATAGGTTTCTTGAAAGAATGAAAAGAGAGTCAGTAGGACATTTCTGGAGAAGAAAAATAAAATTTTTATAGGATATAAGTTTTGTTTTCCATTTGAAGACAGTTTTAACTTATGTCATACTCAGCGTAATGGTAAAGTATACTTTCATAGTTGTAGTAGGCTGACACTGATTTCCAGTACCCATTCACAGTTTTCATAATTGGAGTGGAACATGCCGAGTCTCCAAATGTGGATTTACTTCAGAGGACCTGCAGCTTCCTGTTCTGAAAATAAGATGATTTTTCTGTTAGCTTTTAGAATCACACCACTATTTTAGTGTGTTCTTGATGGTACATTTGCACATTAATGTTACTCTGATTAGAATTCTGGAAATTTTAAATTTTGCTTTAAATTGTGCTAACGTGAATTTTAACTATCTAAATCTACTGTAGGTATTAGTGCTTATTGACCAACAAGGAGGGGTCAGACTTTAAAGATGACCCAAGATAGAATGAAAAAAACCCATTTAACCCTTTTTTTATGCATTAAAAAAATTTAGATTTTCACTTTTATCTGTAAATCTAGGTATAATTGCCACGAGGTATAATTGTATAGATAAGAACGCTAAGAAAGGAACTTTTTAGATTTCTTAAGAGTGAATCTTGGGGCTAAGGATGTAGCTCAGCGACAAAATGTCTTCCTGGCAAGCACGAGGTCCAAGTTTCATTCTCATTGAAAAAAAAACAGTGAATCTTGCTTGACATTCATTCCTTTTTTCTGGTAAACTTTGAAGTTATTTTCTGCTTGTGTCCCAGAACACTTAAATCATAATATCTGGTATGGAACTTAAGCATCAGATAATTATATT
Source organism: Dolichotis patagonum (assembly GCA_004027295.1). Lineage (NCBI taxonomy): Eukaryota > Metazoa > Chordata > Mammalia > Rodentia > Caviidae > Dolichotis > Dolichotis patagonum. The sequence continues at coordinate 66,298 of PVJX010000125.1, forward strand.
TTCCCCTATAACTTAAAGTTTAATACTAAATTTTTTGTTTGCACCCCTTCCCAGTCTTACAGTCCTGTTATAGGATAGATCAAAAGTCCTTAACAGATCAACTTACAGAGTTTAGAAACTAATGTCAGGGAAACTGGGAAATGTTTCATTGGAAAGATTTAACATTCCTAGCATCTATGTGCATTTCACATATTGTGAATGGAAGGTAGCATGATGCTATAATTTTAGCTTGTTTGTTGCTTCCTATATAGTCCTTCAAAAACAGGTGGAGCTTTATGAAGATTTCCATTTTCTATATAACCTCTGCCTCTCAGTTCTGGAAGACTAAGCCCTAAGAAAATGAGTATTCTGGTCCAGTCGTTTTATTGAGCAACTGCAGTGTACAAAGGAGTGTACTAGGTTCACACTTAGGTCATGAGACAAGTTTGTAATTTGTGTGTCTGGATTCAATGTTGAAAGTACATAGAGGCTGTTACTACAGGCAGAGAAAGATGGAAAGTGAACCCAGCTCCAGGCTCTGGGAAGGCCTGTGAGGGAGTTACCTCAGGTGAGCCTAAGAGTATTAGTGCAGTCATGGACAAAAGGCAGGGAGAAAGTGGCATTTCTGTGGAGGGAGGGGGTGAGTGGGACCAGGTCATGGAGGGCCTTAGGAAAGCCTGATCCTGAAGGTGGATTTTGCCGTGTTTGTGTTTCCATTTCTTCATGGCCCCTTGAGGCTGTGGAGACTAGGTGTGAGGGAATGAGCTGGAGGTAGTTAAGCAGGCAGAGACCATGGTGACTGCAGAGTTTTAAGCCAGGGAAGAAGTGAAGAAGTGATTTGAGAACTAATTACTGAATGAAATTGGCCAGGCATAACAATGAAAGTAATCTGAATACTCTTAATAAGAAAAAGAGCTAACACTTACTGCCTGCTGATGTGTCCGTTGCTGTGCTAAGCATTTTACTTGCAGCAACTCTAATTCTCACAATAACCCTGAAATAATATACTAGTTATTCCCAATTTACCATTGAGAAAACTAAGGCCCAAAGTTTAACTTGCCCCTAGTTAAGTAATAATGCCAGAACTTGAATCCAAGCAGAATTCCTAGCCTGTCTTTCCCACCTCACCCCAGACCTGATTTAAGAAAGTACAATTTACCTGTCATAAAAATCACCCATTTTAAGTTTCTACTTAATTTTTTTTATAATAGTGCAGTCATCACAACTAATACCAAAACATTTCCATCACCCCAAAATAGGTCCTGTTCCCATTTGCAGCTATACCCATATCCAATTTAAGCCTCAGGCAACTGCTGATCGACTTCCTGTCCTGATTCGCCTTTTCTGGACACAAACATAAATGGAACCAGACAATGCATCTTTTGCATTTGGCTTCTTAGCAGTGCTTTTGCATGTATCAATAATTACTTTCCTTTTTAATACTGTCTAATATTCTGTTGTATGGCTACACCACATTGTATTATCCATCTACCCGCTGATACATGAATTGTTTTCACAACCTATTGTGTACAGATTTTTATGTGGATGCATGTTTAGCTTTTTAAGAAACTTTCTGACTTTTCCAAAGCAGCTATACCATTTCCCCCTTCTTACCCAGAGTAGAGGAGGGCTCTGATTTGTCCACATCCTTATTTATATTTGTGATTATCTGACTTTTTAAAATTACTGTAGCCATCCTAGTGGATGTAAAGTGGATCTCACTGTGGTTTTGTGTGTTTCTCTGATAACTGATGATGTTGAGCATCTTTTCATATGCTATGGGCCAATTGTATTTCCTCTTTGGTGAAATGTCTTTACATTTTTGTTCTTTTAATTGAGTTTTTAATTTTTATTATCAAATAGGAAGAGTTAATATATTATGGTTGCAAGTCTTTCATAAGAGATGATTTGCAAATAATTTTTCCCACCCCATGACTTGTCTATAATTTAATGGTGTCTTTTGAAATGCAAGTATTTTTAGTTTCAATGAATTCTAATTTACTAGTTTTTCTTGTATAGGTTATCTTTTTAGTACTATATTACTCTGTCTAACTTGAAATCACAAAGACTTTTGTCCTATGTTTTCTGAAAGTTTTATACTTTTAGGTCTTAAATTTGGGACTGTCACCCATTGTGAATTAACTTTTATATAAAGGGTGAACTAAGGTTGTAAATTCCAGCGGGTGGCCAATGGCCTTGGCACAGTGGCTGAAAATAAGACTTTTCCCTCATTGCACCTCTATCCAAAGTCAGTTGAGCATATATGTAGGAGTTTTAAGTTTTAAAATCTGTTAAGTGTACATTCTTCAACTCACAATTTTTCATATATGCAAAGATAGAAATGTTAATTTTTCATACTTCACTGTTCTTCACTTTGCATTTCTATATACAGTTTAGGATCTGCTAATCAGTTTCTGCCAAAAAGATGACTGGGATTTTTATAGGGATTATTTTGAGTCTACAGGTTCAGGAAGATTGTCATGTTATCAATATTGAATCTTGGGGCTCGGGATTTAGCTCGGCAGCATAAGCTCCTGCCTTGCAAGCACAGGGTCATAAGTTCGATCCCTGGTACTGATAAAAATTACCAATATTGAATCTTCAAACACAGAATGCCTCTCCATTCAGTTTCACCTTTAAGTTCTCTCAGCAGTGTTTTATATGGTACATGGCTTCCACTTCTTTTGCTTAAAGTCAGTTATATTTTATTCACTTTTGAATGGAGCCATTCTCTTCTGAACTTGTGTCCTGACACGTTCTCCTGCTGAAGGAGATAAAGGGTCAGGACTGGTTTTTTAGTTCCTGATCTGGGTGGAAAAGTGGATGATGGGGTTACTCTACAATAAAAAGAATTCAGGAGAAGGAGCTTTGGTGGGAAAACAACTTCTGTTTTGACATGTAGAATTTGAGGATTGGAGATTGACAGATGGTGGTGTCCGACAGGCAGTGGGTGCTCTAGAGAGAGTTCTGGAGCTTGCCAGCATGAGAGGTATACAGTCATCAGAGTGTACCCACGCTGAGAAAAGGCAGGTGAGCAGAGGAAAGAGAGTCGGTGCTGAAAAAAACAGCTGTAGCTGGCTTTAAATTACAAGTCATGAGTAGTAACTTTTAGCAGAGTTAATTTTAACAAAGAACAGTGTTCCTTTGGATTTGTCAGTTCAGTAAAGTAGACCAGAGGCTGTCAAATCTGAAGTGTAGTCTGAGGTGCTACTGAGTGTGACCTTTAGGCAAGTTATATTCCTTTTCTGGGCCTACTTTTCTCATCTCTAAAATATAAGCATGTAAGAGGGAGGAGGAGAGAGGGGGAAACACGAACTGATTCCACCGTATTTGAGTGCACAGTGACTGGATTCTGTCTTGGATATGGACTTTGCATGTATAACTGGAAAAGGTTTAAGGTCCTGATAAAACTGGGGTGGGATAAGTTCTTGTTCTTGTGGAGCTTATATTTGGATCCACTTCCTCATCTATAAAACGGATATTACAGTTTTTATTTCATAGTTCTGAGGACTCAGTGAGTTAAATTGCTTGGCACAGTGTCCTCTCATTAATAGTTATATTTGTAATCATGGGACATTGTACTAGATTCTAGTGACCAAGGGGGACCTGGCCTTGTTTTCATGGACCCAAGCATGTAGGGGAACGCAGAAGTGCAGGCATAAACTTGCAGATGATACATGAGAGACAATGCATGTTTGGCACAATTTATGAAGATGGTGCCAGGGCTAAAGAAGTAAGTCAGAGATGGGGAAGATGGATGGATTTATGTGGAACATTGTTAATTGGAAATCAGTTTGACTTCAAAATTCTCAAGTACCTCTACAGTAAAACCCTTTGGTTTTATTCCAGTTTGTTACTTTATATACTTGTAAGTATTAAAACAAATATTAAACTTTCTGTAATTAGATTTGGGCTTATTTGGAAGAAAATCAACATAATCTGAATATAAAGGCAGCTTGGAGAAATCACTGCTTGTGTCGTTGACTGTAATTAAACATGACTGCCATGAATAGTAGGAGATGTGATTTAGAATTAACAGTGTACAGCGATGAAAGGATTACCTTCTCCATAAACTAAGTATCAGTCAGCCATTTGTCTTAGTTACTTTCTCATTGCTGGGGAACAATACCCAACACATACAACTTGAAGGAGAGATTTATTTCGATCATGTTTTTAATTCACAGTTCGCTGGCTCCAAGGCAGGAAGGGCAATGTGAAGGAGTCCGTTGGAGGAAAACTGCTCACTTCACGGCAGCCAAGAGTCAGAGAGAGAAGAGGAGCCAGAAAGGGTGATACACCTTTCCAGGTCACACCTCCAGTGACACTTCTGACCAGGCCCTCCTTTCAGCACTCTAGATCTAAACCATAGCAGCATTGAACAGCAAAGCTAAATCCATCTTGAATTAATAAGCTGTGTCACAAATTCATGGTGTAAGTCTGAGCGTGTCACTGAGCCCCTCTAGGACTTGGTTTTCTGATGTGCGCACACAAGGTGGAGGTGGAAAAAGTTTGAGCAGGATTCTGCTCCGGGACAGACCTGTTTGTCTCCTCTGTACTGGGTAAATGTCACAGGCTAGCAAAGCCACAACCTAGATCAGGCAGTCTCTCCCCTTGCGGAACACAGTGTGCTGGGAAGGGCAGACATGGGTCACATGGCTACCCACTGCTATGGCAAGGACCAAGAGGGAAGGGCGCCCAGAGCCATGATTGCCTTTAGCAATCATTTTAAGCCTTGAAGAGGACATTTTGGGGGTATAGTCATAATGGAGAGCAGAGGAGACTGGCTGGAAGCCAGGAGAGATGAGGCAACTTTTACTTTACGACCTGAGAGCCAAGTAGCCCATATTGACACACATGGCTGGAGAAGAAAGACATAAAGCTTAATTCAGTCAGCCATGTCGGCACCATGAGTAACAGCATTGTCAGAGTTATCTTTGAAAAAGAACAATGACAGTGGCCCTATGAATTTGTCAGTTTTGGTAAACTGGACTAGGAGCTATCAAATTTGTACAATAGTCTGAGTTTGCCCCTCTGTGTGACCTTGGACATGTCACATTCTCTTTCTGGGCCTGACTTTCCTCAGCTACAAAATATGGTCAGAAGAGAAGGGATGGCAGAGAATATTGAAGACCTCCACCATGTCTACAAGTAAGGATTGATTGGAGAGCTTCCAAAAGTACTGCAGTCTGGACCCATCCCAGACCAGTTAAATCAGGACCATGCAGCATCAGGTCCAGGAATTAGGTTAGTTTTTCTTTTTTAAGTTAAACACTGATATAGTTCAACATTTCATGATTCAGTAATCTAATCCTTAAAACCCAAACTTCCTTGTAATGCAGTTTATAGTAATATGCTGCAAGAAATTCAAGCCTTGGGCTTTAAACCCTTGATGAGGAACCATAAATGACCAGTCTCTGTTAACAAGCAAAATGCATTGGCCCCTAACGAAAGAAGGAAGATGGCTTTCTCCACATTTGTTTTTTCTTCTAGCTCCTGTGTCTTCTATTACCGGGAAACCACCTTAAAATCATATTAGAGGATTTTTTACTGTGAGGTTTTGAGTGGTGCACTGGAAAGAACATGAGCTTGAAAACAAGCTTGGAGGCAAACCTGCTTTCCCGCAAACCTGGCTGGACAAAATTTCATGAACACAATGGAGAAGCTACACCTAACCTGCCACTGTTCTGATCACCCTGGGGCCGAAGAGCTCAGTGCAGCTTAGGGTGGAGTGTAAATGTTATTATTGGGGGCCACGTTCTTTATTTAAAGATTTTTCCTCTGTAAACTTGTACCCCCAAGTGAAATACAGGCCAAGGAAAAAAAGTGTACAAATGAGCAGAAGGTTATTAAACATGTTTTATATTCCTGTCAGAGAAATGAAACTTAATGATTGGAAAAGATAGTTGGCAAAAAGGATACTGTTCATACTCTGCTAGGGAGAGTAAAATTGCACTCCAAAAATTATCACTTTTCCAGTATGAGAATTTATTTATTCTTAGATATAGCAATACTATTTGTATGAGCAGAAACACAAATGAGAATAGATACATGTAAAGGGATGTTTGTAACAGAGAAAAAATGTCCATCAGTAGATAACAGGTTTGGTATATCCTTGCAAAAGTAACTGTGTTCCTATGGTCCTTAGCTGACTTTCAGCTTCTGGCTTTGCCTCAGATCAGCCTGGAAGCGTGCTGGTGTCAAAGGTCATGAGTGGATTGGGGATGGGGATTGCTAACTATGAGTGTGAGAACCACGGGCCCTCAGGAGGCTCATGCAAAATTCTATTTTCACCAAGATTTTGAGGATTTTTAGGGCAAATCGTGAAGAACATTTTGGAACTGATAACCTTGCCTCTGAGACAGTAGAGCAAGCCATATTGAAACAGGACAGGGAGGGAAGTGTCAGGGGCAAAGGTCCCTAACAAGGCATGGGGACGGGAGATGAGAGGGAAGCAGGACTTAACCGCCTCCCCATTAACTA
>PVJX010000125.1:72856-382029 GCA_004027295.1 Dolichotis patagonum
GGGGGCAGTACAGAGCAGATCAGAACAGGACAACATAGGCAACACAGTACTTTACATTAAGTCAACTGGACATCAACAGTATCTAACACCATATCTCTTACTCTGCTATAGTTGAGCATAGTTTCAATTACAATAATATCAAACATAACACAATAGTATAAAGCCATGCATATAGTGAAAGAATTCCAGGGCTTTCTGACTATAACAAGCACTGCAGTGCTTTTGGGATTCAGTGAAGGCTGGTCCTCTGGAGGGGCTCTCGGACTGCTCTTCCTCACTCTGCACACTCCTCCTCGCTACTGTTTGTCAGTTTGGGAGGAGCCGCCCGGAAAGCAGGTGGCCCCTGGAGGTCAAGGACCAGGAGAATCCACATTCTGATTGTCCCAAGGCGGGCATGGCCCAAGGATGAAAGCATACTGCATTTTACTGTTGAAGCTGAGGTCAGAACGGTGCCCAGTGACTGCAAGTTTGAAAAGCAGCTACAATAAAAATATTTTAAAGGCAGATGTCTCAGAAATATGAAGACCTCGACATATAAAGAGAGTCTCAGATCAGATGCCTCGTATTCTCTTCATGCTGAATAAATCAATGTTGGATTTAAAGGCTTCTTTTTAAAAGCATGTCTAGGAAGCCAGTCCTTTCATCCCTGGCCACCCCTGATCAGAAACCACAGGAAGGTGTTTATTGAGTTCAGAACAGAGGTAGAGGAGATTCTAAACCTGGATTGTCCTGTCTCTTAAAAATCACTGGATAATCCATTAGTACAGATTTTATGGATTGCCAAAATATTCTCTAAGATTTAGCTACTGTCACAGAGTCTTCTGATTTATTTTGTCAATATTATGTTCATAAAAATAAAAATACAGAATATTATATGAACAAAAACAATATAAACCAAAATAGGACAGTCCTTTTAAATTGAGCTTATATAGCTTTTAAAAAATACTTCATGTTGATTTTTATTTTTAAATCTCTTTGCAAACCAGGAGAAAACTGTTTGGGTCAGCTGTGGTCCACATGCAGCACTTATGTGCGCTGAATAGTGTGTGTTTCAATACCAGGTGATCTGAGTGGAACCAGGTGGTTGATAGAAAATTAGATTCTTTAAAAGAGCCAAACCAGATGCTAAGCTTCTGCCCAGAATCAATATACTATTACAAGTCCTGGAGACTAATAAACATACCATAACTATTAATTTATGGGTAGGTTCCTGGGAGTAACTTCAGAAAAGGAATCCAAGCTTGAACCAGCCTTTGTCACACCTGATGCAGCATATGTGTTTAGTCAGAGTCCTTAAAAAGAAAGTATATTTTTTTAAAAATCCACTATAATCTACAAGTTTAAGATAAACTAAAAGAAGTGAACCTAATTGGAGCTGATATAAGAAATTATGAACAACAAAAAAAATATGAACAGTGTAGAGAAAGTTCTTTGTGATAATGTGTATTGGTAGGCATCAGGGAAAACATACACGCCCAAATCTAGTCACCAGACAACTTCACATGTGGACCAAGAGGCCAAAGAGCAGCTGCCTTAGCCCAGCAGGTGTCTGACAGCTGGAAGGCTATGTTTGGGACCCCTCAGGATGTCTCAGATCCCCCCAGTATCAATTTATTTTTGTCTTTCAGTGGTCTCCTAGTTTGTGACTGGCATTTTACAGATGAAGAAGCAAACCCAGAGTCTCAAAGGACTTATGATCTCACAAGTAGGCAGGGACTACACCTTGTCTTTCTCAGCCCATGCTTTGTCCTGCAGCAGAGTGACAGTGGCAAATTGGAAGCAGGAAAGTGGGCATTCTATAATATACATACTTCCTAAAGCCAGCACACCCCAGCCTGACAACAGAGAGGCGAGGTTGGCAGATACATTTAAAATCAACTAACAAACATAGTCACAAATAGTCAAAAGATGATATTAGAGTCCAGTTAATAGAAGTAAAAGCCTGACAAAACTTCACAGTTTTGTGAAGTAACACTTCATGGTGTTACTGTGTAAGTTGGTACATGTAATACAGTCCTTAAGTGACTCACATTCATTCAACATAGTGTTGTTGACCTATCTACTTTGTACCAGTAAGGATCCATCAGAATAAAGTTAAATTTTGTTCATTGCACTCCTAATTTAAAAACAGCCCCAGAGTCAGGTGTACGGTGGCACACAGCTGTAATCTCAGGGCTTGTAAGGCTGAGGCAGGAGGATCACCACAAGTTCAAGGGCAGCCTGAGCTACCTAGGGAGTTCAAGGCTGGCCTAGAACTACATAGCAAGAGGCTGTCTCAAAAAGCAGAACAGTACAAAACCCAGACAACCCTCCTTGAAGTCTTCAGTAGTACTTGCTTGGATTATTACAAAAATGAAAGTGTTCATTTGAATTGGAAGTTAGACTGTGCTCTCAATTATCTGGGTCACTGATTCTAAAACTTTAATGTGCATACACATGACCTGAAGGTCTTGCTCAGATGCAGCTTGTGATTTTTCAGGTCTTCCATTTGCTCTGAGATTCTGCAGCTCTTATAAGCTCCCAGGTGCTGCTACTGGAGGGATCACGCTGAGGAAAAACGTTCAAGGCCGGGGTCCTGAAGAAGAGTCAGGAAGTTCAAGTTCCTGAGGTCCTTCCTCACCTACTGTGCCCTTGACAGCCTGAGGCGGCTGTCTATCATAACAGCTTCCTCTACTGAACTATGGTGACGAATGAACAGCTATTTGCCTGCTTCCTCCATGTTTCCACAGACTCCATTCACTTCTGAGGCTCAGGACTCTGAAGGGTCTGTTGTGACTATTGGAGATGGTGCTTTTCCTTCTCCAAAGGCAGCTCAGCAAGCCCTTGAGGGAAAGGGTCAAATGGTTGCCTTTGGGGGTTCTTTGGGGCAGCTTCCAGCAAGTGGAGGAAGTGCCTGTTGACATTTTCTCCTTAACACACCGTTTTCCTTCCTATCTTGCATGCAGATGGGCCAAACTATTTTAGCAACGGTTCATTGGTGGACAGTTTGCTCTCCTTGTTTACTTCTGTATGTGTGTTTCCACGGGCAAGGGAGATAATGAAATTTAGCTTAACCAAGCTGTGGGTTGGAAGTTATAACCTACCTAATTCTTTAATTGAGCTATCAATTAAAGCTGTATCTATGCCACCTGCTTTGCCTGGGCCTTGTGCCATGTGGAAGTGCCAGCACTGACAAACTTGTCCCTACAGAACCCAGGGCTTTAGTCAATCTTTAGTCATTGCTCTCCTGCCTTCGCCCTGGCTTTTTAAAGGATTTTTTTTTAAGTCTACTTGTGCATGGGTTGCCCAACTCATTTGTCATGTACATGGGGCTACAGAATGTTCAAGTCAACCAGCAGACTTCAGCTGGGCCTTCCAAGGGCTCTTGTTCCCCGAGGAGGATGCTATTCTTGACCACACAGGAGTAGTCAACCTTCATTCCGTAAAGTCCCTGAGAAAAAGAAAAAGATGGAGTTAAGAGAAAAGAGGAAGGTAAGATCTATTACAAATTTATTTTTGTGACCCAGATGAGTGACCAGTAGCATTTGTTGAATAAATACATGAATGAAAACAAAAGTAAGAAGGAAAAGGCTTTGTACATAAAGTATGTGTGTCAACCCAGATGTCTTAGTGGTCCAAGGCTCTTGTCTTATGCATGCTGGAAATCTGCTGACACATCTTTGCTGTTTCCTCAGTCACTTCGTGGGGTCATAGCCAGCTCCTCAGCTGTACAGTGGCCTCCTTCAGGCTGTAGAGTTCATGACTCTAGTATCAACCAGAGCCTGGACTAAAACCTCTGTCTTAGCTCCATATGGGTCTAAAATGTCAAGTTGTTGGTATGTCCATGACGTGTGCATGGCCCACCTTAGCCCACCATGAGTCAGGATGGTATTGAGTTACGTGAGAGGCCTGTCACTACCCATGCTAAATCATCTCCCAAAGAACTGGTATTCCAGAGAAAGACGTGGCCTCCAACCATGCTGTGCTCTTCACTTTGAGCACCTTGGGTCTTCATCCCAAGATGTTAACTATATCCCCACTTACCGAGGAAGGTGACGCCTAGGTTTACGAGGAGTGGAACTACTCAGTGTTCACTCACTAAATGTAAGGCAAAGGGAAGGACAACCAGGGAGCCAGCATACCTCACTTTCCCTGAGGAGGAAGTGCCAAAGGTATCTCTTGTTTAGTTAGAAACTGAACAAGGATCCATACCTGATCAGCCTGGATATTTTTCTAGGTCATTTGAAGCAAAGAATAACTGTTTTATGTTCCCTTGTTCCCTCCCTCCCTTCCTTTAGGGAATATACAGTGAGTGTCTTCTTTGTGTTAGGCAGTTGTGCTGGGCCCTGGGAATACAGCAGTAACAAAACAGATAAGCCCTATAGTCTCAGGGTTTCTGTCCCACTAAGGGAAGTAAATACAGCAAGGTCAGGCACAGTGCATCAGAGAGCTACAGTGAGATGGGTGAGGGCCGCAGAACAGGTAAAATCTGGAGTAGGAGGGATTGAGAGCATGTGCTGTGATCACGCAAGGGTCTCTCTGAGACATTGCCTCTAGGAATACACTGGAAGGAGATGAGCAAGATATCTGCGTACTTGGAGGAGACTCACATGGGCAGCAGGAATGGCACGTATACCTGCTGTCAGGCAGGAGTGCTCTGGTGCGCAGGAGGGGGCAGGAAATGGAGGAGAGTGGAGATTCTACAACAGAGGCCAGTCCGCCAGACCATGAAGTCACCAAGACCTGGCTTTCATCTGAGAAATACAGGTGAATTTTCAGGAAAACACAGGTCTGGCTTCTTTCACAATTCTCTGGGCTGCTGGTTGAAAAGCAGCCTGGACGTGGGAGGTTGGTAGCAGCAGGAGGAGGTGAGAGCAAATCTCAGCTGTCAACAGAGGAGAACCAATGATGGTTTGGATGGGCCTGAGCACTGATGGGTACAAGGGTCCAAATCTGAACATGATTGGAAGATAAATCTTTGCCATTGGGTTGGATGTAGAGTATAAGGAGACAGGTGACAGGGATGATACCATGGGATTTTTTGGGAGGGTTTGAATTATTTGAAGGGTAATGTGACATTAACTGGGAAGGGAAAGAAAGAGGTGCCAAGCAATGATGGAAGCTTGGTATGAGCCACATCAATCCAAAAAAAGTCAGAGCAGCATACCAATGAAGTTCTTCCTCCATAACAGACTCAGTGTGAAGCATTTAATGGGCACAACAGCACTAGTATCTTCTCCATTTGAGAGATAAAGACATTGGGAGTTTGCCCACAGATAGCCTTAGCAGACCTCTGTGGCTAAGAAATAGATCCCGTTTCATTTATCTCTCTCAACTGTACATTTTCTGAGTTGGCACTGGCTCCTCATGCTGCTAACAAAGATACGAGTTTTCTCTTTTTTCCTTTTCAGTAGTGGGAAATTAGCAGCTTTGTTCTGCTACTAGAGCTTCCAGATCCTCTAAGGGAACCTGGTAAGTTGGGGAGTAGACACAAGAGCCTGTGGGTGCTTGAGGGCCTGGACAGACTGTGCTTCTGGCCTTTGGGAGTAGAAGCCAAAGAGCAGGTCTCAGGGGAGCTGAGATGGTCGAGAAAAAAGAGGTATTTGAGGTAAGCAATGAAGTAACCAATGGGACATCACCACTAAAGTATGAAAACTGGAAGCCAACTGCTGAGAGGTGAGTGATGTGAAGTCAGGAGTGAGGGACAGCCACCTCAGGTGGAGTCTGAGAGACCACGTGGCTTCTGGTTCCTTCTTGTCTGCAGCTTATTCATTGGGAAAGTCTTAGAGGCTGTAGTGTATACTGAGAAGAGAACCAGAGAGGAGCTCTCATCCCATCTTGATTAAGAAGTATATTAGTTACCTGCTACCAAACAACAAATCATGCCAAAAATGTAAGTGTGTGTGTATGTGTGTGTGTGTGTGTGTGTGTGTGTCTGTGTGTGGTCTCTACTCATGGTCTTTCTAGCATGGTGACGCTTCTTACCTAGTCACTTAGAGTTTCAAGATGTGTGACCCTAGGGGAAAGTTGTATGCCCTTTTCTAATCTGGCCTTGGTTCTTTCCTCTGCTGCTATCTGTTTCTGAGAAGCAAGTTCCTGGAGCTTGCCTTTATTTGTGGGTAGGACACACTGGTTCTAGCTGTTGCTGGGGGGTTTATCAAATATTGCTGTACATTTTACATCCCATAGAAGCCTGTGACAGCCTGGAGACCTTTTAATTGTGCCCCATGTCAACAAAGACTCTCTCAGTGCCTGCCATGGCCGGCAATCCTTGTGGGTGTGTAGAGGGACAGTGGGACATGCACACAAGTGGCTACATTTTCTGAGACTAAACAGTATACCAGGGAAACCCTCATTTTCTTCTGTGACTTAGGACGGCATACATCAGGAATCTGAGCAGTAAACAAGAAAATGACCTCAACTTTAGTTTCAGTTTGGAATAATAACTGCAGAAAATATGTCTTTGGGAAACAGTGGCCTTCTGGCCTGACTTGTTGCCAGTTGCCTCCACGAGTATCGGAACAGTGGCTTCAGCCCTGACATATCCAGCCCTTTCATTCCACTGATGTCAGTGTGAGTGGCACTGAACTTAGGGTTCCTTGTGCAGAAATTGGACTACAGATAATTGTTCCGTGAGGAAAGTCAGGAGGCTTAGTGAATTCAAATGAACTTCTAGGCAGTATTTGAATGTCTCCTATAAGGAAATTGACTACACCATGGGATGTTTGCCCAGTACCTACTAATTGGGGAACCCATTCTGGGCCCTAGCTTGAGTGATACAAGGTCCAAGAATGTCACTCTAGCTGGTATGCTGGAGCACCCTTGTAAGTCTGTTTATATTTGATGGGGGTTTATTTAGCACCCAGTCTTTTGCTAAAGGCCCCGATAACCCAATGAGCTAGGGAAATGATGAAATACAGAGCACTCTCAGCAATTCTTATTCACTGAAATTACAGCCTGAAAGAGGCAGCTACACTCTTATCTTCCTGGATCCAGTTCCCTGCACTGTCCAGTGTGGTCTACATGTAGCTCCAGGTGCAACCATTTCGGGGTGACCTCAGATGACAAAGCCCCACTGACACTGGGGGTTTTCTACAGTAAGTCCCAGCATTACCGACCTTCTGCTAGGCTGAGCACATTCCCATGAGGCCAAACCCAGGCCATCATGGTGATATATAGCTGGGCAAATGTTGCAGGAGTTCTTTAAAAGTAATGAGGGTTAGGGATATAGCCCAGTGACAGAGTACTTGCCTAGCAGTTGTGAGGCCCTGGGTTTAATCTTCAGCACTAAAAGAAAATGAGTAAAAAGGGAGAGAAAGGAAGTGACAAATAAGTTTGGAAAACTGGGCTCAATAAAAATAAGACAGTGGTTCTCTTTTTTAAAAACAGGATTTTTTGGGATATGTAATATGGTACCATGCATTGTAAATGTCCAAAACTCTATATAGCATTTTTCACACATTATTTGACTATCAGACCCATTTTCCCATGATCCTTTTGGGATCATGAAGAGTATCCTCGTGACAACTTTGTGTTACACTATCCTAGATTAGAGCTACTCAAGGCTTGAATGTCAGAACAGGGCCATTCAAAGGATGACAAACTACTCGTGGGCAATGAGCTAAGAACAGAAATAACACAAAGTTTTTAGATACTTTTTATAGCAACTTGATAACTTCTATGTCTTTTGGAACTAATCACAAAGTATTGGAGCTTATGTTTCTTTGTTTTATTAACTTCATCTTCCTAGAAATTTTTAAGGTACTTTATTTCTTTAAAACCCATCTATTGCACATTGAAAATTTATTTTTTTTTATTTTAAAGAGAATAAAACAAAAGAGGGCAGAACAAAGCAGATCAGAACAGAACAACATAAACAACACAACACTTTACAATAAGACAACCGGACATTAACAGTAGCTCTCAAAATATCTCTTTCTCTGCTATAGTTGAGCATAGTTTCAAATACAATAATATCAAACATAACAAAATAGTATAAAACCATTCAAGAGAATGAAAGAATTACAGGACATTCTGAACCGAATAACTATGATCAATGGCTACTATAATATCTCATTTTGAATAAAAAGATTTGTTTATACTATCACATATATTAAAATCCCAATAAGACACAACATGATAGAACTGATGGTAATAGCATGGTATTAGAAGCATGGTAGGACTTCTAAGCAAGACGATATTAAATCAGCAATGGGTGCCATAATGTTTTGTTTTCTTCAAAACAGCTTTTCATACCATCACACATAATAAAGTCAAATAAAACAGAATAAAACCATTCCAATTGATGAATAAAAACATTGAAAGGCTTCAAAGCAATGAAGTGGGAAATCATGATGATTACCATAAAGTCTTATATACTCTTACCAACTCTCATGAGGGAGACTATACAATATTTACACATATGAGTTTGGTTTATTTTGCTATGAATATGGTCCCAAGTTGTGTCCATTTATATATAAATATTTCAATGTGATCATTCTTTATAGATGAGTAGTACTCCATTGTATAAAAATGCCACAACTTTTTTTATCCATTCCTCACTTGATGGGCACTTAAGTTGTTTCCAAGATCTGGCTATTACAAATTGTGCTGCTATAAACATGGGTGCACATATATCACTGTGGTATGATGTTTTCAGATCTTCTAGAAATATGCCTAGAAGTGGAATAGCTGGGTCAAATGGGACTTTCAAACTCAGCTTTTTGAGGAATCTGCAGACTGACATCCACAGTGGTTGCACCAGTCTACACTCCCACCAACAGTGCAGAAGAGTTCCTTTTTCCCCACAGCCTCTCCAGCACTTGTTGTTGGTAGTTTTTTCTATCCTGGCCACTCTTTCTGTGGTGAGATGGAATCTCAGTGTGGTTTTAATTTACATTTCTATCATGACTAATGATGATGAACATTTTTTCATGTATTTATTTGCCATTCGTATTTCTTCATCTGAGAACTGTGTATTCATTTCAGATGCCCATTTTTGGATTGGGTCTTTGAATTTTGAAGGTCTGATTTTTAAAAATTCTTTATAAGTTCTAGACAGAAGTCCTTTGTCTGAGAGACAATCCATTAAGATTTTTTTTTATCAATTTGTGGGTTTTCTTTTCACTCTGCTGGAAATCTCTTTCAACATGCAGAAACTCTTTAATAAGATATGGTCTCAGTTATTGATTCTGGGAAGTATTTCCCATGTGGTTTGATTCTTGTTCATGAATTCTCTACCTACCCCTATATCTTCAAGTTTTTTACTTAATTTGTCTTCCAACAGATTTAGTGTTTCTGTTTTAATATTCAGATCTTTGATCCCTTTAGATTTTAGTTTAGTACATGGTGATAAGCATGGGTCTAGTTTTAGTCTTCTGCATATGGATAGCCAATTTTCCAGCACCATTTGTTAAAGAGACTGTCGTTCTTCCAGTGAGCATGTTTGGCCCCTTTATCAACAAAAAGGTGGTTGAGTGAGTTTGTGGTTGTGGTTGTATCTTCCAATCTATTCCATCTTCAGGTCTGTTTTTATTCCAGTACCATGTTGATTTTATGACTGTAGCTTTGTAGTATAATTTCAAATCAGGGATTGTGATGCCTCCTGCCTTGCCTTTGCTGCTTAGAATTGCCTTTGCTATTCTAGGTCTCTTCTGGTTCCAGATGAATTTTAGGTGTGATTTCTCTAGATTTATGAGGTATGTTAGTGGTATTTTGATTGGGATTGTGTTGAATCTGTATAGTAATTTTGGGAGAATGGCCATTTTTACAATGTTTGTTCTTCCTATCCATGAACAGGGGATGTCTTTCCATTTTCTGAGGTCCTCTTCAATTTCCTTTTTCAGGGTATTATAATTTTCCTTGTATAGCTCTTTTACTTCTTTTGTGAGATTAATTCCTATGTATTTCATTGTTTTGGATGCTAGTGTGAAGGGTGTGGCTTCTCTTATTTCTCTCTCAGTATTTTTGTGGTTAGTGTATGGGAATGCTGTTGATTTTTGAGTATTGACTTTGTATCCAGCTACATTGTTGAATTTATTTATTATATCTAGGAGTTTTTCAATGGAGTTTTGGCAGTCTTCTATGTCAAGCATCATGTCATCTGCAAATAATGATAATTTAACTTCCTCTTTTCCTATCTTTACTCCTTTTATTTCTCTCTCTTGTCTAATTGCTCTGGCTAGTATTTCCAGTACTATGTTGAATAGGAGCGGTGATAAGGGACATCCTTGTCTTGTACCTGATTTTAAGGTAAAGGCTTTCAGCTTTTGGCCATTTAACAGGATGCTGGCTGTTGGTTTGTCATAGATGGCCTTTATCATATTGAGGTAAAGACGATCTATTCCCATTCTCTGTAAGGTTCTTATCATGAATGAGTGTTGAACTTTATCAAAAGCTTTTTCTGCATCTATAGAGATGATCATGTGGTTCTTACTTTTGTCTCTATTGATATGGTGGATTACATTTATTGATTTATGTAAGTTGAACCATCCCTGCATTCCTGGGATGAATCCCACTTGGTCATGGTGTATAATCTTCTTGATGATTTGCTGTATTCTGTTTGTTAATATTTTATTGAGAATTTTTGCATCTATGTTCATTAGGGAGATTGGCCTATAGTTCTCTTTTTTAGTTGGGTCTTTCTCAGGTTTTGGTACTAGAGTAATGTTGCTTCCAGGAATGACTCAGGAAGAATTGCTTCACTTTCAATTTCATTGAAGAGTTTGTGGAGTGTCAGAATTAAGTCTTTGTATTTCTTGTAGAATTCCACAGTGAATCCGCCTGGGCCTGGGCTCTTCTTTGTTGGCAAGGACTTAATTACATTTTTAATTTCATTAGTAGAAATTGGGTTATTCAGCAGTTTGGCATCTTCCTGATCCAGCTTTGGTAGTTCATATGTATCTAGGAATCTGTCTATTTCTTCTGTGTTATCGAACCTATGAGAGTAGAGGTTTTTTGAAATAGGTGTTGATGATCTTCTGTATTTCCACTGAGTCTGTAGTAATTTCACCTTTTTCATTCCTTATTACATGAATTTGAGTTTTTTTTAAATAAGGTTCACTAGGGGTTTATCAATTTTATTTATTCTTTCAAAGAACCAACTCTTTGATTCATTGATCCTTTGTATTGTTTTCTTAGTCTCTATTGCATTAATTTCTGCTCTAATCCTTATAATTTCCTCCCTTCTTTTGGCTTTGGGCTTGGCTTGCTCTTCTTTTTCTAGATGTTTGAGTTGTAGCATCAGGTTGTTTATTTGTGTTCATTCTGTCTTCTTGATGTGGGAACTCAGTGCAATAAATTTTCCTCTGAGGACTGCTTTCATTGCATCTCACAAATTCCGGTAAGTTGTGTTTGTATTTTCATTTGCTTGTAGATATTGTTTAATTTCTTAATTTCTTCCATGACCCACTGATTGCTCAAGAGTGTATTACTCAGTTTCCATGTGTTTGTGAGGTTTTTGCAGTTGCTTTATCATTAATTTCTAATTTCATGGTACTATGATCTGATAACATGCATGGGACAATTTCAATTCTTTTGCATTTACTTAAATATGTTCTGTGGGCTAGTGTGTGCTCTATTTTAGAGAATGTCCCATGTACTGCTGAGAAGAATGTATATTCTGATGTTGTTGGATGGAAAACTCTATATACGTCTATCAAGTCCATTTGTTCACAGGTGTGATTCAGTTCTGTTATTTCTTTGCTGATTTTCTGTCTAGTTGATCTGTCCCTTTGTGTCAATGGCATGTTAAAATCTCCTGTTATACTTGTGTTATTGCTTATTTGATTTTTACTATTTTCTTTTTTGGTACCAGGAACCAAACTCAGGGCTTTGCGTTTGCCAGGCAGGTGCTGCACCGCTGAGCTACGTCCCTGGCCCGCTTATTTGATTTTTCATTTCTGTTAATATTTGCTTTGTACAGGTGGGTGCTCTGGAATTTGGTGCATATATATTTAAGATTGTTATCTCTTCCTCTTGAAGTTTTCCCCTAACTAGTATGTAGTGACCTTCTTTATCTCTTTGGATCATTCTTGGTTTGAAGTTCACATTGTCTGCAAACAGGATTGCTACTCCCGCTTTTTTTTTGGTTTCCTGTTGCATGAAGTATTGTTTTCCATCCTTTGACTTTCAGTCTTTGGGTTTCCTTTTGGGTAAGATGGGTTTCTTATAGACAGCATATGGTTGGATGTTGTTTCTTGATCCATTCTGCCAGTCTGTTTCTTTTGATTGGTGAGTTGAGGCCATTTACATTAATGGTTATAACTGTTGCATATTGGTTTATTGTTGACATGCTATCTTTCTGCTATTGTATCTTTAGCTTTCCATTCTATTTAATTGTCTGCCTTGCTTGGTGGTTTTATCCTATGTGTATCTAGAATATCTTTGAGTATTCCTTATAGGGTTGGTTTGGTGATAATGAAGTTTTTCAGCTGTTCTTTGTCATGGAAGTATCTTATTTCTCCATCCATTTTGAAGGACAGTTTTGCAGGGTATGGCAGTCTGGGTTGGAAGTGGTTTTCCTTTAGGATCTGAAATACTTCACTCCATGCTCTTCTTGACTTCATTGTTTGTGTTGAGAAGTCTGCTGTGATTCTGATAGGCTTTCCTTTATAGGTGATCTGTCTTTTCTCTCTAACACCTTTTAGTATTCTGTTCTTATGGTAGATTTCTGGGATGGTGATTATTATGTGTCTGGGTGTAGTTTTATTTTGGTTATGGCTATTTGAGTTCTATATGCTTCACTAATCTAAATGTCAGTTTCCATTCTCATGTTTGAGAAGTTTTCAGCTATTACTTCTGTAAATATCCTCTTGATATCATTTGGACTGTCCCCTTCTTTTTCATTTATCCCTATTAATCTTACGTTATTTTCTTTGCATCATCTTGCAGCTGTTGAATTGTTATTTCCTGATTCTTTGTTATTTTTAAAAGATCTTTCCTTTCCTGTTCACTAGCTGTGATCTTATCTTTGAGGTCTGAAATTCTATCTTCACTTTCATTGAGGCGGTTTTGACAGCTTTCAACAGAATTTTTGATTTCCTATATATCTCTTTGAATCTGCTTTATGTATTCTGTTTGTTTCTTATAGTGTTCATCAGGAATTCTGTTTGCCTTGTTCCTCTAATTTTTTAGCTGTGTCTTCACTAGTTGTGTTCACTATTCTTTCACTATTTTTATCATTTCTTCTTTTACTTGGGCAATTATTTCTGACTTGAATTTCTCCATAGCTTCCCCTAGTTGCTTCTTTATTTCAGTTGATATCATTTTAATCATTTCAGGTGTATAGCTTCTATTTTCTTCTATGTACATGGCTCCTAGGCTTTCTTGGGATGGGCTAGTGGTTTGAGCCTGCCTTTTGGTCTTTCCTTTTGTCATTTTTCTTTATTTCCTTGGTTTGAGTGGTGTTCCAAAGCTTCCTCTGGGTGTGTGGTGAATCCCCTCCTGCACCCTCAGCTACTGTAGCAGTCTCAGCTCCTCTGCAGGTACTTGGCTCCCTAAATTGAGAGGCAGAAGCAGGGTGTGGAGAACTGGGGCCAGCAGAATCCCTGGGGCACAATCCCTTGTCCTAGGGGGGTGGATATGAACTCAACTGCTGGCAGTGCTGATCTTAATCTCTCCCCGGGCCAGCCCAAATGAGCCCAGAGTCCTCGTGCAAGGTTTCTGCCTTCTGAACTGAAACAAGGCCACTGAACATGGTTGACTGAGGCCCTGTAATCTGTTGGACCCAGTCAGTGTCCTGGTAGCTCCCCAGAAACTCAAAAGCAGGGAATGTAGGTCTTCATTTTTCCCCAGGGACTCACCTCAGGCAATCTCCACCACACATTGAAAGTTTTAAAAAGTGGTCCATCCCCTCACAATTTAAGAATGTCTTCATTGACAGGAAACCACCAACCAGACCTTGCTAGCATCAAGACTGGAGCATGAGGTTATCCCGAAGTTCTGGCTACTTGGCATGGCAGCCGTATTAGCCTTTGATTGCTTCTTCCTCCTTTATAACTGTGTCATATTTGTGCTGATTCTCAGAACCAGGTTCCTTCCAGTGGATCATTCTCTCCTCCATCCATAATGAGGACAGAAGCATCAGGAGCCCTTGCCTTGTGAGAGGGTCCCAAGAAAGAGGTAACAAGATAAGGAAAAAACCAAAGGAAACAGCTTCTGTAAATGGGGAGAGAAAAAAGAGAAGAGAGGGAATAGGAAAAAAAAATTCAGATATATTCTATACAGGTACAAATTCCCTGTGATGAATCTGAGCACTATTTATGGCAAATATGTACTAATAAATATTTTAAAAGAAGAAGAAAGAAGGTAACAACTGCCGTGTGCTCTGCGCTGCCTTTGGCTCTTTTTCTGTATCACCCCTCCTGGACTGGGGGTGTGGCAGCTCTGAAAACTTCAGAAAGCATGGGATGCTCTCGGGATCAGGCGCTGGCCACAAAGCTTAGGTCTAAGCAGATGCCTTCAGCAAGGCTTGGCTTTGGTTCTCCCTGGTGGTGCTGGCCATGTGGCTTTCTTTTTCTCTCCTCCTTTCTGAAGCATTCCCCAATAGAGGGCTTGTCTTTTAAAAACAGTAATTTCTGTAACAATAGTAATTATTTTCATTGGAGTTCTCTTGAGATAGATTCTTCTTGCCTACCTTCTCTTGAAAAGTGAATCAGGTTCTGATATAATGTGTCTTCCTACATCAACTTGGTATTTTTTCCTTATAGCCGTTAATAGGCAATGTGGGAGAGAAGTCAAAAACTTCTCAAGCTTGCTATTTTTTTAGGTTAGAGTAATTACAAGTAATTTTCTTTGTTTCCGTAATAGCAGATAATCAAGTTTGTGTAAGACAGAAATGCACGTTATGTGTGAAGGTTGGTCCCTCATTAAGGTTCTTCACACAGGCTTAGAATTTTCAAAGTCCCATTTGGCTCCATTTTGTCACAGAAATCTCAGCAGAATCTCTTTGGTATTTGTATTTCTGGAGGACTTGAGCTGTTATTGACAGTGGCCTTGCACAAGGTCTTTCATCCCCAAATAGTTACATTATTTAGTGTATTGTTTGAGCTGCTTGACATAGTCTAAGGAAGTAAGCAAAATATCATGGCCCTCTGTTTCTGTCCCTGGGCAGCAAGGACCACAAGAGCCACTCTGGAAGGAAACGCATAGCTACAGGATGGGAGAGGCTTGAGGGAGCCCTGGAGGGCAATTTTCTCTTTATGTCTTTCTGTGACAAGGGGGTAGACGGGCACATTCTTTGGTTGTTAGAGTTCTATTTTGTGTCAAATGTTGAATCCTGCTTGGGGTTGGGTAAAGTTGTTTGAAATGTATTGGTCACTGATATCTAGAAAGAAGAGAAACAGGGAACCCTTGAACTTTACCCCTAAAACTCCCCCCTTTGGAGTATGAAGAACAAAAGTGATTTATATTTTGAAGCTACCAATCATTGCCATTTTCTCGTCCTTTCTTTTCTCCCTGTTTACATTTTAAGAAGATAGTATCTAGCATCCATCCTATACTTATGTTTCCATGGATTTACCCATCCTTTCATCTATCCATTCATCCATCTGTCCATCCATCCATTCATCCATCTGTTCATTCATCCTTCCATCCATTCTCCTTCCTGCACCTCTATATCTATATATCCAGTCAACCAACCATGCATGCATACATATATCATCTATCTATCATCTATCAACCAATCACTTACGTATATATCAACTGTCTATCATCTACCAACCCACCCATTGACTCTATCTGCCCATCCATCCTCCCACTGACTCACCCATCATCTAACACTCATTATCAACTTGCCTGTCCAGGCCTTTGCAATCTGTGCCTACCAGTGAAGTCACACTTGATTTTTCCCATGAATTCCTCAACTGCTTTAATCTTATGAATTCTTTATCTTGGGCCCCCTTCCTGCCCAGGCTTTCAGACTTCCTGACTCTCCCAAGGGTCTGGGTTTAAGGTTTTGGTGTCTCAGGCATGTCTGTCATGGAGCCAGGCATTGCGTGGTCATCCTTTGTCCTCAGAGAGCTGCCTCATGCTCATCTTGGCACTGCATTTCTAGTATAGGGTGTGCCACCCTTGAAGTCTTCAGGAGTGACAGAAACTAGACTGTCCTGAAGATTTGGAAGCTCTACTCTGAATACATGACTTTAGGGGATGTTTTATATCTAAACCATAACAGACCCCAATCTGATAGTTGTGTTTCTGTAACAGAAGGACGCCAGAGATCTCAGCTTACATGTGAACACAGAGAAGACCCATGTGAGGGCGCAGTGAGAAGTTGGCTGCCTCCACCCAGGAATACACCTTACCAGAAACTAACTCAGTGGCCACCTGACTGGTGCTAGGGCCCCCAGAACAGTGAGGAAATAAATGTCTTCTGGGCCGCTGGATTTAGCTCAGTGGCTTAAGTGCCTGCCTGGCAAGTGCAAGGTCATGAGTTTGATCCCCGGTACCAAAAAAAAAAAAAAAAAAGTCTTCTGGGGACTGCCTCCTTTGTAGTATTTGTCAAGGCACCTCTGACAGAGTAAGACATGGTCACTCTCTGAGATTTACATTTCAACCAAACTTTCCTGCCATGAGCTAGTGACACCAGATGACTGCTGATTTTCTCCTGGGAGCTATTTCTTAATTTTGGCATCATTTACCATCTGGAGAATTTTCAAAACCAAGAAGCCCTGGCTGTCTTCTGTTTGAACAATCCTTTAATTAGTGTGTCTCTTTTCACATTTCACTACAAATAGCAAGAAGAAGCCAAATGGCCCCTTCAGCGTTCCACGTGGATATTTCCTTAGCCCTGTTACCCTAAATGAGGTGCAGTTTCTGCTTCCCACATTATCTCAGGCAGCAGTGTTGGTAAACTTGCTGCCACTACTATACAACTGTTCCCAATAAACCTTTTTCTCCATCCTTTATGCCCTCATCCTTTATGCCTTTATGGGAGGCATCCCTTATGCCTTCCATAAAGCTTTCTACAGCTCTCAAAGTCAGTACAACATTTTTCCCAAATCCTTCCAGCCTGGCTTGCCACAGGGTCCCCAAACCATGACTATCCTTTTAGGTTTTCATTTTAGCAGTGCATCAAATAAATTACCCAAACCCACTACCTCAGAATGTAGAAAGTCAGTTTGGACTGTGGGACCCAAGAGGCCACAGTGATAGAGGGGAGGGTTGACAGCCAGATTCTGGGTGTCACAGGCCACGTGTGAACACCTGGATGCACATTCAGAGAGGAACAGAGACAGAGCAGCTGATGGCTCCCTTGGTCCTTCTCAGGAGCTCCTGGGCGGTCAGCCCCTGGGTGAGCTGTCTGCCCTGTCCTAAGCACTGCAGAGGTGAGCAGCACATTTTCACAGAGAACCCTGGGATGTGCAGGGTCAGTGGCAAGGGATCCACTCACTCACTCATTGGCTGTGGTGGGAGGAGTATCCTGGCGCAGGGAAAGGCTTGTTTTCAAATCTTGACTCTGACACAAGCCACGTGACCTGGAGAGACTTACATGGCCATCCTGTTTTCTTATGTCTATTTTGCAAGGATTTGAAAGAATGGCATGGAATTGCAACTCAAATGACAGTGGCATGATGACACTCGGATGACAGGGTGAGGCACTGCTGCTGTGAATGATCCTGCAGATCCCATGGAGACTCCCAGTCCTGTGGTCCCCTCCTATAACAAGGAGGGCTGCAGAGATCACAATGTGACTTCTGAGACCAGGTCCCAGCAGACACCATGGTTTTCCTTGTTTTCTCTTGGCTCACTTGCTCTGGGGTCAGTCAGACACACTAATTGAAGGATTGGTCAATGGAAGCCAGGATTGCTACACTGTGAGGACACCTAACCTGGAATGTGATCACCACCTTGCAGGTCATGGGAGTGAGCTGAGGTGGAGACAGATTCCAGCCTGGAGCCTTCCAATGACACAACCCCAGCTGACAATGTGACTGCAGCCTCCCCAGGGAAGCAGAGCCATAGCCACCAACTCGGCAGTGAACCCATGCAAGATAAACTGTTGCTTCTTAAAGCAGGTCTGGTCATGGCCCTTGCTGGAAACCAGCTTCCGATCTGAAGGAAGGAGCTACTCCTGCTTCCTGGCTCTGTCTTTGCCAGAGGAGGGCCAGCAGAGTGGGTTGTTGCCTGCTTGTCTGGCCATGGCAGAGCACAAGGCCAGCACTGAAAAGAACACAGAGTGGTACCTGTGGACACAGAACCTGAACCCAGGAATCCTCGCCTGTTTGGACAGCTGGTGGTGCCAGAAGGCAGATGCTCAGGCTGCGGGATTCTCTAAAGAAAAGGAAACTGCAGAGCCTTCATCCGTCTTCCTGGCCGAGGCAAGCAGATTCTTTCCCCTCATGGCGCTTCCAGTCAACAAACAGTGGTCATGGAAGCAGAGGCCATAAACCCTTTGGCAACCATACTGCCTCTGAGAACACACACAAGCAAATAAAAACCAAAGGCTGCTGTGAGTCCCTAACCTCGTGCATCTGGAAAGACAGAGCAACATCTTCTTAGAGGAGAGAGAGTGCTTCGGGCCCCATGGGATATCGCTGGAGCCCCAGGAGCCTCGGACAGTCAGCAGCAGCAAGCCGCTGTGGGGAGAGCAGGCTGCAGCCCACGTCAAGGCTGTTTATTGGGAAACTGAACACTGGCCTTGCTGGAGGACTTGTAGGGCTGTAGACAGATTCCAAGAACTAAGTTCATATTCGGCCACCACAGTGCTTTGGATAGAGAAAAGCACCCACCAGGGCTCAGCCTTTGGTGATGTTTGTGGAGAATTCTCCCGGGCAGAATCTGCAACAGCAGATTT
This sequence comes from Dolichotis patagonum, assembly GCA_004027295.1. NCBI lineage: Eukaryota > Metazoa > Chordata > Mammalia > Rodentia > Caviidae > Dolichotis > Dolichotis patagonum. Next base: position 91,632 of record PVJX010000125.1, read on the forward strand.
CTCTGTTGAGAGCCCAGAGTCCCTACAGGCTGCGCACGCCAATGTTTTGTCCTTGATTTAAAAACATTCTTTCCCCTGCAGACCTCTAGGTAGGGGCTGGGAAGAACTGCAGCAGGGCCCTTGGTGCGGAACACAATTAATAGGAATAAGCCTTCTTCAGAGCCCTGATGGGACTCTGAAAACCCAGATGACTCCTGCTTAGTCCTTTCCCAGGCCAGAGAATCAAGATTGTGAGCCTCTTTAAGCTCTGGGATAATTTCCAATAGAATTAGAGTCAACTTGGTTCTGTGGAGGCAGTTTTATTGTTCTTGTCTTGCTTTTATCTGTAAGCACACCTTTCTTATCGAGTGTCCAAGCACACAATCTATTAGAGCTGAGAAAATGTGCACACAGCAGGGCCCAGGGGGAGGCTCAGCGGGGAGGGCCGCCAGTGAGGCTGCTCCAGGGAGGCAGAGCTCAGCAAATGGGAATTTCCGCTCCACTTGCAGCAGTAGGTGGCTGGGGAGGGATGTGATGAAGATAAAGTAAGGTGAGAAATGAAGCCACAGGGAGTCATTCTAGGTTTCTTGAGCACTTATTATGTGCCAGTGCTGGGCCTAGGTTAGGGAGATGCCAGCAATTCAGGGGCAAAGGGATAAAAGACTAAGGAGTCCTTGGAATTACAGATGGCTGTCTTCAAGAGGGCCTGTTTGAGGATATAGGTCTGTTTCTTTACCTCTGGGGCAATATATTAAGCATGGTCTTTTGGAAAAATCATAGGAAGACTACTCTGAAACCACTGGAATATTGTGTCAAGAAACCTCTGGTTTTATCTAGGTTCAAATTTATCACGTGGACCAAGTAAGCTGCTTGTCTGAAGTCTGCCTAGGACAGACTGGATGGGCCACATTGTTTTTCAGTGGGGGAGGTACAGGAGTTTGTGGGTCCAACAGTAGTATCTTTTTTCCACATTGGTATCATAGAGATAAACTAACTTTTTTAAGCCCACAAACTTCAATTTACCCCCAAAGACTTTCCTAAATAAGGAAATGTACATTTTGGATCATATCCATTTGCCCAATGTGGCACCAAATGCTTTATAGTTAGCCCTGACAGTGCTGCTATGAGGTTGACGTCCTTATGCCCATTTTATGGATGAAGACAAGGCAGCTCAGAGAGGTTAAATCACCTGCCAGAAGCCACACAACTGGGTACAATCTGGTCAACTCCAGAGTCTAGGGATGATGCTTACTTCGTCTTACTGAGTCCAAGGCTGCAAAGCTCCTGAGACACTATAGCAGTGACACCATTTGGATGCAGACAGATGCGTCCTCCAGGTTCTGACACAAGCACCTCTGAGCTGGCCTTGTCCCACAGTGTGAGATCCAAGCTGGGTGCATTGCCAGCAGGGCCTCTGCGCACCCAGCGTTCAGAGTCACATGTCTTAGCGGGTGCTATAGCCAAACATCCTAGACTGGGTGGCTTAGACATGGTTGCTATCTGCTTCCCACAGTTCTGGAGGTTGGAAGTCCAGCTCAGGGTTCTGGGGAGCATCTACTTCCTCAGTAATGGCAGCTTCTTGCTCTTCTTCATGTGGTCAGAGGGAGCTTTCTGATCTCTTAGCTCCTTGTAGCAGCATTAATCCTATTCCTGAGGTTCCCACCTTCAGAACCCAATCACCTCTTAAAGACCCCACCTCCTAATACCATCTGTCACCCTGAGGATTAGGTTTCAGCATATGAACGTGGAGGACACAAGCGTTCAGTCCGTATACAGCTGGCAGTGGTCCCTGTCATTAGCTGAAGGGAGCTCAGGAATGTGCTGTCCCCAACATGGTTCAGTCCTGTGTCAAGGTCACAGGGACTGGAGACCTAAGGAGCAAGAACATAGGGGAAGCCAGGTTTCACATTAACATCAGTCAGGCTGGTGCCCCACATGCCACACAGGTCTGTCACGGGCAGGAGGCATCTGCCAGCACCCTCCCTCTCCCTGGCACCCACAGGCCTGACACCAAGGATCTCACCACCTTCTTACCTGCTGACCTTCCGGGCCACATACCAGAGGGCAACAGTGAAGTTCAGGATCCACTGTCAGGCATAGGGTGGGCCACAGAGTCACCACTCACCCGCTGTGACTTTGGGATCATTCATCATTGCTTTGTTTCAGCTGCTGTCGCTCCAGACTGGGGATGATAGGATAACAGATCCCAAGCAAGTGAGGTAATGTACGCAAAGTGCTGAGCACAGTGTGGAGGTGGAATCCACCCCCACTCTGCAGACAGCCGTACCCTAATCCCTGGAGCCTGTCTAGGTGTTACGGTTCATGGCAAAAGAGACTTGCTAGGGACCAACCAAGGGATGGGTCTTGCAGTAGGAAGATTCTTGTGCACTATCAAGGTGACTCAGCCCTAATGTAATCATGTGGGCCCTGTTATAGACTGAACTACATCCCTTCCCCCATTCGTATGCTGAAGCCCTAACCCCCATATCTTAAAACATTTGGAAATTAGGACTTTTAAAACATTGGCTATTAATGGGTTTCATTTTGGCAGATTTGTATGTGCATGTAACTTGCTTTGATCATTTCCCCTCTTGCCCGCCTTCCTCCTAGTTTCACAGTTTGGGGGGAGAGTTCAGTGTGTATATTATATTTTGCTCATCTCCATTCCTCTACTATCTACCCTTACATCCCTCCCCCTCCCTCTTATTCCCTTCCTCTTGACCAATAATAGCCTCCCTTCTACTTTCTTGTCATCTTTTTCGATTCCCCATTGTAGGGAGAACATGCAATACTTGACTGACTCTGGGCTTATTTTGGTCTACATAATATTCTCCAAGTCCATTCGTTTTCCTGAAAATGACAGAATTTTGTTCTCCCTTTAGCCCCAGCGTGTATTTATATCACATTTTCTTTCTCCATTCATCTGTTGATGGGCATCTAGGCTGGTTCTACATCTTGGCTATTGTGTGGAGGTTAGGTCTTTAAAGAGGTGAGGAAACTAGCACTGAGGCTGCTGGGTGGGTCCTAATCCAGTATTTCTGATGTCCTTGTAAGAAGAGATGAGGACAGAGACCCACACCGAGGGTTGAGTACATGGTTGGATACAGGGAGAGAAGGCAGCCGTCTGCAAGCCATGCAGAAAGGCGCTCAGGAGGAAGCAGCCCCAGCCTTAGACTTTCATGAAGAGGAGGATCAACAGTGGTAGGGTGGAGCTTTATTGTGGGTTCTGTGCCACATCAGCCTTGCTTTAAATAATTGGTTTTTAGGTTTAGCCATCAGGTAGGCCTCCCTCTGTTAGAGGTTATCATCAAAATCATAGATATCTCTACATGATTCAGCCATCAGAATCCTGGGTTATTTCCCACTTTTTCCTTAAAGCTCTAAAATCAGTGTTGAGTGAACCACTTGGAACAGATGATACTGAAGATTTCTTTGAAATGGCACACTGAGGCCTCAGGAGAACATGCTCTCACACACAGCACCTCTGTTCTGTGGCATTGCCGGGCAGCTGGCAGTAAGGACCTCAGGATGGGCTGCTTTTCTGGATGCTAGGAGTGTGGCTGCCCCATGGAATGTAACGGCCTGGTCTGGCCATCCGTGGTCTGGCCCTTCAGTATCTTCCACATGACATCCAATGGCTTTCTTTGGGTATTGAGTTGTCACCTTTGGATGTTAAGCTATCACCGTTTAACCTTTGGACCAAATAAGAAACTTTCATAATCTCATCTCCCCAGCCTGAGGGAGTCTATGAATTTGTCCTGCCTAGGAGAAAGTAGAGGTGAGTAGAATTTCACCTTTCTCTTTCCCTTCCTTCCTAAACAACTGGGTTAATGGAAAGTGTGTCACAAAGGGCAATCCACTCCAAGTTATGTGAAACTGTTAACAACAGAAAGCTCATGGCTGGAACATGAATGAATTAATTTTTCTCACATAACCAGATGTTTAGAGGTAGGCATTGCTACCTCCTACAGGTTGTTTAATCTGTGATGTTCACACCTGTAGACTCTACATTTATGTCTCTCAAAATTCATATATTGAAACCAACCTCCAGTGTGATAATGTTAGAAGGTAGAGCCTTTGAGAGGTGATTAGGTCATGGTGTGCAGCCCTTGTGAATGAGATTGTAGAAAACACCATAGAGCGTTACTGCTCCTCTTCCGCATAAAGGCACAACTAGAAGACAGCTGCCTATGAACCAGGAAGCAGGCCCTCACCAGACCCAAAATCTGCTGACATCTTATGGTTTAGATGTAAAATAGCCTCTGAAGTCTCATGCATTCAGAGGTGGGGCTTTAGGAAGGTGATTAGATCATGAGGGTGGTACGTTCATCAGTAGATTAATCCATGGTGGGTTCCCAGTTCAATGTGCTCTTTGGAAGTGGGGCTCAGTTGGAAGTGAGTCACTTAGAGCATGACCTGGAGGGTGTATTCCTGTTCCTGGCCCCTCCCTTTTCTGCCTGCTTCTAGCTGCCAGGGGGTGAGCAGCTTTCCTCTACCATGTCATCGGCCACTCCATTTCTGCCTTGGAGCCAGCTGACTGGGTGTGGACTGAGCCTTCTAAAATCATGAGCCAAAAAAACCTCTCCTTTTAAATTGCAGGTGTTGGATATTTTGTCCCAGTGATGGGAAAGTGACTAACACACACGTTGATTTTAGTCTTTCCAGTCTCTAGTACCATGAGAAATACATTTCTGTTGTTTATAAGCCACCAGCCTACAGCATTCTGTTTAGCAGACCACACACACTAAGATACTCTCCAAGCTCTTCACCACATGGATGCAAAAGGGTTTCTAGAGCTCCAGACATCATTTGTGTACTCAAGGCAGAAAGAAGCTCTATAGGGATTAGAATGACCTACATCTATCTCTTTAATAAGACAAGCAATCCCTCAGCATAAGTATTTTCAACCAGCTTTCTTTTATTCTGCATTTGCCAGAGGTGCGTTATATGCTCACCCCTTTTCCATGAGAAGTTGGGAAAGTAAGGAGGAAGAATGTCATGATTCATTACCTGTTGCTGGGCACATGGCCAAGGCAGAAGGAAAAAAAGAAAAATGGAGGCAACTACAGGTGGCTTGTTGGAACTTATTTTTGAGAATCACATCTTTATGCAAAATATTTTAGATTGAGATTCATTTATGATACCGTCTTGGGAGCAAATAGGATTTTTTTCACTGGCTGTCTTTTGTAAACAAAACTGCTTCAGCAAGTGACTTGTTAATGTGCCAGCTAAGCCACTGTGCGGTCCGACCTTGCTAAGTCCCATGTGTTACCAGCTGTTCTGGGCCACCAAATGCTTGAGTATCTGGAAAGCAAATGAAGCCCAGTAGGCCTGTGCTTCCAAGGGGATTTGGGGGCCTGAGGAGGGAAACCGTCCTTTAACAAAGACAGTCCTTTCAATAGCAGTGACCCAGGAGTTTGTAAGAAGGCCTCAGAGAGCAGCAGGACAAGTGGTGGTTGTCAGTGGTAACTGAGGTAAACTTTATTCCTGATTGGATGGTTCATAGGAGGGTAGTGGTGGTCTGTCTGCTGGGCTTTAGGAAGAGTTTTTTAAAATCATGCAAAAGAAGAGAAAACACAGAGTCCATGCCCAAGGGTGGGGGTGGGTTTTTGTTTCCTCAGCTAATTACCAGCCAAGGAGGACCTTTTCAGGTCAGGTTAGCGTACGGGAACCCGGATAGGGAGTAGATGCCACTCTAGATGTTCCTAACACTAAAACAATCAATTTTCAGCCCAAGGTAAAGTAAAGTAGTCTATTATAAGGCGTAGAGTGTTGATGAGTTGGTACCACATTGTTCTTATAAATAAAATCCATGGTGACTTTAAAACAATAAATGCTTGTATGGCTGCTGACCCATTTGTGACCTTTTCAGCCCCTCAGTGTCCCCAGGATGGGTACTGTCCCAGGCTCCAGGGCACCCAGTGGCCAGGGCACACAGTGCAGAGTCCAGAGGAACCAGTTTCCCTTTGGGCCCTGGATGACACATAGCTCATTAGCAACAGAAAAGACACAAAGCTGGCTTAGGGCTAGGCCTGGCCTGCCCCAGATTCGGGGTTTTGTTTTTCTGATTCTGTCCTCACACTGATTTACTCCTCCTGTTCATTCAGCCAGGAGAGGCTGGGCTGCTCTGTGACAGCTGAGGACATGTCGCAGCAGCAGAGAGCTGGCAATTTGTAGTACCTGAAGCACCACTCCTATCTCCGATAAGAGCTGGTGGAAAATGGAGCTGAAGAAGATAAAGCAAATTCCAAAAATGAGGACTGTGGGGCTTAAGGTATGTGAAAAGTTGAGAAGCTGGCAACGGCAGTTTGTGAAAACAGCTGAGAGGCAAATGTATCACTTCAGTGGATGCTGACCTCCTCTCCCAAGAGGAGCTGGGCCACACACATAGGTGCTGCAAAGATAGGGCAGAGAGGGGGTTCTGCCAGCGTGTCACCTCGAGGTTATGGAATGTTCTTTCAGGAGCCTGAATTGGGTCTGTTTCTCTTACATGCAATGCCCTTTATCTTTGTCCATCAACGAGACTACATTTCCTGTTGGTTAATATGAAATCAGTCCAATTTTTCTCCTCCAAGTGACAGGAAAGTCTTTTTCCTGTGTTTGCTTTTCTTACTGTTGTGTTCCTTGTAGTTGCTGGCCCCATTCTACACTCTATCAGCCCTCACGAGATTGGTGACGCTGTCTCCTGTCCCCTTCCTCCCCTTCTAAACTGCAGCATATGTAATCTACATATAAAGGTGTGTGTGTGTGTGTGTGTGTGCACGGGCTTGTCTTTGTAAAATGGGACTGTAAACCAAAGTTCTGGGGGCTCAGAAGATGGGGGACATGCTCAATTTCTCTGTCAGGGGACCTTGGGGACTAGGTAGGGCAGTCCCCAGCCTTCCGCCAGCACTGCACTGTGCTGTGAGAAGGGGAATCTACAAAGCCATTGACCCAGAGACAACCTGGGAGTGTGGAATTTCCTGCCAAATGGCCCCACATCCAGTTCTAGGGCCTGCTCAGACCTCATCACTGGAAATTTCCTCCTGAGAGTGAGGGGAACCATAGGTGTGCACAATTCAAACCCAAAAGCTCCCCGGGGATCTGCACATGTGTGTGTGATGCCCCTTGTGGTGGGGGAAGGCATGCACAATGGGAGGAAAGGGGCGGGGCTTCCCAGGCCACCATGTTTCCCTGTGGAACTCTTAAAGGGTCAAGAATTCTAAATTTAAAATTGGTTTTCCATTTCAACATGAAGTCTAAGTAGAAGAACATACAAAGTATGATGCAAAAAGAAGATGTGTTTAAATTTTAAAAGATGTATTACAGTAAAAGACATACTGCCATTAATTCTTCTGAGATATATTCCATTTTAAACACATTTATCTCTCCTGCCACTTTGTGAAGCTCTGGAAGTATTTGTTTGCTTTTTAAAACTTTTGCTGTCATAGCTACCTTGGTGTCCCAAATCAACTAAAAATGTTTACCTTTCATGGCCATTTTGATTTGGAAAATGAGCCAGAAGTCACATGATAACAAATTGGTGAATAAAGTGACTGAAATGCAAACTATCATATTTTTATAAGCTTATGTTTTGGTTGACTGGCATTCACTGACTTGATCATACCTGAAAAGTCACTCACGGGGCTTGTCCAAGCACTTCAGACAGTGGCAAGAACAAGGGGGTATGTGTTCCAAGTGAGGAGGAATATTTTAAGGGAGATTACTGTCTTTTACAGTAATTGTTTTAAAAAATGTAAGCATTCACTGTATTTTTGATCATCCCCATGTATTTTTATCTAAGAATTTGTTGTCTTTATTTACCATTTTTAAATACACATATATGTAATATATGGGCTTCTCGAACTGTGTCCCCAAATGACTATCTTTTAGAGATACAAATTAAAGCATTTACAGGTAAAATGAGATTTGTATATCAAAATAATTACCTAATAATTATTTGATGTACAAAGTTTATACTGGCAAAGTCAGCCTTTGAGTTAAAAATGATAGAAACTAGGTACAGTGCTTTTGAATGTGTTTGAAGTCTTCAAAAATAAAATGTTACAAAAATATCTACCTTTTAAAAAAATGCTTCATTTAGAACTTCTTGCTTTTTAAAAAGTGGTCTTACTTTCACAGCGAAATGGAAAGGGAGGCATAGGGAGCTCATAAATACCAGCTCTGGTCCTATGTAGATAATCTCTCCATTACAGACATTTCCCACCAGAGTGATACATTGTTACAATCCATGAACCGTATTGAAACTTCATTATCACTCGGATCCATAATTTATATTAGGGTTCCATTTTGGTGTTACCTATCCTACGAGTTTACACAAATTTATGATGACATGTGTGTATCACTAGATATCACACACAAGAGTTTCACTGCCCTAAAAGTTTCCAACACTACATCCTACAAATTTTGATGTTATATTTTTATTATCATGTATCTCAAAAGACAATTTCATTTCTCTTGAGAGTTCCTCTTTGACCCACTGGTTGCTTAGAAATATCTATGTTATTTGGAGTTCTTTGCCTATATTTTGGTATTGATTTTTTACTTTAAATCCTTGGTGTTCTAAAGCAGATAGTTCTAAAGCAGATAATTTCTATTCTTTTAAACTTATTAGGTGAGTTTTACATTCTGGAACATGATCTGTCTTGGGGAATGTTCCAATGTTTATTCTGCTGTCATTGGATGAAGTAGTCTGTAGATGTCCATTATATCCAGCTGACAGATGATGTGGTTGAGCTCACCTTTGTCCTTCCTGACTGTAAGTCTCCTGAAGCTGTACACATTTGAAAGAGGAGCATGGAAGTTTCCAGCTGCAGTCTTGAAGTGTTTTCCCTTGAAGTTCTATTAGTTTTGCATCTTGTATTTTGACACTCTCTTTTAAAGAATAGACATACTAAGAACTGGTACACCTTTAGAGAATGACCCTCCATCCATTTATTTTTAATCACATGTATCTTTATATTGAAAGTGGGTTTCTTATAGATAATTTACAGCTGGGACCAGTGTTTTGACCTACTCTGACAATCTGTGTCCTTTAATTGGTGAGTGTAAACTGCGGCCATTCAATTGCAGATATGACTGGATTAATATCTACTCTTCTATCTTTGTTGCTCTCACTCTTTGTTCCTATTTTTTCTTCCACTCTTTTTCTGCCTTTTGTGAGTTTAAGCATTTCACAATCCTATCGTGTCTCCTAGCATGTCAGTTGCTCTTCTTCCTGCTTTTTTTCAGCGATTGTCCTAGAATTTGCAATGTGCATTTACAACTAATCCATGTCCACTTTAAAATAATACTATACTACTTCATGGGTACTGTGAGTACCTTATAACAGAAAAATCCTAATTCTCCTCTCTCATTCTTGATGTCATATAGAACAATATATTCAATGATACACATCATTGAATATATTGTTCTTATTCTATACAAACTATTAATGTTAGATCAATTAAGAATAAGAAAATAAGTTATTATTTTACCTTCATTTATCCCTTCTCTGACACTCTTCATCTCTCTATGTAGACTTGTTTCTGACCAATCTCATTTTCATCTTTTCAAAAGAACTTCTTTTAATATTTCTTGCAAAGCAGGTCTACTGGCAGCAGATCCCCTTAATTCTTTGCATGTTTAAACAACAGTTTTGCAGGCTTCTTCTTAGTTTTCACTTAGGGTTTCCTTCTCCACATTTGCATGGCCTGTTTGTCTTTGCCTATCTCCCACTTTATTGATGAGAGTTTTTCACATCATAATTGCAAGGGTTTTAAATTTCCCCAGTCTGATAATATCACCATTCCTGCCTTAGCTGAGTTTGCCTCTGATAGTTCTGTTTCTTCAAACAACTGTGTGTGTGTGTGTGTGTGTGTGTGTGTGTGTGATTGAACCCAAGACCTTTGCACTGAGATTTTAATATTTTTTTCTGTTTTGAGACAGAGTCTTACTCAGTCACTAAGTTGCTCCGAAGGGCTCGAATTTGGAATCATTCTGCCTCAACCTTCCAGTGCTGGGATTACAAGCATGCACCACTGTACCTGGATTCTTTTTTGATCTTGCCTTTCAGATGTCAGTTTTTTTGGTAGCTGGACATGAAGTAAAAGTACCTACTGTTTACTGTCCTTTAGTGATGCAGTTGATGGTATGGTGGGACCAAAGTTGTCGATTATGATTAGGTCTTAGTCTCCAAGGACCTGTGACCCTGGGTTGTGAACTTTGTGTGTTTCTCAGTGTTACTCCATTTACATGGGACAGGATGGCTCCAGTGCGATAGACTTGGGTATTCCTTTCTCCCCAGTGCCTTGGACTCTGATAAACTCCCAGCAGGTAGGGCTCCGGCTAACCACTTCCTCATGAGGGTCTCCCTTGTTAAGAATATCAGATGCTCCACAAGGTTTCAATATGGTTCTTTTCTCCCTCATCTGTGGAAATGCAAGCTCAAGGGAGTTTTCTCTACTGTTCACTGTGAGAAGCTGGCTGAATTTCTGGAGGTAAAACTCACAAAAGAATGATGTCTTTTCTCCGTTGGACACGGGCCTCCAGCAATGTGTCCATGAGTTCTGATTTCCTGCCTGGCCCTGGTGTCCAGAGTGTTTTGTGCTCCAGGGTTTTTGCCCTCTAAATTGCAATTCTGTTTCTACTGGGGGTCATGCACTGTGCCCGGGCTTTACTTAGAAGCCACTGGATTCTGTATGGCAGAAAATGAGTGGCCACCTTTTACAAGTGGAGAAAATTAAGCCTCTGTGATAATACAGGGTTTTCTTGCACCCTCTTTGAGCTGGAGTGGGTGGAGGAAGTGGGCTTTCAACCAGGGCAGAGTGACAGAAAATACCGAGTTTGTACCTTTGCTGTGTCACATCCACAAGAAAAGTGACTCATAGTGGCTCCCTGTGCAGTAGTGACTTTGAGTGGCCTAGCCAGGGTACACTTACCTGAGCATTTCCAAAATTCTCTAGTATGTGCCATTTTGTGAAAGAAATAAGAGAGTTCAAACCCCATCACCTCAGCATGATTCCACCCACGCGTGCCCGAGGGACAGACAGCAGGAGCATCGCCTGTGGGTTTGCACATCCTGCAGGACTTTGGTGGTTTGGTATAGTTTGGTTTTTAATCAGTACTTCCCTATTGGTTCAAAAATCAGGAAGACGGAGCTCTGCAACAAAGAACAAAGATGTCCTGGAGATTCACCCTGTGATTTCGGTGGGCTAAGTTTATGGTGTAAATTTTACCTTTTTTTTTTTAATTTCTGAATTTTACAGCAAGCCTTGTTTCACCTGAGGCTTTTGAGCACTCTGTGAATCAGGGGAACTGTTACTGTTCCCATTTTCAGAAGAGAAGGCAGGCTGAGTGAGTCAGGCTCCCAAGTTACAGGTGTTAGCGATCAAGAGGAGGCAGGAATTAAGCCTCCCCATTTGCTGCTTGCTTCGTGGCAAATGCCAGCATGCCGCACTGGCTAATCTTGATCTTCTACTTTAGTGGCTTGAGAGTCGTCCAGGAGTTTAGTAAAGCACACTTCTGGGTGTGCTTGAGGTGGGTATGAGGGACATGACCTTGGGAACTATATCTGGTCCCTTCCGGGGTTCTTCCTACATCCCACAGTTTGAGTATATTCTCTCAGGCCTTTCTGCTCTGCTGTTTCTGCCTTAAAGCCAGCTGATCATGGACTGAAACCCCTGCAACCAAATTAAACCTTTTCTCCTTTAAGTTATTTACATCGGATATTTTGCCCCAGCAGCAAGGAAGCTGACCAATCCTGCAGTTTCGGAGATTCCTCACACTCCCAAAAGGCAGCAGCCTGAACAGGACAGGGCTTTGTTTGTTCCTCATGTAACAATCTAGGGTTGAGCAGGAGCCCAGCTTCCTTTCTCCTGTTGCTCTGCTGTTCTCTGAGTTGTGGTTGTTGCCTAGCTGGCAGATGGCTTGTACAACTGTGTTCGAGTTCCCTTTCCCAGGAAGGAGGAGGACCGGAAGGAGAGGGTGGACAGTGTTTATTCAAAACAAAACATGCTCTGGAGTTGGCACTGTCTTCTCTGCTCACATCTCAGGCCAGCACTTTATCAGGTCATAGCAACTGGAAGGGTGTCTGGAGCCCTGCTGAGAGCTGGCAGAGGGAGGTCTTATCCAAAAGGGAGACCAGGGGAGAATAAGGGACAGATTCTGTGTGATAGTTTGCAGCCTCTGGTCCACATGGTGCCCCTGGCCACCAACTCTCCAGGCGTGTCTTTCTTCCCACACAGAGGTCACATTCACTCATCATGGGGTACAAATCCGGGTTCCACCAGCTGCCTCAACGACTCAGTGACCAGAATTTCTGAATGTACCATCTTCCCCAGACTCCACTGTCAGTAGTGGGACAGGTGCTGGGTAGGCGTGGCCACAGGAGATCTAGGTACAAGGTCATCAGAACCATTACTGCTTTCCACCCCAAGTGTTTTCTGTGCCTGCACCATAGGGTTTGGGTCCTCCATCCCACCCGGTCCAGTCCGTGTGAAGATAGAATAGGAAGACATGAAGAATAAGGAATTTCCTTATGAAAACAACTGTCACTTACATAAATCACTTTTGCTCACAGTCCATGTTTCAAAACTGAGTCTCATGGTTGCTCATAACTGCAAAGGTGTCTGGGAAAAATAGTTTCTAAAGGGGATGCCACATGGCCAGCTAACCTTTAAGGGATCCCATTGCTAACAAGAGGAAGGGGAGAATGGGCAGTGGGGTACAACTCTCTGCCTCTGCCACATCTTTCCTGTCCTTGGGATTAGAGGCTCATTCTAAGACATCTTCTCTAAAATCTCTGCCATCCAGAAACTTAGACATTTTCTGTACCTCAGAATCCCATCACATAGCTTATGATTCAAGTCAGGGGAGGGAAAAGAACATTAATTGGCGAAATGTCCCTTTTTCAGATTGACCATTCTAAAGAATCCCAATTGTACCAGTCTAGTAATGGTAGCTACAATAACAGATAACCCACTATTTACCGAGCATCTATTTTGCACAAGTTATTTTAAGGGATTTACATGCATTATTTTAATCTTCACAAAACCCTTGAGGCTAGCATTAAAATGGCTCTTTTCTGTATTAGGAGACTCTTACCAAGACTGATTTAGAGAGAGTTCTTACCAACTTTCCAATCCCAAGAATCTCTAGCATAGGGTCCAATACAGTGTCTTAAAAGGAGGTGAAAAGCTGGCCCATTATGGCACCATAAGAACCCCTGTGAGCATGCTAAGTAATTTAATTAACTCCAAGTTTGCTGTAGGATTAGTTTGTGTTGGAAACTGGAGATCTCCAAAGTGGGAAGCCTATGCCTCTGGCGACACGACTGTCTGGAACACAGGGAGACAATACCAGAGCTTTTGTCCCTGTTTATTTTCATCTTATCTACTACACATTACTGTTGGACATGTGTTTTATTATGTGCATTCCATAATCTGCTGAGTAGTAGATACATTTAATTTATAAACAAATATACACACATGGAAGTACTTACTAGACAGTTTTGCATGATGGCACACACAATCCCAAAAGCTTGGAAATAGATTCTTGCTCTCCACTGTTGCTGGCTCGCCTGCACATGCAAGGCAGAGGGAGGAAGGAGGGCTGAGAACAGTCTGTGGCAACAGCATTTTGCACCCAGGCTGGGGTGTGTAATTCTGCCTGACACCCTGCAGCAGCTGGGAAGGAACACGGCCTGACCCGTCACCAGCAAGACAAGCTTTCTCACAACCAATTACAAGTCCTCATAGAGCTCAGAGAAGGTGCAAACCTTTCTCAAGGCTCCCCCAAGGTCTCCTTTCCCGTGTATAAAATGCACCTCCCCAGGCTGCCCCTCACAAGTTCACAGCCCCATCCTGCTGCTATTCTTTGTGGTTAAGTCTGCAAGTCTCCTTTATCAGAATCCCAGATTCTTCTGACAAGAGCCCCAGCAAGACCAAGAGTCCCCTTTCTTGTTAATATTGGTCCCCTCTGGATTAGTGTGCTCAGGCTGCCGTAGCAGAATGTTGCAGAATGTGGTCTACACAGCAAGCACCTATTTCTCATAGTTACGGATGAGGCTAGAAGTCCAGGTTAAAGGTGTTAGCCAGTTCCGTGCCTAGTGGGGATGTTGTTCCTGGCCTACGAATAGCTGGCTTCTCCGGGGCACACAGTGCAATCTCTTCCTCTTCTTACAAGGCCACCGGTATTATCTGATTAGGATTCCATATGGATCTCATTTAACTTACTGTCCTAAGAGCCCTATCTCAAAATATATTTGTGTCGCGTGGGGATGAATTAGTGGAACCACAACATTCAGCCCAGATGCCTGGAGGTGACAGAAAGGTCACACAGGCTCTCTGCCCTCAGAAACACTCTCAGCTCTCCACCATTCCTGTTCCTGTTTAATTGCACCAGGAGTTTCTCTCTTCTTTTTCAGGTTTAGGCTCACCCCGAACGGAACCCTCTTCACCAGCAGCTCTTATCTGCTCCCAGCTGGCCTTGCCAAAGGAAAGTGAACTTGTTCCTGGGCTATGGTATCTCCCAAGCCTAGTCAGGCCCCCACTGCCCCGATCTGTGAAGTCACACAAAAGCAGCAGAACTAAATTAAATCTGGTAATTCATTTTACAGTCTATATTAAAAAGAGTAAAATAATACAGAATCAGGATTGCTCTTAGTAACTTAGGAGAGAGAACTTTTGGCCTTTGCAGAGTTGGCCTATCCTGTCTGTCTCTCTGCATTGCTTCAGGGAGGGCCCATTCCTGTGGGAGGAGTCAGCAAACCTGCCTTGCTGAACGTTCCTTGCGCCATAGTCTCAGCTCTGCAAACTCTCCTTTGTGAGTCCTATTCCTAAATTTTGTGAAACCTGCATCTTTTCTATCCAAATCCTCTTTTGCTTTTATATGTATTATAAGATGAATATGTATTACAACATGAATGCCAGCAGTCACTAACAGAAAAGGCCTGACAATCATGTTTGGAAAAGAGTTTGGAAAATAAATAAAATAGTTGACCCACCTTAGTGAAGCTGCAGAAGTGATGCACTGCCTAGGTGCGAATTCTGCCGGGCAGCATCTCTTTCCTGCTGTGGGACCGTAGGTGTTTTTGTGCCCTCTCTGAACCTCGGTCACTAGTCTTGCAGATGGGACCCAGAGAAGGGCCTGCTCCTGAGGCTGTGAAAATGTCTGAGTGAGCCATTCTCATAATACATGTTTAATAAAGATTGCTGTGACCCCATCACCTCACTAGAGCTGCCCATAAGTATGTGCCACTTGAATGAGCACGTTTCACTCTCTCCTGTCTGGCTGCACATTGCAACACTTAGGACACAATACCCAAAGTATTTGTGCTGGGTCTCACCAGGAGACAGAAATTGCACAATGATTTGAACATGGTAAGATAAAGAACTATATGGCAGTGATAGAATAGCACTATAAAGATGGAAAGAGACCCTGGTGAACACCCTAGGACTGAGGAAGATTTTCCAAGGAAAGACATGCTTGAAGCAGGCGGGAAGAAGGTCCCTTCTTATCAGTGAAAGTGTGGTTGTAAGTTTCTGGATGGCACAGAAGTCACTGGGTGGCCTTGGTCCATCACCAGGCATTAGAATAAGTCCTCTGGGATGCAGAGCCTTGTGCGTGAATGCACAGAGGTCACGGTGCTGCTGCTGGTTGAGCTTGTCTACCTCGGGAGACTTAGAGCAAGGTAGGTGGTCACGGGGCAGGGCCAAGTGTGCCTGGGCAATGTGCCACTGAATGTCCTCCCTCCAACCTCCCCACCCTGGCCCCTACCACACAGGGCCACCAGCCAGCAACACAACAAGAGCAGAACAGAGCAGAACCCAGCAGTGAAACAGACTATAAACCCACCTCCTCCTGCAGTGTCTCTCTCTCTCTCTCTCTCTCTCTCTCTCTCTCTCTCTCTCTCTCTCTCTCGCCCTCTGCTGACAAAAATTACCATTGCATTCTTGGCAAAAAAAAAAAAAAAAAAGTGCTTGAAAAGACCATCCCAGCACCGTGGCAGGATGGCAGGTTCTGTAATGTGAGTCTGGGACAGACAGGCAATAGATTAATAACTGAAGCTCTGGAAACAAACAAACAAACAAACAAACAAAAAACAGTGATATTTATCCACAGGATAGAATAGCATGTTGTAAATCTATGTTTTACAATTTGCGTCTCAAAGATTAGTGATTGTGAACACTATTTCATATACCTAGAGGCCATCTGTAAGCCTTCTTTGGAAAAAAGTTTACTCAGGTCTTTCATTCATTTTTCAGTTGAGTTATTTGATTGTTTTGGTATTGAGTTAATGGTGTCTTTTGTATATTTTGAATATTAACTCATCAGATAAGTGCTTTATAAATATCTGCCATTACATAGACTGCATTTTCAGTGTCAGTTGTTTTGTTTACTGTACAAAAGATTTAGTTTTATGTGGTCTTGCTTGCTTATTCTTTGCTTTTGTAGCCTATACTTTTGTTGCCATATTTAGGAAACCATTGCCAAAACTGTTGTCAAGAAGTTTTTCCTCTATATTTTCTTTTCAGAGTTTGTCATTTCGGCCCTTAATTCCTACATTAATTCCTTATATTAATTCCTACATTAATTCCTTAATCCATTGTTGATTATGTGCATAGTGTAAAACAGAGGTTTTATTTCATTTTTTTGCATGGAAATATCCAGTTTTCTCCAGAGAAGTTGTTAAAGAAACTGTTCTCTCCACACGTGTATCCCTGGTGCCTTATAAAAGATCAGCTGCCTAGTACACAGGTGTTTATTCCAGGGCTCCCCATTCTATTGCACCAGTTTGTATACCTGTCTTTATGCTGTTTTGACTACTGTAGCTTTGTGACATTTTGAAATAAGGGAGCACAATGCCTCCAACTTTGTTTTTCTTTCTCAAGATAATGTTGGTTATTCTGAGCCTTTCATGGCTCCATATGAATTTTAGGATTTTTTAGAAAATTTCTGGGACCAACACTATTAGGTTGCATTGAATTAGTGGATAGCCTGGGTAGTATAGCCTCTTAAACAATATTAAGTCCTGTGCATGTTACTTTTCTTTGATGCTACTACAAATGGAATTGTTTGTTTAATTTCTTTTTGGGCAGTTTATTGTTGCTGTATAGAAATGTAATTTATTTTGTATGTTGATCTTGTGCCCTGCAACTTTATTGAATTTGTTTTTTTGGCTCTAACCATGTTTAGGAGGAGTCTATACCACCTGCAAACAGATACAATTTTAATTTTTCTGTATATCTTGAATGGCCTTTATTTCTTTTTCTTTTCCGATTGCTCTGCCTAAGATTTCAGAACCATACTGTATCAGGATATGGAGACACATTTATAGAAAGTTGGAGATACATAGATAGAGGTCAAAACTTTGTACTGTCAATGGTAATGTGAAATGGTACAGCCGCTGTGGAACAGTATGGAGCTACTAAAAGTATTAAAAATAGAACTACAGGGCCAGGGATATGCAAAACAAAAAAGATAGATGCCACATGATCCATAGTCTCACTGCTGGGCACAGGTCTGAAGGATGAAAATCACTAATATAAAGAGGCAGCTGCTCTGCCATGGTCACTGCAGCATTATCGACAGTCGCTAAGGTATGAAATTATCTCAGATGTCCATCAGCAGATGACTTGTGTTGTGGTTCAGATCTAAAGTGTCCCCTAAGCCTTATATACTTATCTGTGGGACCTTCAGAGGTGACTGGGTTATGGGGCTAAAGCTGACTGTTGCTAGAAGGTGGGGTCTGGTCAGAGGAGGCCGTCGCTGGGGGTGTGACACAGGTTATGTCTTCTATCCTGGTTCCACCTTGTGCCTCCCTCTCTCTTTTGGTTACTGTCATAAGCAGCTCCCCTCCGTTATGCATCTCTGTCATGCTGTCCTGCCTTGGACCCAGGATGCACTGTACAGAATTTGTTTAGTTACCTAGAATCACGACCAATACTAAGTGGCCCCTTTTGTCTCTCTTAGTCTCAGAGTTTCCAGTGGCACTGGTTTGTCCTCGGCCCAGGAGAACGAGAATGATGTGTACACCAGTTTCAGGAAAGGCCACAAGGCAACGTGATGGTCTGTACTATGCCAGTCAGGATCAGCACCCATCAGTGCTGCTGCGAAAAGACAAGGTCCCTGGTTACAGGTGCTGGGGGAGCGGTGTTGACCGGTTTCTTGGCAGCTGAATTGCACATTGACTGTCTGTATGGGTTGTACCATTTCCCAGCTTTTCCTGCAATTGCGTGGAACAGAGTTTGGGAAATGCTGCTGGGGTATGAAAAATGTTAAAGATAAATATTCAAATATTCAAATGCCCAAGATCTTGTAGCATCTTTTCTTCTAGTGACGATTAACTTCCACTATAAACATGTTTCCTCATAAACACATCCCTGCATACATGTATACATTTGCACACAAGGATCCTACATGTACACATATGCACTGGCCAAGAATGAAGGCTCTGCTCTGTAACGGTAACAGCTCCAGGGAGGAAATTATAGATGGTTTATTTCATTTGTAAACTTTGCTACAAAACTCCAAAATTTCTATGGCTATTTGTTCCTTTTATATTGTGCTAAAGGTAACCATGAATTGCCTTTTAGGTTTATTATTATTATTATTTTGGCATTTAAAACCATCTGCCAAGCACCACTCTGCAAGAGGACTGGGTCCATCACACTCTCCTGCCCCCCATCAAGGTGACTGCAGAGAGAGGTGTCACCCACATCAGATTTCTTGATGGGGCAAAAACGACGCAAATGTCAGCTTGGGAAGGTTCTCTGACCTGCTAATGGGCAGGACCTCGTTTTCTCTGACGGGGCACACTTGTGTTTGCTTGGCTGGCAGAGCCCTGACCCTCGTCTGACAATTATTACTGTGTGTCAAAAGGCAGCCATGCTGAGCCATCCAAATATGACAGCAGAAGATAGAGCAGCCCCCATCAAACTCAGGGCCAGGAGGCTCCAGCAGGGGGTGAAAGGTTCTGGAGTCTTCCGTGCACAGACATAACTGCCTCCATCCTGCCCTGGCCTGCTACACAGGCCCCTCCTATGTGCAGCGCTTCCTCTCTCCATTGAGAGCAGAGGCCACGGGGACCAGCTTCATCTCAGGGCCTGTCTCCGCACCGTGAACATGACAAGAAAGACAGCGGCTGCTGACAGCCTTCGGGATGGAGAAGCTTCATCTCGTGGAGCTTGTGAAAGAGGAATTAGAAATGGTATCTTGCTCCTTACAATGACAAATGGACCATTTAAATCCCTGGGCCTTCTGCAGGCACAGAAAGGGAGGCACAAGGGTCATCCCTGGACACTCCATTTCCTTTGCTGTGACTTATGACAGGCTGAGGTGTACTCCACTGCTACACTTAGCATTCCTGGTAAGCGTTACTCATGTGAGGAGAACAGGGGTGCCCAAGGAAGACCCTGAGTAACTGAGAGCAGCAGATCTCCAGAAAAAAGGCATCAGGATGAAAGGGACCTGCCCAGCTCCAGAAGTGAGTGGCTTCCCGGCAGAAGCAGGTAGACCCTCCAGGCAAAGCTTAGCAGCACCGGTGATGCTGCGCCCTAACTGTTGGCCTCTGCCCTGCTCTGTGTGTGCACTGCCGTGGCCACAAGGACACACAAAGGCTCCCTGGCAATAATACTGTGACCCACTCTGCATGTGTGAAGCCATTGCTGTGGATGAGTTTAGAATGAGGATGGCTGCTCATGAAACAGCCAATGCTTCTAGAAAGCCTCCTGGGTGCTGAAAGCAGTGCTTCGAATCGTTCATTTCTTTGAAATTGTCCTTTTGGCACATGCTTAAATGCATCCTGGGTGCCAGCACAGTTCTAACTGACAAGGGACAAAGCCTCATGGATAAGCACCGCGTGATCTGGCCACACAATGGGCTATTATTCAGCCTTAAAAAGGAGGGGGGATTTGACATTAGCGACAACATGAGTGATCCTTGAGGATGTTATGCTAATGAAATAAGTCAATCACACAAAGACAAGTAGCATATGATCCCAGTTACAGCCGGGCCTGGAGGGGTGAAATCCATAGCGACAGAATGGAGAGTGGTGGGGGCCAGGGGCTGGGAAGTGGGGACCAGAGTGTTAGTTATACAGGATGCGAAGAGTCCTGGGGATGGGTGGTGGTGACGGCTGCACAACAATGTGAATGCGTTTAAAGACCCTGAATGACACACTTTAAAATGGTCAAGATGTGCATTGCATACCCATGGTTAAAGGATACACAGACAACACCTCCGTCCTCAAGGCCCATGTTCCAGGGGAGACATTCATACCCCAGTAAGTTACATTTAAGTATGTTTTATTAGTGCATATTAATTTTACAAAATACTGTGCTGTGTTTCAATGTGGTTGTTCATACATGCATGTAACATATTTTTCATATTCATCCCTCTTTCCCTTATTTCTCTTTTTTTGTCTAATAGTCCCCCTTTTGCTTTCATGTTACTTTTTTTTTTAAGACTCCATATGTTAGGGAAAGCATGATACTTGACTTTTGGGCCTGGCTTATTTCTGTTAACACTGATGAGCTCCACTTTGATGAATTTTCCTGAAAATGACATAATTTCATTTTTCTTTATGGCTCAATAATACTCCATTGTGTTTATATACCATATTTTCTTTATCCATTATCTCGTTTATAAAAAATGCATTTTGGGGGTGGGACAGTGTCTCACTGTGTAGTTTTTTCTTTGTTTGTTTGATTGTTTGTATTTTGTACCAGAAATCAAACTCAGGACCTTGAACTTGCAAGGTACCAGGAACCAAACTCAGGACTTTGAGCTTGCCAGGCAGGTGCTATGCCACTGAGCTGTATCACCAGCCCTCACTATGTAGTTTAGGATGGTCTTAAACTCACTATGTAGCCCAGGCTGGCCTCCAACTTGTGGCAATCCTCCTGCCTCAGCCTCGAAGTGCTGGGATTACAGGTCTGTGCACCATGCCTGACTGCATTATCTCTTGATTGACACCTAGTCTGGTTCCATATCTTGTTTGTGAGTTGTGCCATAATAAACATAGGAATGCAAGCACCCCTATGGTATGCTGACTTACTGCCTTAAGGTGTATACCAAGGAGTTGTATAGCTTAGTCATTCAGTAGCTCTGTTTTTGCTTTTTTGAGGCTCTTCCATAGTGATTTCCATAGCGACTATACTAATTTAGGTTCTTCCAGTGGGCTACATTTATTTTATTCTATTTATTATTTATCGATTTATTTATTTAGTGATACTGGGGATTGAACTCAGGGCCTTGTGCATGCTAGGAAAGACTCTACCACTGAGTTACATCCCCAGTCCTATATTTAATTGGGAATTTAAGTGGTGATTTAATGCTCACAGTGACCCAATAAAGTGGAGGATCATGGCACAGAAAGGTGAAACATGCCCAACTCACCAGGAATGATTTTGAACCAGGTCTCCTCATTCTTCCTGGCATAACCTGAGACTCTGCACCAATTTCCCAGCAGGCCCATAAGATACTAAAGAGGCACATCTGCCTTTAATTGTCTCTTCTTGCTCATCTGGTCCTTGCTGCCTCTCCATTCCCAGCTTGCCCTGTGTCTTGGTGTCAGAGTCTAAATCTCAATGCTCTCCTCTTGGTCCCTTTCCAGAAATCCAGAGCCTGGAGCCCACCCAGGCAGGGGGAGCCATCAGCCGAGGTTGGGGGGACCAAAAGGCCTACTTGACCTAGAGCATCATGTGGGCAGGACCCCAGGGCCCTTACCCCTCTCCCCCTTTCCAGCCACTCATTTTCACCAGAGGCCTGTGTCCACTCTGCCACAGTTTGTCATGCTCACCATATCTTCTGTTGTTGCACACTGGACCCTGTCTGCAGATGGCGTGTCTTCCCTTCCCACGGTCAGAAGGAGGGTCTTG
Organism: Dolichotis patagonum; assembly: GCA_004027295.1. Lineage (NCBI taxonomy): Eukaryota > Metazoa > Chordata > Mammalia > Rodentia > Caviidae > Dolichotis > Dolichotis patagonum. The sequence continues at coordinate 113,471 of PVJX010000125.1, forward strand.
GTGGTGCTGCCTATTTTAGGGCATTAATATCATAATTACTAACACTTCCTTTCACCCCTCCCACCATTCTGTCCTCTCCAACCTTTTGCACCCTCTGGGACGGGTCCAAGGAAGAGGGCCAGCAATGGAGCTCCAGAGACAGGTCCTGCCAGGCACTGATCATGGCTCTCGTGCTGACCTTGGGATCACCAAAGGCTTTAAAAATTTTGATGCACAGCTCCTGCCTCCCAAAGTGTTCTTTTAAAATCTTGCATAATCCCGTTGGGCAGGTAGGAGGGAGAACAATGGCTTCTCAGCTTTGGCTGCACACCTGAATCGCCTGGGTAGCTCTTAAAAATGACTGTTGACCAAGGTTCTACAGGCAGTGTTGGAGTGCCCCTTGGACACAGGGTTCTAGAAGCTCCCCAGGGTGCTCTCGTGTGCAGTCAGGGCTGAGGTCCTGACCTCAAGATGGGGTCAGATTGTCAATTCTCTGAGGCTAGCACTGCCTTCCAGAGCTGAGAACCCAAAAACATGGGGCCATAATACTTTAATGGGTTCTTGGAAATCAAAAGGAAAAAACCCTACAACTTTTAGGTCAACAGAAACATCATAGATAACACATTTGTCTTTGTATCAACACGGTCATAAAATGTAATTATGGTTTTTATGGAGGAAAAAAGGCCCATGCAAGTCTCCAGGTGGCTGCACTGTGCTTTGCTGCCAGGGATGCCCAGTGGGCAATCCAAGCTTTGCAGCCAGTGGCCACGGAGTGAATGGGAGAAGAACTTGGAGGATTAAAAGGATGAAAGGAAAAGAAAATGCCTGGTAATAGAAGGGATTCTGACGGGGCCAGTGGTCTCGTGTTGTTAAACCCATTAGCAAAGATCCAAAGAGGTGGAGAGGCAGGCAGGGCTGGAAAGAAGAAACAACGAATGTGGGCCAAGGGAAGGCTACCCAGGTACAACTGAGAGGGATGTAGCAGGGCCTGCGAGAATCCGTCAGCCTGATTCTGTCTCTCAGCAACAGCTGTGTTATTCAACTTGAAGTAGAACAATTCAGTGCAAATGTTAGAACCAACAAATGATCTAACACAAGCAAGGATTGTTCCCAAGCAGGTTTGGGTCGAGGGTGAGTCAGGTGAGGTGCTGGGCGGCAAGCGCTGGGAGATACTGAGTCTCATCCGGGAGTGAATACCTCGTCTGTACTCAGGTCACCTCACTGGCCTGACCCTAATTGCTGCCCTGTTTCCGCACGACAGTGGTCTGCCCTGGGCTGGTGAGGTTCAAGACAGCAAGTGGCTGCCTTTCTGGCCTTCTTCCGCCTGCTCTTGTGTAGAAAGCAGGGACTAGACACGCTGACTGAGTGTCCCATGGACAAGGGCAGCCTCTGGGAGAAAACAGGGGAGGTCCCTAGCCTTCGGCTCATCTTAGAATAATGGAAATAATTAAGTTGACTATAAACAGTTTCCTGGGGCCCCAGAGGGAGCAACTTAACCCACCCTTGTGAGCTTGGATTTCCAAGTTTCCTGGGAGGGAAGAAAACTCTTAAGAATCCTGTCCTCAGAGCCTCCCAGAAAGGCTGGCCTAGTGGCACCTGGCTCTTTTCTGTGCGAAGCCTGAGTAGGATGAGCCATTGAGGACACTGTGCGTGACCTGCTCCAGAGAGAAGCACACGTCATGTCCCTTTATCTGTTAGGAATAAAGAAGGTCTGCACGCTTTTTCAAGCATGCTGGCATCTAGCTCAGTCAGGCCTGCTCCCTGCAGGGCCCAGTGAGGACAGATCTCCCGGGGCCACGCAGGATGGAGAGCAACCCTTGTGGGTGGCAGTGAGTGGGCTGGAGGAGTGCTGGCACCTTCGCACGCCCAGATCTTTGTGCCCGTGACAAGCCTGTGAAGGTGGGAGCTGGCATTTGCAAGCCACCCTTAGAATGTGACCTGGGGCTCTGTGCTCTGTTATTGTTTCATGTGATGGCGTGTGGTGCGTCTGTTGCTAGGCACCTCCTCCTTTCAGTCCCCACAACCCCTTGGAAGTTGCTGACCTAGAATTGGAGATCAGTGCCAGGCCAAACACATGGGTCCTAAAGGGCCCTCTGTAGTAAACACCTAAGGCGCAGTCATATGCCTCTGAGATGTCCTCAGGTGCGCCACCCATTTGGGGGGAAGGGTGGTGCCATTCCTTTAACAACCCACAAAGTGACTGGAGCTCCCGTTTTCCCTTGGTTGTAGAAAGAACACCTTTCTCCACCTACTCCCAGGTGCAGGGTCTTTAGAATGAGGGTGACCACTGAGGGTGGTCTCAGTGCTGTTTGATCAACAGGCCACATCGCAGCCACATTTTCTGGTGCCCCTGGGTGCAGAATAGCCTTTTGTCCTCCAGCCTTAGTTCTTGAGTTGCTAGAGACCTGAGACGTAGCCCACTTCCTTGGTCCCCTTCCTCTAGTCATGAAGTACAGAAGCCAGGATCTCTTTCTGATGGCCAGGGCCAGTTGATGGGTGATAACTTGAAATGTAGCCATTCCTGTCCTAAGGAGCCCTTGATGCATGAAAATTCAAGGTTTTTTTTTTCTTTTGTTGCTTGAGTTGTTATCTTTATTATGCTGAGCATTTAACCCAGTTTCACTTAATTCTCTACCATCTAGGTCAGTGGTGGTGAACCTATGACACGCGTTCCGCAGGAAGCTATTTGTATCATTGAAAGCTCTGGAAGGTTCGCCATCACTGAACTAGGTTATGCCTTTTTACGGAAGAGTACTCATGTCTTCTAAACTTAAATGACCCAGGGAAACATAGCAAGGATTTTGTTTTGTTTCGGAACAAATGATCACCTACCCTGAAGCTCAAATTTGTATTCACTAAGAAGGCAGCAGAGCATTGAAGTGGTAATTCTTTTTACTATTGAGACAAAGTCTAGCTATGTAGTTGAGACTAATTTTGAACTCACTAAGTATCCCAGTTGGCCTCAAACTTACAGTGATCCTCCTGCCTCAGCCTTCCAAGTGCTAGGATTATAAGTGTGTACCACTATGCCTTGCAAAGTGACACATCCATCAGTCTCATAGCTCTCTCTGTCTCTGTCCCCCACCCCCGTTTCTCTTTCTTTCCTTTTTTCTTTCTTGCCATATAGTACCGGAGACTGAACTCAGGGCTTTCGACACGCTAAGCAGGTGTTCTACCACTGCGCTGTATCCCCAGCGTTGCTTCCTCTCCTCCTGCACAGCAGTCACTGAAATCTGCCTATGGACTTGACACTGAGGGTGGCTCTGGAAAGCCAGGGAGGGCTGTGGGTGGATGGGCCACATCCTGGGCTCCTCAGGGGAGGAGATCACTTCACTGAGCAGGTCCTCCTAACTTGGGACCCAGCGGTTGTCCCTGCTGAGAGTTGTTCCTTGCTGCTTCATGGAAAGTTCTTCCGTGGAGGAGTCTGCGTTGAGTTCAGTTTTCATTTCAGACCTGGCTGCTATAATATGGGAAAGACTTCTCTAGTCAATTGTGGCTCTTTTCTTTGTTCTAGATGGGGCTATATATGGTATAGAAAACTGAGATCTTCAAGGAGACCGCCATTGAATCTCTGTCCTCCCACATCCTGGCTGAAATCTGAGGGAAAGCAGAGCCTTGGGACTGGGCAATTCTGTCTGAGAATAGGCCAAGAAGACTGGCTTCCTGAAGGTGACCAGTCATATGTGCATACAACACATATGTATGCACACCCACATGTTCATATATGCACACACAAGGACATACATGTAGGTGGGCTTACCTGCATATGTACACCCAGATATGCCCATGTACACACAGACACACATGTAAGAGGCAGGCACTGATGCATACATAGACCCACATAAACACACACCACTATATGCTGAAACTGGCTCTGTGCAGTCACTGTGTCTGTGCAGTCTTAGTCCCTGCATACAGCTGAGTGCCCAGGGATCTGTGAGCTGACAAGGGCAGCTTCAGAAAGACCAATTCCTAAACTGTGCTCGTCTGGATCTCTCAGTCAGTCCTTAGTAGAGGAACAGGTTTAACGCAAGATACATAAATATATAAGGATTTGAAAGATAGGCTTACAATGGCCACCTGCAAAATCAGGTGTAGAAGAGTGCAAAGTGGCCTGCACACTGGAGATCTGAAAAATATAGTCAAAAGACAAAGGCCTGGATTGACTCCACATCAGGAAGCTGAAGGGTCTGTGCTGAAGCCAGGAAATGATGCTCAAGGCACTCAAGGTGAAGTTGAAGACTGGAGCTCCTCCCGAAAGACAGAAGTGAGCCTTCCTTCTTTGTTTCTGTTTTCTTTTCGTTACCAGGAATCAAACTCATGACCTCGCATTTTCCGGGCAGGCACTGTGCCACTGAGCCCTATCCCCGGCCCTCTCTTTTATTTCATTCAGTCAACAAACCTGTTGGTTGGTGCCACTCGCACCCAGGATGGATTTTCGGTCTTTAGTAAATTCCTTTAGTCACACTAAGCAGTATGTTGATCCAGTTTAGTTGGGTGTTTCTTACTCAAATTGAAACAATCAGTTAACTATCACACTGGGTTCGTGGGTCTTTCAGAAAATGGCTTTAACAGAGATAGGAACCTCAGGCAAGATTTTATGGGATCGGAAGAAAACGAGGGGATTTAGAGAATTGTGAACTCAGACTTCACAGACAGACATAAACAAAAGAAATGTGGGGCATTTTAAAAAAGAAGTGGCTGTAAGTAGAGCTCAGTTGTACAGTAAATGCTTAGCAGGCCTGAGACCTTGCTTGGGTTTGAGTACCAGTGTTACAGGCAGCTGCGTTAGTTAGAAATATTATAGGCAGTGAGACAGGGCTAGGTCCTGGAAGGAGCCAGTGCAGAAGTCCAGATACCTTGCAACTGTGGGAGAGACAGACACTTCCTGCTGTGGGCCAGGCCTGAAGACAGAAGATCAAACAAATGCACCCATATCCTAAGGACCGATGTTCTAAATAGGCCTCTATCATCCTGAGGAAGTCAGGAGTCACCAACCCGGGGAGAGTCACTGCTCTCTTAAGAATGCCCACTTTCTACATGACTCACTCCCCCATTTGTCTCCAGTGCGATCAGTTTTACTTGAGCAATCAATCTTATTGGATACCCACAGTTGTGTCCCACCTTATTCCTGTCTACCTTGTGAATTCCCAGTTTTCCCCACCTTGAACTCGTCTTACCCCATGATTTTACTCTATAAAAGTCCCTAAAAAAGCAGAGTCCCTGGCAACCTGCTCAGGACTCCTTCTGTCTCTCTCAGACAAAAGCTTTGTTTCTCTCAACAAATACATTCCGCTCTTAACTTCCGTTGTTTCTAAAATTTATTCTTCAATTTAGAGAACACGAACTTGTACTGGACATATAGTAGCTTGGGGATTTCATTCCCTTATATCAACAGCACCAAAAATTAAAAAGTACATAAAAGGGGAAGTGAAAGTAGAGGTTGATGAGGGAATTAGTAACTCAAGTGAGGGCAGGCAGAGTAGAAAAGGGTGGCTGGTGCAAGAAGAACAGTCTAGAAACAAGATTAGAAGGATGAAGTGGAGCCTGTCCAAAGGGGCCTGGAAGTTTAGCTAATAGGATGTGTGTTAGGAGTTGTCTTAGTTACTTTTCTGTTACTGAGACAAAATACTCAACACCCACATGTTAGGGGAGAAAAGGTTTATTTTAGCTCACAGTTTGTGGCGGTTTCACTCCACAATTGACTGGCTCCGAGGCAGGGTGGTATGGCAGAGGGGCATCACAGAGGAGAAAGAGTCCATGGCAGAGCAGGGAGGAGGCAGCAGCAGCAAGCGCCAAGCAGCAGCACGCCAGCCTGCCTTCTGTCTGCCCCTTTGTATTCCGCCCAGGCCAAAGCCCATTGATAGGTGCCACCCACACCCAGGGTGGGGCTCCCATTTGCATACCCTTTATTCCAGCATCACACTCTTAATCCGTAGTTACACACCCTAAATCTAGCCACCTTTGAAAGTTCCACCAGTGAGCACAGGAGATTTTGAGGGCACATCTGGATCTAAATCAAATAGGAGCCACATGGGTTTTCTAGAAGGAAAAACAAAAGGAACAGATATTGACAAGCCACGTATTTGACATTTATTTAATTTTTAACCACCATTCTGAGGCAAGATAGTATGATTCCTGTTTTCACAAATGAGATAACTGAGGCTTAGAGAACTGAGAAAACCAGCCTAGGCTTACAGGACATGTAATTGATCCTGCGCGTTTTCAAACTCAAACCTGTTCCCCTGCTTCTCAGGGAGAGAAATAGAGCTAAAATTCATATAAAGAGAGATTAATCTGGCTGTATGGAAGACATGAGACAGATTGGAGGCTGGGGCCAAGGGACTTGCTGTTGAAATAAACAAGAGTGAGATGAATGTACGAGATGATCCTGGAACATCAAGTCATACCAGAAAGCAAGGAAATTATCGAGGTGGACACAGGAGCCAAGCAGTTTGTACTGGCCAAGGACAAGGCAGTTCAGGCACCTATTAGGACAGTAACTGCCAGGGACTGACTGTAAGGGACTAAACTGCATTGAATACGGTGAAGTCCATGTCGTGATAATGACGCTAAAAATAATACTCCCAATTGGCCACTTTTGGCAGACGTTGGAGAAACAATTCATTCTTTGGGAAACTGATGTAAAAAAAGGATTGATTCATTTTGCTTTTCCCATATGAAGTGTCACATTTTGGAAGTATTGCAGCTAATAACAGAAAAGAATTACAGGGTGAGATCATCACAGTTTGGCAGACGCTAACGAGTGGATGGATCTGAGCAATGATCATTGATTCCTCACAAAAAGAGCCAACCAGAGATCATGTGATTGGAAAGAACCCAGCATCTTTGAAATTTCTTGGAAAAAAAAATCAGAGGTGAATCAAATTAAATTGCTAAGGCTACCTGTCAATTTATAGGAAGTTAAAGGATAGAGAAGCTTATTCAATGGTATTCAGGTATGCGGTCAGCAAATCCATAATGTAGGATCATTGACTGGATATTTGATAATATTCAGAATTCAATATTTTACAAAGGTATCATTGATAACTATTAAGAAAACTGATCTTTTGTAGATTTATTTGGGAATATTTATAAAGAAAGTGATGTTCAGAGTAAAAGTTAGGGAAATAAGAGGAGGATATGGATGAAACAAGCCTGACCATGAGTCAAAATTGTGGAATTTAGGTAACACAATTTCATTAAATTGTTCTTTCTACTCTTGGATATGTTTAAAACTGCATTAAGTGAAGCGATGCTGTTGATGCAGAGAAGAAAGGCAAGGGGTGGATGAAAGAGGCATTTTAGAAATTTATTTAGTGAGTACTGGGAATCGAATTCAGGGCCTTTTGCTTGCCAGGCAGATGCTGCACCATTGAGCTGCATCCCTGGTCCTAAAGAGGCATTTTTTTTTTTTTAAGAAGGGAAAGGTTAATGAATCGGATGCTTCCAGAGCACAAAGTAGAGGAAGGGGTGCCATTGCATCTGAGCCTTTAATTCCCCCACCATGGGAAGCTCCGGGAATGTGGCCTGGCGTGACCCAGGTTCCAGCAGAGCTAGGCCCTGGATGCAGAAGGCTCCTCTGCCCTAGGGGAGCTGAGAAATGTTCTCAGCCCAACTGGGGAAATTGTCTGCCAGTTCTTAATGATCTGCTCAGTACTTCCAGCTTCAGTGTCACCAATTCCCCCGAATCCTTCCAGATCCCCCCAGGCAGAAGCTGGGTGCCCCAGGCACCTCTGCAGACTTCTTTCCCTGATTGCAGCCCTTCCCCACTGCCACATGTGCCCCTGGGGCAGGCTCCTGCAGGAGCGGGTGCCTCTGCATGGAGGAAGACTACTGATTATGAAACTCGCTCCCCTGCAGGTAGGACAGTCAGGCTCTGTAGGGCGAAGGGATGGGTCTGCCCTTAGAAAGCCTTGGCCATCCTGCCGCTTGCCTTTTTCATCTATGGCTAGAAAGGGGTCAGCCAGAATGGAGACCTTCAGATGTTTCCACGGCCCCTGAGCTGCTTGCACCGAAATCCCTCTCTGAGTCAAGCAAGTACTTTGAGGACCTAGGACCAAAGTAATGCTAAAGGTCCTTCCGCTGGGGCATTCCTGGCTTGTACACCTTGCTCTGGGGCTTCAGAAGTGAGCATCTGTTTCTGTGATGGGTTGCTGGCTGGGGCCAGGCTACCCTCAGGGAACTGGTGGCTGAGCCCAGCTTGCCTTGGGAACCCGTCAAGCAGGTGCTGCATGGAAACCTTTCAGGCAAACCCAGCAAACCCTGAGGGGAGCAGACGGTGGGAAGGCGCATGTTCACAGGTCACTTTCTCAGTCCCTTCTGTACTCAGATTTTGGGAACCTGCACTGCCTCCAAAGCCATTGCACTGCTGCTTCGAGACCAAGTAGACTCCCTGGGAGTGCCAATGTCTTGGACACATTCCAACCTGTGTAATTACATTCTGCCCGTTAAACTCCCTTGCAGTCTCAAATGGATACTCTTTTCATTGAATTTGCGTTTTCAAATCAGCTTTCTGAGTCACATCTGCAGACGGCATGCACTTGAAGCTGTCTTTTATGGTAGAGACACAGAGCAGAGCTTCAGGGTTTTTAGACACTGGTCTCACAAACCCCTGGCCAGGTCCCCAGCTGGAGGAGGCCAGGATCCATGAAGGGCTGATGCTGGTGGACAAGGCAAGGACATGCTTGAAGCCTCCCTTTCCGCAGGTCCTCCAACTTGGGTAACTCAGGAAGGCATTAGCAACCAGCTGTGGGAGGCGAGGACTCGTGATGTGAGCTGAGATCTGGCTTGACTCTGCTCAGGCTGGCTGTGAGACTTTGGGCAGCATGGCATGGATTGGATACTGCTGAAGTCACTTCTGACTTTAACATGGTGTTTTTCCGAGTCTTGGAGTTATTTCAGTATTATGAAATCCAGCAGCTACCTCTAGGGCAATGAGGAGGAGGTGGCCCACTCAGGCTTCTTGTCTTCATGGCAGCCAGGTGGGGACAGGATGAGCGCAGATGGAGCCTCCTGCTGGGAAGAAGTCTCCTGGGCAGAAGGGCCCAAGAGGCCTCCAGCCCAGGGTGGTTGAAGCTTCCAGAGCTGCAGACCCTTCTCAAAACCCTATATATGACAGAGAAGTGGAACTGCTGGGTGGAATCTGCTACCTCCTCCCTCTGTTGCTTCTACCACTCTCATGGGCACTGAGTCACAGCGTTGGGCAGTGCTGCCTGTGGGCACAGCCCATGAAGGCTCTGGGCACTGGTAAACCAGGACAACTCTCCCACCCGCCTCTTGGAATCCTAGGGCTCCTTGGAGCACAGGTTGAATCCACTGACTTAGTGTAGTCCCCTTCAAGTGGAAGACTGAGGCTGAAGGTCAGACAGGTTGTCACAGTTTGTCTGATGCCTAGCATCAGAACTTAGCTCCTAATGACCTGTCCCAAGTTCTACCCGCAACTTAGCCAGCCTACTCTGAGTTGGAGTTTGGGGAAATTTCTGATTGTCCTCTTCCATACCTGTGATTGTAGGAGACTATGCAGATTTGCTGAGTGAAACAACAGCAAATGTGTGGCTATGAAATCATGGGCACATAGGTGAGTGGGCACTGCCCAAGGCCCCAGAGACCAGGATGGGTAGTCGCCACATCTGTGCCATAGCATGGTGTACCCACCAGGAGAAAACTGGTGCCTGAATCCAGTTACTCCAGTAAACAAGCTGAGGATGATGGCTCTTCCAAGGTTTCTGAATGTCCTGTATCTCTGAGGGAAGCTGGGACAGTGTGTAACACCCAGGACAGCTGCCTCTTTGGGCCCTGAGGAAGCAGCTAGTGGCCTGTGGGTCCATTCTCTAAAAGGGCAGCCTAACTGTCTCTGTGAATATGTCCCTAGGTAGCTCCTCACCAAATGGTAACAGCACGTAGTTCACAGTTTGAGTGGGCTCCTAAACATGCCTCTATGTAGGTGTCCTATGTAAAATCACTTAGTGATTAAGGTTTCAGGTTAAGCATTGTCCATCTGCTAAGTGTTTAAATTTAATGCTCAAGTGCTCGGGGTATTTTAAGTAAGACAAAGAGTAAAGTGCTAAGAGGACAAAGGCCTGGGTTTAAATTCTGGGGTCAGAATTGGTTGCACTGATGCATACCTGTAATGCTACTTAGGAGGCTGAGGCAGGAGGGTTGCAAGTTCAAAGTCAGCCTGAGTACTTAGCAAGACCTTGCCTCTCCTCCAAAAAAATATTTTAATCTTTAGGTTCTGAGATCAGCTGCATACTTCCCGTGATCTTGGGCAAGCTACTAACATCTCTAAGCCTCAGTGTCTCCATCTATAAAGTGGACATCATGGCGTTTTTCTGAGGATGGGACAAAGTCCTCTGTGCAGGATAGAGCAGTCCCTCACACAGAGGTAAGGCTTGGCAAATGTCAGCTTTGTCCTACTGTCTGCAGTATGATTGATTCACCAGGAACTTTCTCTATGATGAGGACCAGGGCCCCGGAGACCCTTAGTGCTCAGGAGAGGTGAGGAGGAATAGACAGGACATAGAAAATGTGAGGATGTAGCTGTGATGGAGCAGAGGTGGGAGGAATAAGGACTTTGGTGAATTACTTGGTGACTACCTGCTTTTTCCCCACTTGGTGGCTTTATGGGGTGTGCACTACAAGAGAGATTTATGAGTCCCAGGGGTCTCCTGAACCCTGGCTGTATTTCATTTGGTTGTCATGGTGATGGCCCCCCCTTTGTTTTCCCCATTATGTGCGGTAACTAGCCAAGCTGAGGCCATCAGGTGTGTGAAACATTTATGTCCCACTTGTAGGCATGTCCCTTTGGGCCACTGAAACAGCAAGTTTTCTGGATGGCTGAGAATCCCTTGGCAGGACTTCAGATGGGTGGGCAGGTGGGAAGGGGACTTAGACGGGTCACTGCATTGCTCACAGTCCTCAGATGGCCCCAAAGAACTCTATCACAAGAGTATCACAAGTCCTAGCCTTGGAATACGGTTGGGTTGAGCAGACCCAGTTCTCTTTCCCTGATGTCGCCTGCCTATGGGGAAATGACCCAGGCCAGGTGAGGTAGCAAGGTCAGGAGATGAATCCCTGTCTGTTTCCATGAAGTTCAGCTTGAATGCTTTCAACAGGGCCATTTAGAAACAGTTTGTCTTCCCATGCCAGGCACTTGGCAACCCTTCTCATTTGTGGCAATAAACCCTTTGCTATTGTTCTCTAGTGAAAGACTGCCAGTCTGTACTCAGTTGTGGCTGTTGGTAGCTCTCTGTTTATGTCTGGAATGCACAGATATAATTCCTTCTTTGGGTTAGCTCTTGCTTTCTTAAGGTGACCTAATTTCTAAGCAGTAAACGTGGTCAGAGTGAGACAGGTGGGCAGCCGAGGGGCTTCCTTTTCTCCATTGTCCCTGGTGTGTCTCGGGGGGTCACCAGCGGAGTCTGAGCTTAGCACGTGCTCTGAGTCAGAGTCCCTATGCCTCAGTAGCTATAGACACACAAGCCTGACACTGTGCCAGAGCTAAGTGTCCAGAGCAGCTCCCCATGTCTACTTATCAGGTCACCGTCAAGGGTATTTCACACCCCCAGAGAGGGGACCCAGCTGAGAACCTGTGGTTCATGCAGTCTGACTCAAGCCAAACCAGGTTGCTCCAGCAAGCAGCCCCCATGAGCTTCTCAAAAGCCTTCAGCGATGCCACACGTCCCTGCCTGTGGCTGGGCGGATTAACAATGGCTCATTCTGGGATGATACATCTAGAGCTCTGCTCTTCCATCCCTGGTGAGCATGCAGGTGTGTTCTGTTTATAAGCACGTCTTGGTGAATCCATTCTTCATGCTCCAGATCTTCTATAGTCAAGAGAAAGTTCTTCCAAAACATTAAAAACTTTGGGGCTTTAGTTAGTGACCTTTCTTTCCTTGTTTCTCCTTTGTGAAGTAGTAGAAGGGCCGGTTTCCCTCCTTCACTTGCTTGTGGTCCATTAGCAGGAAGAGCTGTTCTATTATCTGAGCCCTAATGAGCCCACTAACTGGAGAATGGAGGGCCTATGGGGGCGATTTAATTTGAGATTCAATGGTCCAGATATTCCAGTGGCTTTTCTCTGGACCCCAGAGTCCACAGAGGCAGGTGTACTGTGGCAGGCAGAGGCTGTGTCTGCCCTGGTGTTGGGGAGGACCAGGGGCAGGAAGGGTGGAGGAGGGAGAGGGAGGACAGAAAAGGGAGGATCCTGGCTCCAAGGCAAACACTGCCTATTGTTTGTGCTTGTAACAACGCCCCTTCCAAAGACCCAGGTCTGGGCAACAGCTCTTGAGTGCTCTATGGTTTGCAGCTTTAGAGGTTTTAATAACACCACTCCAGCTCTCAGACTTCAGTTGCAGTGTTCAGGAGAAAAACTCTGACTTGCCTGTGGGTAGCTCAATGGCCTACTTCTGTATGGTAGTAGGTGGTTCATTCTGCTACCCAATACCAAGTAACCCAAGAGCACAAGTGGTCATCTTAGGACAGAGCTCATAAAAAAAGAACAAGCCGGAGTCGTGTCTATGGCCAGATGTGCTGGATATTCTTTCGTTAGTATATTACTTTGTTAATTTGTCCATCTAACCTACATTCATGATCTGCAGTCCTAATAGTCCCCCTAGATGCAGCACTTAGCTGGAGTTCATTGCTGTAATTATGGTTTCTGAGTAGATTTGTTGAAATGGAGGAATTGACCCTTCTCTTTCCTAAGGCACAAGTTCCCTCTCATATCTCCAGGATCTGTGACTTTTCTCCTGGCTCTTCCCCAACATGACCTAAGTGTGCTCTGAAGTCTTTTCCACTGTCAAAGGTCCCTAGGGATCCCTAACCTCTCCAACTCTGACAGCTTCTTTCCTCCCATTCCCAGGCAGACATTACTATGCCTCCTTTTCCCAGGAAACTTTGGCTTTCAGCCCTGCACACCTCAGAAACTGCTTCCACGTAGGCTGCCAGTGACCTCTAGATGGACCCACCCACCTACCACCTCTCCATCCTAATGCACGACCATGCTGCCTGTTGGCCCCTCCTTTCTGGGAGCACAGTGATCCTTCGGCTCCTGAGGGGCCACATTTTCTTGATTTCTTCTTGCATTTCCTTATTGTGTTCTCCTTGTTTTAGTCGTTGAATATCCAAACTTCCCAGGTTTTCAGCTCTGGCTCTCTCACTCCCCCTGCTCCCTTGTGGTTTCAGTCTACATTCACATCCCAACGAGCCCCCAAACTAGATCCTCTACCTGGGTCTCTGTCTTCTCTCCAGTTGTCTACTCCTATATCCCTACTTGGATATCCCAAAGGCAAGCCAAGCTTTCCATTTCTGTCACTGTCTTCAACAACTAACTTTTTCTACACTGTTTCCCACTGTCCCTCTTTGCTCCTAAGCTTGTTCCTGTCAGCATCCCTTACTTTTGAGTATATCCACTTATAACCCAGTGCAGAAGATTCTAATTCTGAGCATCTGTACAATTCATCCCCTACCTACCCTCCTTCAGTGTTCAAGTCCAAGTCACCTTTCCCTGCCACTGGCACTGGCAGCCATATTGGTCTCCTTGCATCCACTCTTGTTCCTTCAATTTATTTCCCTCAGTGTCACCCACATGATTTTTCTAAAGTGCAGGGATTCTTATGTTACTCTTCCACTTAAAGAGCTTCAACTAAGTATTTCTTACTTAACCTTATTTAATAGACCCTTCATAATCATACTTTGTTCTTCTCCATCTACTTTTTTTCTAGAACATTCTTTCCTAGACTTATCGCCTGGTTAGCACCTAATAGGCCTTTATACGATGAATTTGTGCACCCCACAAATTCATATGTTGAAGCCCTAATCTCTAGTGCCTCAGATGTGACTGGATTTGAAGGTAGGGCCTTCAAAGAAGTGATTAAACACAAGTGGGATGTTCAGGGTGAGCTCTAATTCAATCTGACTAGTATCCTTATAAGAAGAAATTAGGACACACACAGAGGGCAGAAGACTATGTGAGGACACCAGTAAATAGTGATCTGGCTGGGCTTGGTAGCTCATACCTGTAATCCCAGAACTCAGGAGGCTAAGGCAGGAGGATCACTGTGAACTTGAAGCCAGCCTGGGCTACATAAGTGAGTTCAAGGCCAGCCTGCACTATGTAAGGAGCCCTTGTTTCAAAACCAACAAACAAAACATTTCACAAGCCAAAAACAGAGATTTCATAAGAAGCCAATCTCACTGACACCTAGATTTTAGATTTCCAGCATCCAGAACTGTGAGGAAATATCTTTCCAGCGTTTAAACCACTCAGTGTATGGTCCTTTGTTTCCACAACCCTTGCAAACTAATATATGAGCTTTCAAGACTGTTTCAATTTCACCTAGAAGAGACCTCCTCCTCCTCCTTCTTCTTTTTCTTCTTCCTCTTCCTCTTCTTCTTCCTCTTTCTCATCTCTTCCTCCTTCTCTTCTTCCTCGTCCTCTTCTTCATCTTCATCTTCTTCTTCTTCTTCCTCCTCTTCCTCCTGCTGCCAGGAATCGAACTCATGACCTCACACTTGCCAGGCAGGCACTTGTAGAGAAGGCCTTCTTCAATTCATTTCTTTCCATGCCCTTGATCTCCCTCTTGTAATACTTCTCACTTATAGCACTATTTCTTCAGTGGTTGTATTCCTTTCAAGTCTTTGAAGCTCTGAGAAAAATGGAGACTTGTATGTGCACTGTTTATGACCATATCACCAATGCCTAGCACATTGTGTGGAATCTGGAAGACATCCCAGTATTTATTCACAAGCAGCTGGGTAAACTGTGAACAAATTTGAACATATTAATAGGAGGATCCGCTGGCCTGGAAGACTACCGGCTTCACTCAAACTCCTGACTACAGAACTGGAACTCAACTTCTGTGAGTGAGGGAGGCAGTGATACCCTGGGTGCTCTATCTCATCTATGCTTTGGGCCTACTCACTGTTTGGAGTAAGCTGAAATGAGAGCACCATTTTAAAAATCTGATTAAAGCTGGGCATGGTGGCACACTCCTGTAATCTCAGCACTCAGGAGGTTGAAGCGAGAGGATCATTGCAAGTCTGAGACCAGCCTGGGCTAGAAAGTGAGCCCAAGGCCAGCGTGAACCTCATAGTGAGACCCTGCCTCAAAAAGACAATAAATACATAAATAAAATAATAAAATAAATGAAAATATGCTTAAGGGGGATGGCAGTGTGGATTCCATCACCAGAGCCTGTGTGGTTTCTAGTGAGGAGCCTACCTGTTAAAGAACAGGTAAGAAGGTGTTAACAGTCAGACTTTGGGGTGAGACTTCCAGGAAGAAAGACTGTGGCAAGTACAATTGTCTTCATGGGTGGCTCATTTTTCCACAGGGTCTCCTCAGAATTAGGAGGGTCCAACTGAATGCTCTAGTCTGATAGCTATAGAACAATGCGTATCTGTTACTGGGGATGAGGGAGATATCAAGATTTCTCACAAGAGGAAGATGAAGAGGCCTCTCCAGTCTTCCTTTACTGCTGTCCTTTCTTCTCCACCTTTCCAAACCTTCCCTTACTTCATCTTTTTATCATTTCTCTGTAGCCTAGGAGTCCCTTGCAGGAATAGACTGTGGCCGGCGCTCACAACATGTGATCCCCTTTGTGCCAGTGAGGGGCTGAGGTGGGCATACGGACTAACCCAATTCTCCCACTTGGCAAGTTGGACTTGGGATTCAGAAATAGCTAATTGGCTTTGGCAGGCAGCTGGAGGAGGGGAATACATGTATACAGTCTTAAGAACCACGGGGTCTTCTTGTGGAGAGCTTGAGCTGTGGGGAGGGAAGGCAGCAGATAAAAGGCAGGTGAGGAGGAATAGGGTAGAGCAGCAGGAAGAGTCTGGGAATGGGTTTCTGAAGATTTCCAGAACTTTCTTCAGGGCCATCTGTGAAGGCTTTTGTGGGTCACTCACCTCTCTGTCTTTATCATGCATGTCCTTTTTTTCTTAAACTGGTTTGAGTTAGTTTCTCTTCTTTGTGACAAGGCATCTGACAGTCTCCCCTCCTGTCCTTTCACCATCTTTTTCCCTCTCCTGCCGTCTGCTCTTTTCCTCTCTTCTCTCTCCCTTTTCCCTCAGTCCTGAGAACAGAAAACTCCTTGGGCCTGGGTTTCTCTCCAAGCTCTGTCTGATTTTCTTCTCTGGCTTCCCATGAGTTCTATCATGAAACATGATTTTAGTTTCTTGAGCTGATTAGTGTAATTTTTCTTGCATTCCCAAGTTCAAAGCAACTACTTTGGCAACAAGTTCGTGGAAACAACCACTACATGGAAACAAGGACTTATGTTTGTGTACTTGTATGTAGATCCTTTATCATATGTATTTTTATATGTCTGACTTTCTCCCAACAGATTCCAAAAGAGAGGTCCAGCCCTGCAATTGAGGTCCTATTATCTTGATTGGATAGAAGTGTCCCAGCATGCATGTGTTTATCTGTGCATGTAGAATGTTGGATCACAGTAGTATAATTTTAATGAAAGAGAAGGAAATAACATGTTCTAAAATACTTTCTTTGATCAAAGTTCCTAGGCCCTATAGTTCATATTTTTTAACCCTCCTGGAAGAAAAGTGCTACAGTAATGACTAAAGCATGCTGGGTTTAGCCTCTCTTTATTGAAAAAAAAATTTTTTTTAAGGAGTTTAATTTGAACAGCAGCATCAGCCAGTCTCACTTTAATTACAGTCTTCTATTTCTATTGCTAGTTGTTTCAAGCTCAGGAGAGTCTTAGGGTGAAGCCAGGTCTGAGGACAGGCAGGGAAGCTTCCTGTCTGGGAGGATTTCAATTGATATATATATTTTCAATTGATATATATATATATATATATATATATATATATATATATATATATATATGTATTTTGTATTTTGCTTTTTTAGTGAACCTAAACTTCACAGACCGGGAGCAGTTAGATTTCTGGAGCAGGCTTGATATGAAAGCCTATCATTATTTATCCCCCCCCCACTCCAAACTTCCCCTGAATCTTTGTTGTGTTGCTCTCCTGTCCTGCCCCTACCCCTGCAGTCCTGCTGAGTTAGGAGAATCAAAGCTCATCATACAAATGGAGAAAACACTCAGATGCTGGCTCCAGCTGGTCACAGTTTAACATGCCGGTGGATTCTACCAACTGTCCCCAGGACTCTACTATCCTGGGGGTCACTTTTCCTCTCTCCCCAGCCCTATCTTTAGGACACCTCGGGCCATGCTCAGCACCCAGTGATTCTACAATCATCTGCTGGGGCTGGACATCAACTGTCCCTCGTCCTCTGGCCCCAGCACTGTGGAAACATCTATTTTTTATCCTGTATCAACTTGAGAACAGAACTAAAAACAGTCCCTCACACAGTAACAGCAGTGAGCAGCGCATTCACAGGTCTCAAGGGGGAGACAGATCTAGGGACCCCATCACAGCATGCTACGTAAAGATCCATTTTAGATGTTTTGTTTCTCTGCAATCTTTCCGTGGAGTGTTTTCCTATCTCCCTGTCCCCAGGCAGTCTTTAACCCAGGTGGCTGCCTCTTTCATGCAGACAAAAATGCTTTGCCCATCCTCTGCTCTCAAAACCTCACAAAAGCCCCACCAAGACTGCAGCAAAACAAGAGGTTACTGAGTGGGCCCAGTGTTCATAAAGAGATTTTTATTATCACCTCGAATACGTAATTACTGTATGTCTCGCATCCTAAATGACATAACACAATAGTTTAAAGAGGGTGTTCTTCCTAAAAGTAGTAACCAAATGAAAATTTCTTCCACATTACTGAGTTTTTGAGTGGTGGTAGCAAATGTCATGCTATATTTATCATCCATCCAACATCATCTTTTGGGTCCCCAGGACATGCTATCTATTAATTAGCTCACAAAATTCTTCCCAGTGCCCCTCCCACCACCACTTTCTGTGCCAGGCACTGATATGGAGGGCTGGCTGGGCACAAAGAAAAGAAAAGATGCCATTGGGAGGAAGTGAGAGGTGCTATCAGGACACATCTAGGCCATAATCCACCTCTGCCTAGCTTAAGTCACCCCATGGCTTACCAGAAAAATGCCATAACTTTTGGCCTGGTATGCAGGTATCTCCACAGCCTGCCATACATTGAATTTCAGACCACACTTCCTACCATTTCTCTGCCCTTTAGCCAAGCTGGGTGTTCACTCACCCCAAAAAGGACTCCTATATAATGCCATTAGTGGGGTGCTCTTTAGTACAGCTTCTTAAATTGTTGGCTTCTAGTGTCCACTAGGGTCTTGTAACTCTCTGAAACTACTCCCCCATCTCCCATCTTATCATGGAGGGTATATTAGTCCGCTCTGTTGCTAATAACACAATATCAAAAGCTGGGGAGGTTATAACGAAAGACATTTATTTTGACACATGGTTCTGGTTGGAGGTCAAGGGGCCACATCTGGTGATAGACTTCTGGCTGGAATAATCCCAAGGTGGCTCATATAGTGAAGATGGGAACTGTGTGTGTGGGTGCGTGTGCGTGTGTGCGTGTGTGTGTGTGTGTGTGTTTCAGGATTTGATTGTGGAGGTTCTACCTTGATGACATTATCTAATCCTTATCACTTCCCAAAGACCTCTCTTCAAGACCCTACAGTTGGATCAAGTCTCTGCCCTTTTAATATCTTACAGTGGTGATTAAATTCCAAGAGAGAGGACAAGAGATAATAAATTACTGCCAAGAAGTAGGGCAGCTGGGATTTAGCTCAGTGGCATAAACGCCTGCCTGGCAAGTGTGAGGTTGGGAGTTTGATCCCTGGTTAAAAAAACAAAAAAAAATCATTGCCAAGAGCAGATTGTTTGAGGCTTTTAGAGTCTAGTGTCCTGGGTTCTGTTCCCTGAGGTCTTCCCCATTGGCTGGGTAGAGTGGGAAACTGTATAGGTCTTCCCCATTGGCTGGGTAGAGTGGGAAACTGTATAGCCCCACTTCTCTGGCTCTCTGGAGCTATGTGTGAATAGACAATAGTGAATAGTAGGAAGTATAGTCAATGGATAATGACTTAACCGTAGTGCCAGAAATAATGGGTCGGCATCTAGAATGGGTGGGAAGTTTGCCAGGTCCTAAGAATGGGTCGCAGCTTCTCTTACCCCTAATCTTTCCCAGGACCACCTGACTTATTATGGCTTATGTCACAGAAGTTTTGCCCTTGTCCCCTGATATCCAGCCCTGTTGAGTCCTATAATGGGACCTAGGCAACATGCTGCTTGGGAGGTACCAGAAAAAATATTAACCTGGAATCTGACATCTGGTTTTTTAGTTAGCTTTTTCTATCACTGGGACATAATAACCAAGACCCACAGTTTAAAAGAAGAAAGGTTAATTTGGCTTGTAGTTCCAGGGAATCCAGTCCACACTTGGCTCTCCGTGGCAGAGGCATCCTGGTGGGAGGGTCTGATGGAGCAAAGCTGCCTAATTTAAGACTGCTGGGGGAGCAGAGCAGGGAACAGCCCAGAGAGGAAAAGGTGAGGCACCTGATACAGTCTCAAAGCGATGCCTCCATGACCTAACAAACACACGCAGAAGTGTGTTTTACCAGTCCCTTGGGTAGATCCTTACCTAACCAAGTTGATGATCCACTTTACCTGTCACATGTAGCATTGTCAGAGAGGCCTTCCCCTCTTGGACTTGTTCCCATCTCACCTCAGGTCCCACATGAGGCAGCTTTGAGTCTTTGAAGATTGGTCCAGCTGCTTTGACTTGTCACCCTAGCCTATTTTTGACTGACATTTTCTTCAACACAAATGAATACTGTGCAGGATATATGCATTTCACTTTGATACCATTCTATCCGTTCTATCCAGGCTAGAGCCATGAGTTGGACTGTTGGCACTCTGTCCTAGGAGGAGGAGTTTGGAGCTTCTC
The DNA here is from genome assembly GCA_004027295.1 of Dolichotis patagonum. Lineage (NCBI taxonomy): Eukaryota > Metazoa > Chordata > Mammalia > Rodentia > Caviidae > Dolichotis > Dolichotis patagonum. The sequence continues at coordinate 133,306 of PVJX010000125.1, forward strand.
CATCCCTACTCTATTTTGGGCAGGTTCTAACATCTCTATTGCTCTGTTTCTATATCAGAGACCTGAGATTGCAGTGGTATTCTTTTTCTTTAAAATTTCTATGGCCTTTATTTTCTCCTCCTCCACCCAGATTAATCATGAAGATTCTGGAAGGCCTTCAGGCAGTTCAAGAAGCCTGAGGCTGTCTGCTAATGTGTCAGTTTCTCCAAGCACACTGAGCTGGGTCATGCTGAAGTTCTGGGTGAGCCTCCCAGAGTCTGTCCACTATCTGACCACAACTCTCCCACTTCACGGTCTTCTCACTGGTTTCTGCATCCCATTTTTGCTGGCAGCAAAAAAGTTAATTTGCATTTCTCCAAGAGCCTTTTAAGAGCTCTGCCTTTTCTCTCTGGATGCCATCTAATATGGGTTGGATGCTTGTGTTTCCCCCAAATGCATCTGTGAAAGCCTTAACCCTCAATGTGATGGTATTTTGAGGAGGGGAGATCTTTGGAAGATAATTGGGTAATAAGGGTGGAGCCTCACAAGTGGGTTTAAAGCCCTGACAAGAAGAGACAGAGAGATAATCTCTCTCTACCATGTGAGGACACAGCAAGAAGGCAGCATCTGCAAACCAGGAAGAGGCCCTCCCCAGGGACCAAACCGACTGCACCTTGATCTTGAACTTTCCAGCCTCCAGAACCATGAGATGTGACCGTGGCTGAAGCCTCCTGGTTTATAGTAGTCTGTTGTAGGAGCCTCAGCTGCCTCGGATATGATCTTTGCTTGGCAATTTGTGCCAGGATAGAAACCCTCGTATCTACCTCCCGAACAGATGCCAGAAATTAGGTTTCAGCTACCCACACCAAGTCCCTATTGCTCAGAGAGGCTATTCCAATTCCTGTAACCACATTCCCAGCCATCATTAGAGCTCTGCAGAGTGTTCTCAATGTCATTTAGCCTGTTTCTTGCGTAACTTTGCAACAGGCTCATTATCATTTTACCAACAGCTGTGAAGGCCAGCGTGGGAAGAGAGAGCCCAAAGGACCCTACCTTGTTTTTCAGCCACTGAAGATGGCTCATGACCTATGCTAAAGATGACTGTCTTGTCTGAGTTGACTAAAGTTGGGACTTCTTCTACACCTGTGACTCTCAACCAAATTGGCTACCTTGCCACTAAAGTGAAAAAGGCCATCTGCATAGGAGTGACCTAAAATGTTTAGAGAGATCTTGAGGTCTTTGCGGGTGAGAACAGAAGAAAAACCAGTTTTTGAGTGATTTTTTTTTTTTTTTTGATAACCAGGTTTTAAAGCCTCCAATCCCAATCCTGGTCTAGCAATCTTGTGTCTGGCTACCATCCCAGGGTATGGCTATGCTGGCTCAGACCTCTGGGATGATCCTTAGAAGCGTTCCCTACAAGGTATCCTCTCTGCTTTACCAGGTATTTTTTTTCCCCTTCCTTCCCCAAATTTTCTGCTATTTTAACTCCTTCCTTGATTTATGTATCTAAAATTGAATGTATCCTTGGTTTATGTATCTAAAATCAAATTCCTGATACTTGGTAATTTACAAAGAACAGAGATGCATTGTTTGCAGTTCTGGGGCTGGGAATTTGCAGGTCTAGAGGCAGCCATCTTGCTTTAGCAACCCCTGGTGGAAGGCAGGAGCCCAGGAGAGCACACATGAGGAAGTGTGGTGGGGCTCCAACTCATCCCCACAATGACTAACCCGCTTCCTTGATAACAGGATTATTCTATCCATAAAGGGCTCTTGTGACCTAATTGCCTCTTAAAGATCCCACATCTCAGCCCTGCTGCTTGGGGATTGTTTCCAACACATGAACTGTGGGGGACTCATTCAAACCATAGCAGTCCTCTTTCCTGCTCTACTTCCTACTCAGAATTCACTAGAAGGTTCTTCTGCTCTCTCGTGAACTTTCATGGCTTCTGAGCCGATTAAGAAAAGTGTGCTCTTCCCACCTGCCAGGTGTGTGAAAGGGTCAGTGGTCATTTTCTGCTCTCAGGTGTAATCACTTTTTCCTTTTATGTGCTTTATGCTCCTCAGATCAATCAGACACATCTCCAATTGCAAAAATCATCCCCCAGTTTAATTCTAAGACTCAGATCCCCCTTGCTAGTGTAACAGCAACCCTATCATGCTGGGAAAAGTGCCTCAGTGTTTTCTCCTGTTACCTCTTGACCTTAGGTCACCTTGTAGAGCTTTTCCCCAAAATGTGGTTCTGCAGGCCCCTGTCCAAGTGGTCTTCTCTGAGAGCTTTCATTTTACAGGGTTAAGTGATTTAAGTGACTGTCAACAAATTAATGGCAGAATTAGGCCTGGAATCTATCTCATCCAGTGTCACAGGTGAACACAGATTTCCTGGTGCACACTGAGGTGGCACCTAACCCTCTGTCCTCCCCACTCTCAGTATCTGTTGGTGCCTGCTCCAGGACCTTCAATAGGGAAGACGCTTTCTCCAGATGAGCCTGTTCCCCACTGTGTAGAATGTTCTTCCCTTGTTGAAACAAAATTTATTTTCCTATCCTTCCTACCCAGAGCTCCTGCTTCTCCTCCAAACCAGTAACCCTTCCACTTACATTGGTTCTCATGGGGAATTCACTTGTTTCCTTTCCTTCTCTTCTCCAGGTAAAAATCACCCTCTGTCTGTCACTTCTGGAGATATACTTCAGTGTTGCCCTTAAAAATAGGGAAAAATTACCTTTGTACTATATCCAGTGTTTTAGACACAGCTATGTGGGGATGTTTTCCACACTAACCAATTCTCCAACTCATTGGATACCAATTTGGTGTTCTACAATCCAATTACAACTTTAACTTTCTGGAGCTCATGCAGAAACCCTACAGAGTAGGGACTCAGACCCATTAGACTTTCACCCCCAACTTCAGAGGATAATCACAAGTAGTGGGTCCCTAATAACAAATACGTTTGTCCAATTTGGCTGTAAGTTGGGATATTCATGAGCCTCTCCTCAGGTTGGCTCATAGAATTCAGGACAATACTTAGCTTTAATGGTTAAAGCACACAGGTGAGGGGATGCACAGAGCAAGGCCCAGAAGGGTCCTGCCACAGTGCTTCTGTCTCCTTGGAGGTGGAGTGCATTCCCTCTTCCAGGTTGTGGATGGATTCACCAACCTGACACTCTCTGTCTTGTCCTTCGCACGTTTTTGTGGCTGCTTAACAGTGTTGGGATGATTGCCTTTTTCTTTCTTTCTTTTTTCTGAGGTAGGACCTCGATGAGCATCCCAGGCTGGCTTAACTTTTCAGTCCTCCTGCTTCAGCCTCCTGAGTACTGGGATTAAAGGCTCTTCTGCTCCCACCTGATAAGATCATTTAACTCAAACTCCAGCTCTTCTTTCCCTGGAGGACTAGGAGTGAGATGAAAAGTTCCAAGCTTGTGATGATGGCCTGGTTTTCTGGTGACCATCTGCTAGCCAGGAGCCAGTAAAAGTCAGGTTATTGGACCAAAGGGTACTCTTATAACCCAGGAAACCCCGTGGGTCAGCTGCTGGGGTCAAAGACTAAATGACAGAGTGAAAGATGCACCCGGTCACCCCAGCACTGGAAATTCCAAGGGTTATTCGTGCTCTGTTGCCAGGAGACCAAATACATATGCATCCACTCTCTCTGTGGGCTGAGATCCAAGTACTGTCTGGAGGGATCTTAGGGTCCCCTTGGTGACCACTCTGCACTTCTGTGACTCGTCCATCAGGAAAGGGGGCCATGGATCCTGGGAGGTCAATTCCCGGAGCTATTACCACCTGCCACTGAAGGCTCCCAAGCTGTTCCTTCGCTCTGTTCAGCCAGGAGCAATGCCATCCAAGGAGTGAGGCGGAAGCCAGACAAAGCTCCAGATGCTGCAGCTGGAGGCGGAGGGGAGGCTTGGCATTTGGGGTGGAGGCCCAGCCAACTGGGCCCCAGGGAGGCACACGGAGCTGGGGATGGCTCCTGAGGCAAACAGATAAAGACATCGTGAGTGCGACACTCCACACAAATTAACAGGCAGAGATGGCACAGGGTGGCTATTTCCACCATGCGGCTGGGGCGCTCTGCCATTTAGGGCTCGGGCTCCAGAGGTGGCCAGCAGCAGGTTTCTCACAAGAGGTTGAGCAGTTGGCATTTCCGGTTGAAAAGGCAGTTTTTGAAGAGTGATTTCTCGGCTCCTCTAATTAACGAGCAGCAGAGATTTCAGGCTGGCAAATGGAACTCCCTCTGGCCAATGCAGATTTTCACACTCTTTTGCTGCCTTCAAGTCTTAAAAAAATACTCAGGAAAAACAAAGTCTTTTTCAAATGTAACGAGGATGCAGAGGGCCCAGTGGAGGAGTTCAAGGGGCCCCCAGCCCCAATGCTGCCTCGTGGGGCCACAGAACCTGGACAGAACCAGCTCTTCTGCCTACAGCCATCCTTAAACACACCATGGGTCATTTCCTTGCTCTCAAGAATCCCAAAGAGTCCCCAAATCCAAGTGCCCTAAGCTGGCACCCACGTCTTCAATGGTTGACCACAGTGCCAGATCAGAATCACCCTAGTTTAAAGAAACATGTCCCCAGGAGATGTGGTTTTCTTGTACTCAAACCTTGCATGGAGACCATGGGTGCTGTCTCCTGCCCTGCCCTGAACTGCTGGTGCCCCAGACTGTTGTCACTTGCTGCTGGCCCATCCTGGTTTGGCCTTTGTACTTTGTTTCCTGTAGGCCTCTGAGTAATGGAGTATCAGAGCTTGGTGCTTCCTGGGCTCTGTATAAAGGATGTGGTTTAGCCCCAGAGAGGGCAAGGGATGTGGTCCAGGTCACATAACAGTTGACACTGGGTAGAGACCATGCAGTGGGAGAGCAGGGACTCACACCACACCTTACTTGCTTCTGAAAGTTTCCTTTGTGCAGTTTCTTACCCTTTCACAATATTATTAAAGATTTTGCATCTTATTTACTGTTTCCGTTTCTTATACTAGGGAGACAATACGGTATTTACACATGTGAGTTTGATTTACTTCACTTATGAGTATGCTCTCAAGTCATATCCATTTCCCTATAGAAGCCTCAATGTGGTCTTTCTTTAAAGCTGAGAAGTACTCCATTGTATAAAAATATCACATCTTTTTTATCCACTTCTCAGTTGATGGGCATTAGGAAACTGCTCAAAGCGGAAAAAATAACTCAGGGAAAAGACAAAAAGAAGGAAGAGAAAAGAAAAAAGATATAAATTTGTATATATGCATTTAAGATTACTAAGATGATTGTGCTACTAATTCTATTAGTTCTTGGAACAAAACAGTTAACATCCATAGGATTAGATTAATTTAGCATGACTATATCTGGTAATTCGAGTAAGACTTTGGAAGATTAATTATGCAAAACAAAATTTGTTATGTTCCTACCACCTTGTTTTGAAAGCCTACATTGTTACTGTTTTGGGCTCTTTGTTACAGTTATTTATTTGACTCTTGTTTCTTGTTTTTCTTATACTTTGTTTTGCTTTGATTTGTTTTTCCCCCTAATGCAGAAAGGATAGATGTACATGTATAGGCTTATATATGCCTGGAACTTCACCTAGAGTTTACAATAATTGATTTTATTATGTGTGATGGTTTGAACAGCTACATTGAAGAAAACGAGACATTATAGTAGCCATTGGTGATTTGCTATCATTTTATTTTAAAGCCCAGTAATGCTTTTATTCTTGATTTTGATTGGTTTTAATCTGTTTTTAATTATTTTATTTCAACATTCATGAAGGTATGGATAGCTATTTTGAAGAAAACAAGAGCCATTATGGGAGCCATAATTGATTTCCTAGTGTCTGGTTTTGAAGGCCTGTGAGGCTCTTATTCTTTTGTTTTTATTGCTTTTATACTATTTTGATTAGTATTAACTTATGCTGTGTGAAGGTATGGACATCTATTTAGAAGAAAACAAGAGATATTATGGTAGCCACTGTTGATTTCCTGTTGTCTTATTCTGCAATCCTGTGTTATTTGCATTGTTCAACTCTGATCCACTTTGTTTTGTTTTATTCTCTTTAAAATTAAAAAAAAGTTTCCTTTGTGCTAGGAACTCTCAAAAGCACAGTTGGCTTGATTTCTCCCTGTCCCCTTTCAGCTTTTTGGCAGGAGAGGCATGCTAGAGATTGAACGCTGGGCCTTTGCACTGCGCTCCATCCTTGGTCCTTTTTAAATTTTGGTTTGCAATGAGGTCTTGCTATGTCACTAACATACCTAGGCTGGGATTAACTTGCCACCCTCCTTCTGGTCGTCCAGAGTTCTAGCATCACAGGTGCACAGCATCACACCCAGCTTTAGCTGTTTCTTCTAAGGAGAAATAATAGGGCTCCTTTCTCCAGCACAGGTGAGTCTTGTTGAAAGAAAGACCATGGAAAATGGAGTTTCTCCCCATCCACCTGATCATCCAGCCCCTGTTTCTCGCTAGTCCCAGAGCATCCCTCTGCCTGCCTGTCCAAAGGCCACTGGGTTGGTCCAGCTGCCTCCTGCAGGGCCTCTAGCTGCTGCTTCTGATGATAGTAAGTGATTATCTCCCTCATAAACATGACTGGTGGTCCCTCAAGGGACAGTAAATCCAAAGCTAAGCAGTTTGTGCACATTTGCAGATCAGCTGTTCTCTGTCCGGTGGCCCTGTGGAGGACCGTGCGGGGCTGCTGCTGCTGCTGCTGCTCATGGCAGATGCAGCCCAAGATTCATGGCTTTAATTACTTCCCTTCCAGGGGTGGAGCTGATCATGGAGGCTGCAGGGACAGCTTCTTTTTTTTTTTCTTCTTTTTTTTTTTTCTCTCTTTCATGCACTCAGGCATCTAATGAGGAACTGATTTTCCAGTCTGTGTTAAAAAGCCTGGCAGAGCCAACAAAGCCTGAGGAGCAGAGTCTGCAGATCAGAGTCCCAGGAAGAAAGCACGGATGGAAGCCCACAGTCTGAGTCAGAGTCCCAGGCCCATCCTCACCACGCAGTGTGATCCTGGAGAAGTACTTTGACTTCTCTGAGTCTCCGTTTTCTCATCTGTAAACAACATGCGGTTCTAGGCCTGGCTACAAAGGAGCTGACCAAGAGATTTAGGTGCGTTTGGTCGTTACAGTCTTGGTTACCGCTTGTACACAAAGGTAGCACTCACAGCAGTGTGAGGAGTCAGCGCTCTCGTAGTCTCCACTTACTGAATGAACATGACGCTTAGAGAGGTTCAGTAATTTACCAAAGAGTGCACAGCTATGGAGTGCAGAAGTCCATACCTGATTTTTCGCCCTGGGAAGAGTTGCCTGCACTGCTTCCTAACACTTAAGCTTGCAGGTTTTCAGTTTTCCAGATCAGAAAAATGGGGCTATAATTCTGGTCTCTACCCTGCCTTACCTGGATGTTCTGAGATCTCAGGGGATTTTAAGGCCCTTTTGGGGGAAATTCTAAATATTCCACATTTTACTGGACTCCCTTGGTGTTTATTTCTCTACCACCTGGTAGTGGGGAAGTAGGGAACACTGCAAAGCAAAGGACAGTGGCCAGGGAGACTTGAGCCTTAGTCTCAAGGTCAGTCCTATACAGCATTAATGAAGAAAATTTCTTTAAAAAGTCTCAGGGAGGCTGAGGCAGGAGGATGGCAAGTTTGAACCTTGTCTGTGCAACTTAGTGAGACCTGAATCCAAATAAAAAGTTTTTTTTTCTTTTTTTTTTTTTTGAGGTACTAGGGATTGAACTCACAGCCTTGTGCTTGCCAGGTAAATAAAAAGTTTTAAAAGGTTGAGAATGCAACCAATATGAAGACTGTGGGTTCCATCCTCAGTACTGTGGAAAGGATGAAAAAAAAAAAAAAGGAAAAGAAAAGCTTCAGGGTTGTGTTCTTTGTCTCTAAAATAAGAAGGTGGGACCAAACCTCTGGTTCCCAACTCTAGCTCCACCTCACAAGCACTTAGAGTAGCTTTTCAAATTAGAAGAGGTCAGATTCACCCAGCGTGTGATCATCAGCCTTGTCCCGGCTCCTTGGGTGATGCTAACACACGTGTCACTGAGAATGTCTCTTCAGCCTGGTTGACCCGTGGGGCTCCTCCACTCTAAATGTCTGTGTTGTGATCATTTATTGTCTGCTCTAATTCCAACACCAAGGCAGTTTGATGTATGATCCAAGCTTAAATCGAATTAACACCAGCACTGAGAGTGGAGTGATAGGGGAAAGTGACCATGTCACCAAGGCCAGGCCTTGAAATCTGGTTGGTTTGTTTGAACCTTGGCCCTGTTCAATTTCCCTTTCTCACTCCGTTTTCTCATCTGTCAAGTCAAGTGTCACCTCCTCTGCAGAGAGTTGCAGACAGAAAGCCTGAGTGGGCCAGTGACCCTCATGACAGGCCCTGATGTATTAAGCCTGACCTCTCGACGGTGTCTCCCCTCACAGGTCCTCAGCCTGCGGGTTCCTTAGCACTTCATGGTTCCACTAAGTGGACTGAAATGAATCAGAACTCTGTATCATATCTTTAAAAATGTGTTTGTGAGGTTCCAAAGTAAGTCCCTCTGAAATGTTTTGTCCCTTATCTCAAATACTGGCCCTCGGGCACATGCTCCCTTGTGGAGTCTAATGTCTCACAAGTTGTCAGAAATGACACAAACAGGGGCGTGGGAGTTCAAGACTTTGATTCCAGTTCCAATCTGCCCCTGGACAGTCGGATGACTTTGGGGACAATACTTAAATATCTGAAAACTCTATCTGATCTCTGTAAAATGGGGATAAAATAATTAAGTTGCAAGAGGTCCACAGTGCGTCTAACCTTGTCGCATCTTGCTAGAAGGAGGAGGCTTCTGGGCTCAGAGCCAGTCCTGGGGAGACAGCAGCTTCACATCCAGCCTTCCTCTCTAAAGCCCAGGAGAAGGTCACAGCCATGTCCACATCCGACCCCAGAGCATTTTCAGGAGGAAAAGAAAGCAAGTGTCATGGCTCAGTGTCACTATGCAGCTAAATGTGCTGAACGAGTGTCGTCTGTTGTGCACAGCCAGACGCGTATTGGTAAAGCAGTGCTATGCGTGGAAATGGAACCCTGTGGTGCCCCCAAATTTGTACACTGACATCTTAACCCAGTATGATAGTGTCAGGAAGCTGGCCTTTGGGAGATGCTTAGGCTATGGGAGTGGAGGCTTCAGGTATAGCAGTGAGTGTGCTGTGAGCCCACACAGTACGTGAGTGAGCCTTCCTATAACAAAACTTCCTAACAACTTTGTAACACAACCTTTATAAAAAGAGGCTGTGGGTCAGATCTGACCCAGGGTTACAGTTTACTTGGGACATATCAGGGACTAAAATATATATTGAACCAGTTTCCATGAAATTTAAAATTCTACCTGGGGAAGACACAGAGTGACTATGATAAATGAGGCCAGTATTGAACATGTGAGGATATTAGCAGGGGAATTCGTGTTACAGAGAGGCTGCGTAGAGGCCTCTCGGTGTCCTGCCGTCACTGCCGCTGTCTTCCCAACTTTGGATCCACTGCGCTCAGGCTGACAGCTGGAGTTTGGCCATGACGGAAACATGTACCTCACAGAACTCAGCAATGGAACTGGTTGTTGTATTGGCACACACAGGTATAAGGGATGGAAAGTGCTCTGTTTTGATTTTTAAAAGCCTGGTCACAGTAGACCCCATTGAGGCAGTGATCTCTGCGGAAGACTCCATGGAGGGTTAGGGAGTGCTCCTGGGTGTACCCAGGGCAAAGGCCTTGGCAATGGAGGAAGTAACCAGGGGTGGCTCCACGGGATACCAGTAAGGCCATTTTCATAACTGAGAGGGAACCCAGGAGGGCAGCAGTCAAGGGAGACCAGGGCCAAGAAGCGACTGGGAGGGCAGATGACTCAAAGCACCATCAGGAGGGGGATGGAAAGAGGAGGTAAAGGGGGAAGGAGAGGGAGGAGGGCACCTAGATGGCTTGCTGGAGGGCTCTACAGAATTCTAGATGCCAGACTGTGGTGGCTGTGACTACAGTGTTAACAGTGGAAGTGTTAGGAGTGGTGACACCAGTGTGACATGCTGATAAATCAGATGGCAAATGTGAGAAGAGAGGGAATCAGGTGCTTGGGTTGGGGGCTGCATAAGCAGAAGGTAGAAGTTGTGATGAAGAAAGAAGCACATATCAGCCTTTTTGGCAGAGACCTGACAGAGTTATAGCCTCCTGACTCTGTGACAGTGGAGTTGGAGGTCGAGTCTGCAGTTCAGAGGAGTGATCTAGGCTGAAGATAAAGACTTGGGGGGGTGCTTATAAGAGATATCAGGCGGATGGTGGTGTAGAGGGGTAGTCCAGAACTGAGTCTGGGACACACGAATGTTGGAAATTGAGATGTGAAGAAGCCAGCAAAGAGGCCTGAGAATGAATGAACAAGTGAGTGTACCTTTTCTTTTCACATTTTGCAAATGAAAACTGCTTGAAGTCCTAACTCAAAGTCCAGCTCACATTCTACCCCCTGAACTCTCAATCACTGTGCTGGTCCGGCTGCACCCGGCTGCTCCTGCACAGGATGCTTGTCTGGTAACTCTGATGTGCCCCTCTTATTATTGTGGTACTTCTTCTTATTGTCCCTATCCTGGTACAGCGATCTGTCCCAAGAGGAAGTCATCCCATCCAGATATGGTCACTCCCTGGGCGGTCTGTGTGCTGCACGGTCCCACGGATAGCTTTGCCCATGGAATAATTGGCAGGTGGGTTGAGGGTGGAGTGGCTATGTTCATTCACATCACAGCATTTACTGAGCACTTAACATGTGCAAACCAGAGGGCGTGAGCTAGTTCATGCGGTGACGAGGGAGGAAACTACCTCCTCCTTTGTGGTTTGCATTACCTGGAAACCCATGACTTTTATAAGAGAGCATAACAGCCCTGGGAAATCTCACCAAATGTCTTGCCTCCCTTAACTACTGTTCTGCTTCTTTGACTTTGTCTGATGCCACCATGGAGGGTGCCCCATAGAGAAGAAACAGTGCAAAAGTGAAAGCAAAGCCCTGGTTGGGGCTCTCAGGGCAGCAATTCCTTGTTGAGCTGCTGACAATGAAACCACTCCTTCCTCCTATTCCCTTCTGGGCATCCCGTCCCACTCCAACTGTAGTAAGAGGGAAGAGCAAGTTAGTTTGAAAAGTCTATCAGAGCTGCACATGGTGGCACACACCCATAATTCCAGCATTCTGGAAGGCTGAGGCAGGAGGATCATAGTTCAAGGTCAGTCTGGGCAACTTAATGAATTAGAAAGACCATGTCTCAAAATAAAAAAAAAAAAATGGGTTGGGGATGCAGTTCAGTGGTGAAAGGCCACTGGGCTCAATCCCCAGTCCCACAAAAACAAAGCAAAACAAAACAAAACAAAACAAACAATACCAGATCATTCAATACCGAACAATACCAGAAGCATTCCTAGAAGGGAAAAACACTAGGGGAAAATTGATCAATTCCAACCCCACCCAGTATCAAAGTTATCTTAGAGGCCCATGGGACTCTTGGTGGCATAAACCTGCTAGGTGAACTCATCCCATCCCCTGATCTCCCTTGGGTCCTGGCAATTGCAGGATTGGCATTTGCCTTCTTCTATGGAGCATAGGCAGACTCTAGGACTGGACACCTAGTCTGACCTGACTTACTTTTCCCTGAGGCTTTTCCTGCCCCATGGCCATTGCCTTGCCCTGCTCACATCCTCTCCTATTCCCCAGTGGCTCTCTAAGAACTGCCATTGGTCCTCTTTCTCTGAGGACTCACACCTCATTTTATGTTGTTCTTGGTGCATTTCTTTGTCATGTCCCTGCCTTTGTTCCTGTCATTATGGACCAAGTCTTAGAGAGTGTGTTAGCGTCCTCTGCTTCTCTGTAAGCCTGTGCTCTCACACTGCAGCCAGGCGAGTGACCCTGCTCAAGCTCAAAGTGCCGCGTACTTCCTCTAAAAGCTAGGACTCAAACAGTGCCCTCCATATAGTTGAGCTCAGGGGCTGTTTGAATGAAAGAAACCTTTGAAAATGCCCTTTCCTCATGTCCAGCCCATGCAAAGATTCAGACTTCCGAGTGCAACTTTTCCATGACCCTATTCTACGTAGCCTGCAGAGGGGAGCTGATCTTGATCCAGCCTGGCTGTAGTTTCAGTCTCCTGTGTTTCCACTTACATAAGATTCAGTCATTCTCCCAATACCCCATGTCCCATCTAATTCCAGGTCTGGGCAAGAACAGGGCCAAGAGTGAGAGAGATGAGCAGAATCTGGGCCGTCTCCTCAGTTGTAGACACTGACTACATTTCAGAGACAGTGGAAGATTGGGAGTGGAAGCTAGTGACAGAACCTGTATGGCCTTTGGCAATTGTTTAATCTATAGGGCAGTGTTTCCCTGTTGAATATAAAGGATAAGAATCATGACTTATAAAGTTAATCAGATAATGTAGGTAAACATCTAGCATAAATCCACACATGGTAGGTGTCATCTTTGAATAGTGTCCCCTGAAATTCACATCTACCCAGTGTGACCTTATTTAGAAATACAGTCTCTAAAGATGTCATTAAGGTAAGTCTTAAGATGTGATCATACTGGATTGGATTAGGTCCAATGACAATGTTTCTATAAGAGATAAGAAGACATAGAAAAAGAGAAGGAGACCGAATGAGGATGGAGGCAGAGGGGAGGGAAGCTGCCACAAGCCAAGGAGTGCCAGGAGCTCTCAGAATCTGGAAGAGGTAGTATTCCCATGATCATACCACCTTGGTGCCCCCTCACCTGGTAGGGAGAGGACTTGTGATTTTTTCTTTTTACTACGTCCAAAGCCACACCCTTTTATTTTTATTCCTTAAATTGCCCAGGCTGGACTTGACTTATGGTCCTCCTGCCTCAGTCTCCAGAGTGCTGGGATTAGTTATGGGCCACCGTGCCTGACCTCTCGAGCTTTTTCTGACTGATATTCTTGATGTTCTCCTTTCCAGATTTTTAGTCAATCCAGGTTCATTGAAGGGCTGGAGTGTGCCTGGCAGGAAGACACAAGCTTTCTGAAGAGCTGCAGCTTCTGGGAACACCATGGAGCAGGACCAGAGAGGAAGACCTTACTGAGCAGGGGAGGACCAAGCAGCTAGTTCTGGGACAGAGTCAGGATGGGTACAGTTGGAGGGGTGTTCAGTGGCCCTGACCCTCTAGGCAGCTGCAAGAGTGCAGGCACAGGTGCCAGTAGGGGTCCTGTGCATTTTGTTTGGCTGAAAGGAGCCAGGATCTAGGGTCTTTTGGGGATGAGGGTATGCTTTGATCTCTGTGAGTTTTCCCCAACAGATGGACAGCAGCACCTTCCTGGTGTCTCAGCTGTGTGCTCAGAAACAGAGCTGGCCAGTTCCAGATTCTTTTAAAATAGTGAATCCAGAGCTTTCGGGGCTCCCGGGCCTGACTTGGTTACAGCAGAGGAAATAAGGTTTGCTGTTCCTTTCCAACCACACGAGACCAATCCCAAATTGTGTCTGTGTCAGAGCTATGGGATGTCAACCCTCTTCTAGTTCTTGTTTTTCTTGCCATTTCCGACGGTTTGACTGTGAAAACACCAGCCTCGCTCAGAGTGAAGAAACTAGCAGGGCTCAAAAGTCTCAGGTCTGCCTAAAGGCTGCCTGCAGCCTACTCAACCGGGGAGAGACCAGGGCCTGGGCATGAGCCACAGGGATGGAGGCCACAGCCAGAGCCTGCCTTCTGGAGCAGCTGGCTGGTACCTGGCCTCCTCCCTCCAGACCCCTCAGCCTCACCTGAAGACAAAGCCCAGACTTAGGAGGAGTGGGGTGGGAGCTGCTGTTGCAGTAATGGGGGAGCCAGACCTCCTGGTCATCTATGCAAGAGTCCTCCCTGTTCTTTTACAGACAGTGGTAAACGATTTTAGTCTTTTCTGTTGCTATAACAAAATACCTGGGACTAGGTCTTATAAGAAAAAAGTATTATTTAAGTCACAGTTTTGGAGGTCCAAGAGCATGATGCTGGCTTGGTCAGGGCCTCATGGTGGGTAGCATCACAATGGTAGGGGCGTGTGCAAGAGTGATGATGGCACATGCAAAACAGGGATTCAGGGAGGATCCCCTTTTTGTGGGAACTAATCCAGTCCCATTAGACCTTCATTAATTCCTTCCATGGAAGGTTACCCCCAACCTAATTACTTTGTACTAGAGCTCACCTCCTAAAATGTTCTGTCACCTCAGCACTTCCACACTTCCAGCACAGGAAGATTTGGGGTGGGGAGAGAAACATTCAGCGTAAGTCCCTGAGGAATACCAGGCAGGAAATAATATTGTCAGACTTGCCTTGTTTAAAAAATATCATTCAAGGTTTGTGTGGAGAATGGATGGTTATGGTGGCCAGTGGCAGGCTGAGGCAGGGGCCTAGGTAAGGACGGAGGAGGGAGCGTCCTCCATGGAGAAGAGAGGCAGGAAGTGTTTGGGAGCTTTTAAAACGTTTTATTTTTAATGGTACTAGGGATTGAACCCAGGGCCTTGGTACTAAGCTGTATCTCCAACTCTTTTATTTTTTGTTTATTTGTTTTGAGAGAGTCTCAGGCTGGGCTTGAACTGGCAATCCTCCTGGCTCACCCTTCCAGAGTGATGGGAATGCAGGTGTGCACCACCACGCCTGGTTTAGGAGCCATATTCAGAGGTGAACAGGGATAGGAGGAAAGGAATCCATGGCAGACCGGAAGCTTGGCAGGGGAGTAAGGTTTCACACACAGGCTACTACATCTTTCCTGTGAGCATGGGATTCACATTTTTGCCCAGAGATCCCACTTCTGGGAATCCCAGCACCCAGATTTATGAGTCCCCAAGGCTGGGGTCTGGAGCAGTCAGAGTAATAAAGCATTCTGTCGGCCAGACATGCTTTCTGATGTTTTTTTTTCCTTTTCCATTTGAAAATCCTGCAGATGTCACTGATCGGCCACGCAAGAGCTGTGACTCTCTAACTCCACGTAATGTGTAATTATAGCAACACAAGCATAAAATTACCAAGGACAAGGAACTGCAAAGTAATTATATGATTCTTTGTTACTTGGAGGGTTTTTTTCTTTTTGAGCTGATTCCATTAAAAGCACCCATTTGGTGGGTGGGCGGAAAGAGCAGGTGGCAGATGCTGAGGGATGAGTTCAGTGTCACCAGGGCCCTAAGGCAGAGGAAGTGGCCTGGATTGAGGTGAGGGAGATCTGCACGTCCTCTCCAGACCCATGCTCCAGTGTCCCTCCAACCCCTTTAGCAACTAGGATCACTCCAGCTCCCTGGGGTGCAGGAGGGGTCAGGGAGCTGGGGCAGGAACTGGGAAGGAAGAAGAGGCTGGGATGGCATCTATCCCACACGTGCTATCTGACATAATCCAACCTTACACCACACAGGACGCTGCGTTCTAACTCCTCTACTGTGCTTGACATTGTATAGTGGCTCCCACTGCTCTCAACACACAGTTCCAGCCTCTGCCTCACCCCATACAGGCTTCCCATAGTTCCCTCAGCTTCTGGTCTTGCAAAGGGCCCATGGCTGACATCAGAAGGATCCCTGGGCTTGCCACCTAGTCTCAGGATAGAATAGAATGACAAGACATTCTCTCTCTGACCACTGCCCCTGTGTGCGTCTGTACCCTGTGGATGTGAAGGTGGAGAGGGGTGACCTGCACAACCTTCCCTAAACCTGCTGACCCTTCCACACAAGCCTCATGTTCCAGCCTCAGTTCCTGCAGGGACTGTTCCCCTCCTGTCCTCAGAGCTTCCTGACACTTGCAGCTGCTCTGCCAGTGACAGTCTCCCTGTCCCTGCTGGGCTTGGTGGTGTCCACTGCAGCATGCACACAGGCACTGGCTGCCCTCTGCCTCTGCCCCATTCAGGGATGTGCACATGACAGGCACCTGTGAAGCTCTTTGGCTGGGGTGCTTTGTGAAGCTGAGTGTGGCTCTGAGGCAGAGCACCCAGAAAGAGCGCTGTGGGATTCCATACTCTGCAGTAGGCCAACCTGTGCCTCTGATCCCCTGCGGGGAGGCCAACTCATGAACCCTGGCCCCTTCCTGTGGGTCCTTGTGTCCTGCTTCTGCCCACATACCTGTCATCTATTTATTAGCGCTGTTAATGATTTGTGCTTACTTAACATAATGTGTTTTGGGCAGCTTCTAGCATGAGTTTCCCTATAGGGTTTAAGGTCCTCACCGGGACCCTGGAGAGGTTTCATAGCCATGGGACATTGCCGTGGACAGCTATTGCTCTGCTCTCAGGGCACTGAGTCTTGTGAACATCCTCAGACATGCATGCACTGCAGCCCCTTTTGAAACCTTTCTCTCTCATGCCCATTGTGGTTTAGATTACAGAGCAATTATCCCTCAGAGCAGCTGTGTAATTCTGAGGTCACATCCATTCAGCCTGCTAATGGCGTCGGGCAGCCCCACACTTAGCTGAGCCCAGAAAGCAGGAAATGGCAGACCCTCCCTTCGGGCCCATCACAGGGTCACAGAGGACTGAGGAGGAGTAAGCCTCTTGTTTCAGATCTCTGGGTCCAAGGGGGATTTTCCTTTGACCTTGGTAGCTGCTGCCTGGGGCAGATTTACAAGGGCTCATGAATAAATTACCCTTAATTCTCTCACCTATTAAATGGGGATAATAATAAGATGTATTTTATGGAATGTTGATAGGATTAAATGGCTTAATACATGAAACATACTGATTGGTACATGGTAAGAGGTAAAATAACAATACCACTGGCTATTACTATTTAGATTGGCAGGTGAAATGTTAGGTGCTAAGTGCTACATAGTGATGGGCACGGTTCCTGCCTTCATGGAGCTTACAATCCAGGGCATGTTGTTTCCTCAGGGCAATACCTCAGCTCATGTGAAAATTTAAGAGCCTGCTTTACCAGGCACACTGAACAGCAGAATCCTAGGAGCGTCTGGGAATGTGATTTATAAATTAACCATTGTTTAACATATTTCATGGACGATTAAGAAACAATTAAATTTTAAAATTAATTTTTATTTGATCAAAGTAAAAAGCATGATCAAAGCATGCACATCATCAAACAACTTAAATGATGCTGAAATGCTGAGTCAGAAAGTCTTCCAACCTCTCTTTCCTTCCTGTCTTCCTCCTTAAAGTATACTTCTGATTCTTTTCCTGTTGCTTCTAGTTTAATGCCACATTACTACATAAACATTATATATCTATCAGTTTTACAGAAGCTGAAGCTGTTGACTTTCCCTGCCTTCCCCTCTCCTAGCCTCCCAAAATGGTTATATCACATTTTTCATTTGATCCTTTTACCTTATTTTCTATTATGACTCTGAATATTATTCATAGCTGAAGCAAATCATGGATCATGATAGTATTTTATTTCTCATTCAACTTTTATTTTCCTTAGACTTAATAACCACATTATTTTGTCATCTATTTAGGTTTGTGCTTATCTAGCTGAGAATATTATTGATAGAAAGTTTTTTTTCCTGCTCTATTTTATTCCTTGAAATTTTTGTTTTCCATAAGTTTCATTTTTCCTGTTTATTTTTGTTTTGGTGTCTGTTTTTCTTTTGACAGCATTACTCAAAAACTTGGTGACTCACGCTTCATTTGTTCAAGGGACCCTGGGTATAGGTGGCAGGTCCTTGTAGGGTTCATTGTCTTAAGGGCTACAGTAGAGGAGGAATGGATAGTCAGCAGGCTTTTTCTTTGGGGACCCCATATATAATGTTTCTGGAGTGTTGGTTTCCCTGCAGAGCTTCCAGTCCTTGGCCTGTGGAATGTGGTCCTGTTTTGTGGTAACCTGGAACTGGGAAAAGGGCTGACTGTTTTAGCTTTAAGCATGGCATGCTCTGCTCTGTCCTCTTAAGTGCAATCCCACCTGTTTCAAACCTGTTAAACTGCTCTGGTTCAACATCTTAACATGCCAGGTGGTGGGGGAGAACTGGTTGCCTGACTGGGATTAGGACCTGGGACTGTCAGTTCTCCTTAGAACTTTCAGAAAAATTTCTTGCTTTCCCTACTTCACTTTTCCCTGATGCTGTGTCTACCCCAAAAGCATTTCTTGAAACCTAATCCCCAATGGGAAATAGTATTGAGAGGTGGGACCTTTATGTCATGGAGGTGGGGACCTGTTCAGTGGGATTAGTGCCCTTGTAAAAGAACCATGAGGGAGTGTTTCACTCCTTTGTGTTGGGAGAGGGCTAGAAGGAATCATCTATGAGGAAGAAAGGTCTCATCAACACATTTGTTAATGCCTTGATCTGGACTTTTCAGTCCTTAGAACTGTAAGTATCAAATTTCTGTTGTTTTGAAGTTGGTGTTTTGTTAAAGCATCCCAAGTAGAGACACCTATCTTCTGTGGAACCTGTGCTTTCAGCCCTGAGGCTTTCTAGGCTTCTTCAGGATGACTGCTCTCTTCACAACCCCTCCTCTTCCTGGAGTTTTTAGCTTTGATCTTCCTGCTCCCAGCTTGGTCACATCCATCTGCTTTTCCTTTCTTTTTTTTTTTTTTTTATCTTTTTGAGTTACATATATCTTTTAGTTTCATCGAAGATGAAGTCTGTGTTTCTGGTTTGTTTTCCTTTAATATTCTGGTGAATTTTTTAAAAAGTTGGCAGAATCACCAATTACTATGGATATGCAAATCAAAACCACAGGGACATGTTACCTTACTACTACTATTAGAAAGACTGTTATCAAAAAGACAAGAGATAACAAGTCTTGGTGAGGAAGAGGAGAAAAGAGAAACTTGTGCACTATTGGTGGGAATATAAAGTAGTACTGTCATTATCAAAAATAGGATACAGTTTCCTAAAAAAAAAGACATTTAAATAGAATTACCAGGCTGGGGATGTAGCTCAATGGTAAACACCTGCCTAACATGCAGGAAGCGCCAGAATTGATCTCCAGCACTACAAAAATAAAATCAAACATACAAAAAGAGAACTATGTTTTTATCTAGCAACCCCACTTCTGGATACATATCCAAAGTAAATAAAATCACTCAATGATTTGTCTGCACTTTCATGCTTATTGGAGTACAATAAATAATAGCCAAGATGTGAAATTAATTGTCCATTAATAAAGGAATGATAAATAAACACAGACACATAATGGAATATTGCATCATAAAAAAGAAGAAAGAGCTGAGTGTGTAACTCTGTAGTAGAGTACTTGCCCAAGCATGCATGGTAAGTGTGGGTGAATTTCCAGGAGTATAGGAACAAAAAGGAAATCCTGTCATTTATAGCAACATGGATGAACCTGCAGAGAATCTTGCTAAACAAAATAAGCCATGTGGGGAAAGACAAATAAACACTGTATGGTATTGCTTATATATAGAATCTTTAAAAAAAGAAAGTCACTCATAGAGACAGAGACTTGGATGGTGGTTGCCAGGTGGTTGGGTTGGGGAAAATGGGAAGATGTTGGTCAAAGTGTGAAACATTTCTGTTATAAAATGAAAAAGTCCTGAGGAGCTAATGTGCCCCATAGTTAATAATAATAATAATCTTGTGACCACTGTTAATTACTGTATAGTTGAAATGTACTCAGAGTAGATCTTAAGTGTTCTCATCAAATAGAAAAAAATGCAACTATGTGAAGTGATAGATGGTTTATTTAATTGGATTGTGAAAATCATTTTACAATGTGTTCATTTTTCCAATCATCATGCTGTACACTTCACATACAATTTTGTTCATCAATTATACTTCCATAAAGCTGCAAAGAGGAAGCGGACAGATGTCTTTATCTGACATCTTGAAGCTAGTTAAAAACACTATCAGCTGGAGATTGCTGAAAAATGTGTGTTCCTTCTGTAAAAGCTAAATAATCTGTGTATTTTTTAAATTGGGCCAGAGTCATAGGCAACTCCTACTGCATGGATTCCCGAGTTTCTAACTTTCGTATTGGTGTGATGCCACAGCCAGAGAAGTCATTGCTGTGTGTCTTGTAAAGAAACTTCTGAGGACATTGGCCATGACATTCAACATTGTCTTCTTTTCTTGGTCTTAATCTTTGTGTATACTTTAGTTGTTTCTTTAGTGAGTAGTTGATCAGTTTTATTTTTTGGTCTGGGTAAGTTTCCTGTTTCCCATTGGCTTCTAGGTAGCTCAGAGCACAAGTTTTGATTTGTCTTTATAAACATGTAGAACAGTTCTAGTGTGGTTTTTGTCAGCATTTTATTCTCTACCTTTGTTTGTCTTTGCCTGTGTTTCTTCTCTCACATTCATTCTCAATTTTCATTATATTGCTGTATTTTACATGTTGATGGGCAACAGTTTTAAATCCCCAAGGAGTTTTAAATTTGTTGAGGAGTGTATCAAAGGTGTATCATAGACCCAAACACGGAACCCCCACCTCTGGTTGTCCAGGCTTGGAGTCTCCCCACTTTGAGGCACAGAGCTCAGACTCTTCAAAGCTTTGTCACTGGATTTTACTATATCCCAAGGGTCTGTTTCCCCTTCCTTGAGCATCAGATTTCTGCCTTTTGAAACCTGGACAGATGTACAGGATCAATACCACAGTGGGTCCTACAGGAAAGAAGAAACACAAGGTGCTAGAACTCTGTCGCCATAAAACAAATACGCTCTGATTCATCCAACCTGTAGGATTCAGCAAATCCTACAGGATTCTGCCTGTGAGTGCCACATGGACATACATGGCAATATAAAATGCTGTTTTCTTATAAAAGAAATAATGCGAAAGTCTGTTATCAGAGAACCCTTGAGGCTGTCAGATCACTTTTCCCCAAAAGGGGTTTTCTCAGGAACTGGGGAGAGGAAAGGCCTCAGGCTGGACATCATGGCTAAAATGGAAAGATTTCCATGAGGCCAGAAGAGGGAGCAGTCTGCTCAACGCCCCTCGGTGGTCCAGTCACTGCTTTTTCCTCTGCGGGATGTTCTGCTGATGGTTTATGCTTGTCGGGGAAGTGAGCGGCTTTTGTGGGATCTGATGTTGACACTGTTGGGGTGACTGTGGGTTTAGTCTCTTACTTGTTATGCAATCAGACTTTCTTGTCTGCATAGTTTTCCCTTCCTCACAACACTACCGTGTCCTTTGTGGCTAAGCCATGACATATCCTGGGCCAGGTGTACAGCCTCTGTTTTGGACTTAGGATACACGTGACATGGCATTTTCAACTTATGAAGGGTTCACCCTTCATGACCCAAGATGAAAAGCTCGCTCTGGATGCAGAATAAAAAGTGAGTCCCTGGGAGGTTGGGGCACCTGGAGAGTCAAGAGCAGGGAAAAGGTGAAGTTCATCAGCTCAAAACACGTGCATTGGAGGCGAACTTTCCCCGCACTGCTGTGCAGCCTCCCCTGGCCTCCTTTGCACCACTGTCCAGATGACAAGAATGGAATAATCAGCTTCTCAAGGGTTACCAGCCCTATATCAAACCATGTGGGGAGCAGAACTGCCATTCTTTGTAGAAAATTATTATTTATTTTTTATTTGACAAAACTCAAGGCTGAGAGGGTGCTCCATGGCGCCCTTCTGTGGGGCGAGCGGATTCTCAGCTTTGGCTCAGGCCCCGCTGTTTATTATGCACGCATTGTATTGCAAATGTGGAACAAATGAAGCTGAGATATCAAATTAATACTGTGATCTGTTTTTCTGTTTTGTTGCCATAACAATCTGTGGCACTTGAAGCAAAAAAAAAAATTAGGATTGTATCAAAGGTGTTTACACCATGTACACTGCATTCTGCCTTATTATTTATTGCCTTAGTAGATGTATTTAACATTTGCTTAAAGAGGGTTAGCTGCTACTGCTTTGCCTTATGGTTTTTCTGCTTATCCTTCCAACTTGGATGTGCTTTTGACCTTGGCTTTTCTTACAGTTCTGAGCAGGGAAGGAGAAGGAGTTTTGGTCAGATGCTTTATGACTTTATAGCTACTGACACTTGTCCCTGTGTCTCCCCAACCCGTGGGGTTCTTTAAAGTCAAGAGTCTTGATTAGAGGGAAAACAGTCATGAAGTAAGTCTTCTTCCTTTCTTTGGCACATTTCTCACTTTTCAATCTAATGAGGGGCTCTGACACACTTTGCAAAAGATGCAGAGAGGCTGAGAAGTGGGAGAAAGGTGAATGAAAGGAAGGGTTACCCCAGAGGAAAAGGAGTGGAATTCAGTGTGGTCAAAAGAGAAACAGGTGCTGGTCTCCTAAAGTCTCCCTCAGAGCATTCTCTTCTCATTGTCAGGCACTGGGCTGCTCAGAACCTTCCTAGAGGCATTTTCTGCACAAACCACCACAGGCAGGTGGAAGTCCCATCTCTGAGCAGATGGATTTACTCGTGTGGATGACCCTGTGAGGCTGGTGCTAACAGGTGTTCAGAGGCAGCAGGGTCTATTCCTGCCGTTTGCTTGCAACTTCTAGAGCAGCGATAGTAAACCTTTTAGAGCTTTCAGTGATACAAATAGCCCGCAGTGGCATACATGCTGTAGGTTTGCCATCACTGTCCTAGAAGGATGCTGGGCGCATATATTCCCTCACTGGGTGTTTAGGCCATTGTCATAGTTTATCCAAACAGATTTCTTTGCAGCAAAGGAAGATAGGCTTAAAAAAGATGCACCTATTGGTGAATTATGACAATTTCCAGTGTCTGTGGAAAATGGAATAAAAAAGGGATGTTTTTGATGCTTAGAAAAATCCACAGGTGGTGTGCATCCCTTTTCTTCTTCATCAGGGAAGAACACAAGCAAAGGGAAAGACACAGGGGGTTCTACACCATGACACTGAATGCAAAATCAACAGAGCCACAGACGCCTGGAAGAGAAGCAATAAACAAGGTCCTGCTGTTTGGCGCTTTACAGACCAGGGCATCCTGAGTCCCGTCTACAGTCCAGGGTGGGAGGAAAGCTCAGATCAAGTCTCTTTTGAGGCATGACAGATGCAAAGCTGGAATGGCTCCTAGAAATAACAGTGATACAGGACAAGGGGGTCCATTGGATAAAGAAGAAAATCGACCTTTCTCTCAAGGTCAAAGCTATTTTCTTTCTCAAATTTTCACATATGAGTGTTCCATCTCCTCTCCTCATCTCCCTCTCCCAAAAAAGAAGCATAAATACTTCAAAAATGGGTTTGGAGATCCAGCACACGTGTGTGTGCGTGCACACGCTTAGTTACCATGCTATCAATAGATGCAGCTGCTTGCAACCTTGGCAACTTCAATCCCGGAGGGGAAATGTGAAACAGGAGAATATTAAATCAGGTTGGTGGAAGGAAGATGCTGAGTGGTAAGAGGATATAAGATAGGTGGGTAAGGTGGGACCTGGGCATGCATATTGTTGGAAAAAGCAAACTGTGTCTTTCAGATCTGTTTCTCCACAGAGCCTCTCCATGGAGTCCCAAGCAAGGCAGAGCTAGGAATATGAGTAGCAAAAGACGAATATGAGACAACGTGCAGTCCTCCCCAAACACTGCTGGTTTGCTTTTATAAGTGATTCATTGTCAGTGTTCAACCTTAGTCACATTCTCTCTCACTTGTAGACATTTCCGAGAAAGGTTAATCACTAGAGTTCTATTTTCTCAATGGACTTAAAACACTTATGAAATGTGTTTGCTATGACTTCAGTTCAGTCACCAATTCTGTCTCTAAAGTTTATATCTAACACGTTATGTGACAGGCTCTTTACAGAGAAGCTTCTTAAGTGTAGAGATGTTAAGTAACTTGCCCAAGTCCCCACCTGAAAGCACTTTTGATTCTGGTAACTCAAGCAAGCATCAGTTTGCGCGTGTGTGTGTCTGTGTGTGTGTGTGTGTGTGTGTGTGTGTTTTGGGGGGGTCACTGGAACTTTGCAGAATTTTATTGCATTGAATTTCTTTGCATCCATTTGGTGTGAATGTTCATGATCAAAACACAATCACAGGAGAGCAGGTTGCAATAACTGTACCTGTACAAAACATGTGCTTTGTAACTTACATAATACATGGCAGCTCTTTGTTCTAAAAAAACACCTTGAGACTGTTCAACTCCATGGATCAAACAGGTGATGCATCCTATTATGTGTCCTTAAAATTCATGAAAGGTGCACAGTTTTATTTGTGTGGGAAAATGATTGTGAAATACCTTTCATTCTGTGGCACCACCCCAATTAAGGGAATCAGAAAAGAAGCCTCTGTTTCTCCAAAATAGAGTTGGCAGATTTAGCAAATAAAAAGACAAAATGCCAACTTAAATCTGAGTCACATAGATAACAACTTTTAGTAGAAGTATAGCCCATGAAGTGTTTGGTGTTTTCTCTGAAATTTAAATGCGCCCAGCTGTCATGTACTGTCCGTGACACCCCTACCCCAAAGGAGAGTGAAGTCAAAGAAGAGAAAGCTGAACGCTGGCATTTATGTGTAAGAACTGAGCATCAGTGCAAGATAAAAATACCAGAAAGAATGTTTGCTGGTCAGTTTTATTTTTCTACCTGAGAGGCAAAAATACTCTGAAGTGGGGAAGAGACAGAGGGTTGGAACCAGAAAAGAAAACAGCAATGGTGAGCATGGCTGCCTTTGGCCCCTTTCTGCTGGACTGAGAACCTGAGAGCAGGAACGGAGGAAAATACATTGCCCACCGGTGGAAAGCAGGACTCTGGGGAAGACTTGCTGAGTGGCTTCTAGAGCACCGGCCCCCCTCACCGGTCTGCAACCCGCAGCTGTGAGGGAGGAATCAGACTTCCCAGGGTTCCTTGCGGCCTTGTTCCCGGAAGCGGGTGAGCGCTGTTCTCAGCTGGGCGCAGGGTGCTGTGGGAGCGAGGCCACCTTGGTTGAGGCCACTTTGGTTAGCTGGCCCACTGGCAAGCAGCAGCAGCCTGCAGCGGACAAGGTGTCGGCCAGACCTCACTTCTGCGAGAACCCCAAATGAGCACATCCCAACGTTAGGGCCAAGGATGGGAAGTAGGAGAACCAGCCTAGTACTGTACCGGAAGCGACTCAAGGCTAGTGGAGAGGTGGTTTACCTGGGGAGGTCCTTACGGACCTTGCACGCCTGGATTCATGGTGTGAGACGTTTGCACCTGCCTCCCAGAGGTCGTTATTCCACCCCACTAAGGTAGGGAGGCCATAATGTGCTCGTGGGCTCCTTCCAGGCTTTTTCCAGCTCAAGGGTGTTGGAGCTGGTGTCTGCCCCAGGCACTCCTCCTCCTCTGGGCCCATGCGGGAGGCTCCCTGCCTCAGAACACCCTGCCTGTTGCGTGCAGCTGACACTGGGCCGTGTGCTCCGGTGGCGCTGGGAACCGTCAGTACGTCTGGTGCTCTCATCCAGATGCTCACGGCCTGTGCACTAAAGTGGCAGTTTGCTGTCTGGCCTTAGGGAGATGCTTCATATGTAAAACCAGTCGACTCGCGTCCAAAATGGGAACCATAATGTCCACTTCCCTGGATCACTCTGAGGATCAAATGAGGTAATATGCGGCAAGTCCATATAGTACAATGCCGGGCACAGTAAAGGTGCCAATAACAGTTTTATTGGATGCAAGTAATTTGTGTTTGGGCTGCCCCTGACCATAGCCTCCTGCGTTCTCCTTTCAGGCTCTCTGTGTCAGCTGTGCTGTTTGATTAAAATCACTTTTCAAAGAAGAATCATTCATTTTTTCACGAGCAATTGTTAGCAGTTTCTAACTTGTTATATATTTTTTTAAATTTTATTTAAAGAGAAAAATACCCAACCAGACAAAACAGAAAAAAGGTAGCAACATTATAAAATTCCAAAGGGAAAAAAATAAAAGAACCAAAAACAAGCACACAAACAAAAACCCCACAAAACAACAACAACAAAAAACAATAACCCTAAGAAATTGCCACTTGATATGTTACATACTCTCATCATTGGAAATAGTTGTTCAAGTTTTACAAAATTAAAGCATACAAAATAGACATTCAAACAGTGAGACTGTTAACAGTTCTGCTCAACAGTCTAACAAAAACAGTAATATGGTCATCTATCTTACACACTTAAACATACATGCAGTTATATCCTTTAGAGCGCCTTCTTTTCCTCTTTTTTACAGTAGCAATTCCACATTTTGGATTTTATTGCTCCTACAGTTCTTATTACTTTTTACACTAGAGACACAATGTGATATTTATAAATATGATGCTTATTTATTTCACTAATGAGGATGGTCTCAAGTTGTCTCCATTTCCCTATGATGGCCTCAAGATCATCCCTTTTTTATAGCTGAGTAATATTCCATTGTGTAAAAATACCACATCTTTTTCATCCACTCTGCAGTTCATGGGCATTTTGGTTGTTTCCAAGATTTAGCTATTACAAATTGGGCTGCTATAAACATAGGTGTACATATATCACTGTGATATGAACTTTTCAGTTCTTCTGGGAAAATACCCAGGAGGGGAACAGCTGAGTTGAATGAAACTTCCACTCCTAGTCTTCTGAGAATTCTCCATACTGATTTCCATAGTGGTTGCACCAGTCTACACTCCCACCAACAGTGGAGCAGTGTTCCTTTTTCCCCCCACAGCCTCTCCCAAAATTTGTTATCAGTTGATTTCTTGATGGCAGCTATTCTTTCCAGTGTGAGATGATATCTGAGTGTTGTTTTAATTTGCATTTCTTGAATGACCAGTGATGGTGAACATTTCTTCATGTATTTGCCATTTGAATATCTTCATATGAGAACTATGTGTTCATCTCAGCTGCCCATTTTTGGAGAGGGTCTTTGAATTTGGGGGCTTGATGTTTTTCAATTTTTATATGTTCTTGATATAAGTCCTTTATCTGAGAGGTTGCTGGCTAGAATTCTTTCTCATTCTGTGGGTTTTCTTTTCACTCTGCTGGTGATTTCTTTTAAAGTGCAGAAACTTTTCAGTAATATGAGATCCCAGTTGTTGATTCTCTGAAGTGTTTCCCGTGCAGTTTGTGTTTTGTTCATGAATTCTCTGCCTACCTCTATGTCTCCAAGATTTCTACCTACCTTATCTTCTAGTAGATTTAGTGTTTCTGTTTTAATGTTTAGGTCTTTGATCCATTTAGACTTTAGTTTTGTGCATGGTGATAGGCACATATCTAGTTTCAGTCTTCTGCATGTGGAGAGCCAATTTTTCCAACACCATTTATTAAAGAGGCTATCCTTCCTCCAGTGAACATGTTTAGCCCCTTTGTCAAATATCAGGTGGCTGAGTGTCTTTGTACCTATACTCGTATCTTCTAATCTGTTCCATTGATCCTCAGGTCTATTTCTTTGCCAATACTATGCTGATTTTATCACTGTGGCTTTGTAGTACAGTCAGGAATTGAGATGCCTCCTGCCTTGCCTTTATTGCCCAGAATTGCCTTTGCTATTCTAGGTTTCTTCTGGTTCCAAATGAATTTAGGATTGTTTTCTCTAGATCTGTGAGGTATGTCAATGGTATTTTGATTGGGATTGCGTTAAATCTGTGTAACAGTTTGGGGAGTATGGCCATTTTTACCATGTTGGTTCTTCCTAGCCAAGAGCATGGAACATCTTTCTATTTTCTAATATCCTCTTCAATTTCCTTTTTAAACATAGTATAATTTTCAGTATATAGGTCTTTTACATTTTTAGTTAGGTTGATTCCTAAGTATTTCATTTTTTTAGATGTTATTGTGAAGGGCGATATTTCCATAATTTCTCTCTTGGTAAGTTTCTTGTTTGTGTACAGGAATGCTATTGCTTTTCTAGCTTTCTGGTCACTCCTTACTCCTAGTTGCCCATTTCCCTTCTTTTTTTCCTACATTTGCTGCTGTCATTTTTTACTTTTCTGCTTAGGAAAATACTACTTGCATTTTGAAATTTATGTCAGTTTGGCTATAGATTTCTACTTTTCCTTCCCTTATCATTAGAAATCTTATTCCCTCCCATCTCTGGGCTCCTGAGTCCTTACTTTATGTTTATGATCTAACAGATTGTGTCATAATTATGCATTCCTTTCTCCAGTTGGTTTGTAATCTTCTTAGAGACAGGTTCCTTAGAATTCCACAGGGATTCTAATTCTCTACTATCATTTCCCAAGTGTCTTAAAACACTGGTTCTTCTAGATGTTAATAAACACTTATCTAGTGCTTATTGTGTTACAAATACATACAGACACTGTTATGAATACTTTGTGCATGGTAGGTATTGGCATTATATCCATTATGGTGTACAGATAAACTGAGTAACTTTGTGGCACAATCATAATTCAAATACAGATAGTATTGTTTCAAAGGTTGCTTTTTTTTACTACCACCTTGTATTACCCCTCTGGTTAAACAGACATCATATGATAAAGTTTCAAGAGGAAATGCACAATTTAAACACAGGGTTACATTTAAATTGGTAGATTTTTCTGTGGGTTGTGGAGTCCTTTCAGAGCTTTTCATATGTTACTGCACATATGGATTTCCAAGAAGAGGATGCATTTCACAGCATTTCTCAGACCTTTTTGGTTACCAGATTTATTTTTCCCAAAGACTACCTTGTAGTTAATGTCTGTATAATTTAATCTGGAAAACATTACTTTAGATCATTACTTCTAAATTCATACCACACTATAAGTTGATTTATTATCTAAATGATAAGCTGGAGAGTTGTAATTATGTGGATATATGATGTATCAGGATATCATTTTTGGTTTGCTCTGGTTAATGCCAGGGGACTTACTTTCTTGTTTTTTCTTCCCAGGGACAGGGCAGTCACTTGAGAATCTTCCCCTTCTCTGACACTTGCTTAGCTGAGTTTAAAATGCCAGGGGAATTAGGCAGACACCTATCAACATTTTATAGCTACTGCATTTAAGTTGATACTAGGAATAGGAATGTTTCTAGCTTGCAGGAGAAACTGAGTGGGCTACCTCAGTGCTGGACACAGTCTCAGTGGGATGGGGGAGGTGACAGCTGAAAGCAGAAGGAATGCAAGCTTGCAGAGTTGGAGCCCTGGAGTTACAGGTGGACAGTGGCTGTGGAGTCAGTTCAACGGGCAATCTTCTCCTGCTACCAACTCCTCTCCTTGTTCTCATAGAGGCTCTATTTCCTCTTATGCCCCACCTTTCCCTTCATAAGGTTCCTAGCATTTCAGCTCATAGTTTTTAAGGAGGTGAAGTTACTGGGTGGGTCATTATTTGTGGACTGGCAAAAATGTACCATAGATGGCCAGTTTATAAATGTGATTCTTGAGCACATAGGTTCACTCTGGTCAGCTCTGCTCTGATTAGAGATATTTGTAGGTAGAAAACTTGAGGAACAGCTCCTCTGCCCTCACCACTCATGGTATTTTAATCTCTCCTAGGATATAAACTTAAATTCTAGCATGGGGACATTGAGTTTGGCCAGCAGTAAGATCAGCTACGGGCTAGCAGTTGTAGCAAACCAATGGCACATTGAAAGCTCTAAAGGGTTCACCATCTGTCTTGGTTTCTCTCATTGCTGGGACAAAATACCCAACACCCAAAATTAAGGAAGGAAAGGTTTATTTAGCTCACAGTTTGTGGAGGTTTCAGTCCATAATCAGCTGGCTTCAAAGCAGGGTGGCATGGCCCTGGGGCAACAGTTCAAGGCGGCAGAAGACAGCAAAAGCAGCAGGAGCAAAAGGCAGTGAAAGCAAGCCTCTTTTCTTCCCTTATAATGTAAGCAGCCTACATTCCTCCCCCAGAGCAGGTGTAGCACTGACAATCTCTGTGCCCTCTTCTTGCAGGATGAGGGTGTTTACAGAATGAGTCCCTTGGTTTGTTTTGTTTTGTTTTGTTTTTTGGTACCGGGGATCGAACTCATGACCTTACACTTGCCAGGTAGGCACTTAAGCCACTGAGCTAAATCCCCGGCCCATGAGTCCCTTGGTTAAACCTCTAAACTTCTCAAATAGACACAGTGTGTCAAGCATTGCACTTTTTTTTTTTTTCTTGTACTGCGAATTGAACTCAGGACCTCATGCTTGGCAGGCAGGTGCTGAGCCACTAAGCTATATCCACAGGCCCAAGAGCTGTTAGTCTTTCTGGGTGTTCAGCACATAGTCCCATATAAGTACTATGGTGCCACAGTGTCCTTTGTAAGGAGTGTTTTGCCTGGACTATCCATTACCTGTTACCCGCCCAGAAGCCTCAGTTTCAGCCATTTCAGCTCATTTGCTAGCCAGACTTCTTTCCACAACTACTGCCTGAGTTACTGTCCATTTAATAATGCTTTTGTCCAGCCCGAGTTTCCCTTACTTGGCAGAGGGGCCAATTACTGCAGACTCCTAGAGGCAGGGATGACATATGCGTTTGCATTCCCAGGCCCTACCAGGTTGTCTGGTATGGGGTAGCTGTTGGGTGCATGTGTTTTGAATGGGCGAATGATAATGAATCTTGCCCTTCTTCCTTGGATGCTCTGGTGAAGTTGAAACACAATGCTCGGAATTAAGGATATTGCCTGAATGCCTGGAGCTTACTGCACCCCAGCAGCAGTTTGGACCATTTGCCTTGCTGGCAGTTTCAGTAGCACAAGTACACTTTGCTGCCTGTGGCTCTCTGGGCCCTATCCTGCTGTACTCTCTAACTTGCCACGTTCCAGAGCAGTTGTGATGGGGTGACAGGGGAGGAGGAGTTACCGTGCTTCTCAGAACAGGACACATTCAGGGGATAGCAATAGACCCAAAGTAGCTTGATCTAATTGTACACGTGTCCTTGCATTCAGGACCCAGTGACTGATGAGCTCTGTGGCAGCAAGGGTGTCTGCATATTTGGAACACACAAACATAGATGTTCTTCCTCATTCCCGTCTGTGTCCCAAACCTCCCGTAGTGGTTCCTGACTTTTGCCAAGAGGCCTGTTTCAGCCATCTTCAGCCCATTCCCTAGCCACAAGTATTTTCTGAGTTATTGTCCATTTAATAATGCTTTTGACCAGCCTGAGCCAAAGCCTCTGGCACATTCATCCATTTGTCCATCCATCCATCCATCCATCCAACATTCTTAAACACCATCGGTATGGCAGGCACTGTGGCACTGGGGTCACAATGATGAGACATGGTGATTTCCCTTAAAGACCACAGAGTTGCTGGAGAAACAGACATAAACAGCACAGATAAATAGTGAATGTTGTGTTGCATCACAGACAAACAACTTTGGGAAGACAGCAGGGGTAAAGAGGTGAGGGAAGAAGAGAGAAGAAAAAGAGAATCACTCCATAATCAGTGTTTGCCATAGGCTTAGGTAATGACAGGTTTCAGAGTTACTATCTGCTAAATCAGTGGCTTTTAATATTTGTGCTTTGAGTAGAACTGTTTTTCTCAGTAAAATGTGACATATATCACTTGTAAGTAAGTAAGTAATAGTATTTTTGGTTTAATTAGAGGTAGGGTGAAGATGAATGTGGAAAGCTCTTTGCATGGCAACTTCTGTGCTTCTGAGCCACAACCTCTGCTTTTCCCAAAGTGGTCACAGCTCGGATGATTTTCCTTGGTGTCAAGGACAGCACTTTGCCTGGCAAGGCACTAGAACCGACAGGCTTGTTATACGCAGACTGATAGGTGATCTTTTCTCTCCTGCCTTGGGCACAAACTAGATAAGCTAAACTTGCCTTTTGAGAAAGAGAGGTTTAAATGAAATAGTTTGACATAGGATGGGGTGGGTTAATGTGAGGAAATGGTTCTTTTCTGAGAACGAAATGAGTTGTTGGTCTTGCTGCCTCAGGGCAGAACTGTATGGTGTGCTAATCTGTAAGATGGGGTGCCATTAATGGACAGTTTCTCATTAGGAGAAAATGTCCATTATGAGACTTGTGAGTACTGAGGTCTCTGCTGGAAGTGCTGTGGGTTTCTGGTCCGATCTCATCCTACAGTAGTTACCCAGGGAAAGCTGTGGGGCGTTCTGGGACTGGCTAAGGGGACACCTGGTCAGAGAAGGTAGAACAGGCCAGCAATGGGTGTGCAGCTGGCCATGCCAATGGGCGCCATCACTGCTATTCACTGGCTGACATTTAATAAGTACTTATAATGGGATCAAATCATCTTATATAGTACATATTTGTGTAATCAATCCTCACAACCTCTTATTACATTTATTTTGCTCATGAGGAAATTAAGGCATAGAAAGGTTATATGGGTGATCAGTGGGAAAGCTAGCATTCAAACCAAGGAAGTCTGCCTCCCCAGAGAATGCTCCTAAGCACTCATTTTCTGTACCTTCCACACTGGCATGATAGCAGGATCACCCATTGTCCCCCAAATGGGGATTCTTATGTGCAGGTTTCATTGTAATTGACCAGTTGCAGAACCTAGTCTCCCTCTGCCTCTCTCTCTCTAAATTTTTTGTTCTCCTTAAAAGAATCCTCCAACTGCCACCAGGGAGAAGTTGGTGCTAGTGTGCTTTGCTGACCACTAAAGAGGTTAAATGAAATGCAACACTTCCCATAGAATAGCTCTAGTCCTCACATGTGCCTGCACCCAGCCCCCTGGCTTGGGAGGCATGGGGCACCTAGTTTAGAGATGTAAGGAAGGGAATATGCTGGTTTCATTTTTTTCTTGCTCACATGAAGTTTAGAGCCCTCCCACCCATAATGGCCTTGGATGTGTGATCTTTCTAGCTTTGTGACAAGGGAAGACTGTAAGGGCAGGATTTCACTAGAGAATCTCTGTATGCAGTCAACATAACAGTGAGCCCAGTGGTTTTCAGTGTCTACTCTGTCCTACCCCCAAATGCATGGTGCCAGTAAGGACTGTTTGCCCAGAAGACTCCTTGATTTGGCTGCCTGTTCCTCTCCCTTGGTTAGTTAGTTCTCTTATCACTTGTTAGTTTATGGATGTGTGGCAAGTTCGAGGAGGAAGAGGCAGAGACTAGAAGAAAAATTTTGAATTATCAGTGGATTTTCATTAGCTATGTTCTTTCTGTCCCTCATTACCAGGGATGAATAAGATTTGTGTTATAAAGGATTAAGTTGCTTGTGCCATTTTACAAGTAGAAATTTAGCAGTTTTTACTAGAATCAAACTTTAAACAAGGAAAACAAATCCAACATAAAAACCCCAAAGCAAAAAAAAAAAAAAAAAAAAAAAAATCCAACAGAAAATGCCATTCTGTTTAAACTTATGGCCTGTAGGAAAAATTTCAAAAATATTTCTTCAAAGGACCAAACAGCAGGTCTCCCATTTAAACTTTGCAACCATTATAGGATGTCTCTTTCTCACATACCACTTTGAAATGTTACCCTTCTCATCCTGAATGATCAAATACTTTGTCTTGCTGTCTCGCATTTTGTGGTCCTGAATAGAACTGCCATTGTTCTCCAGCAGGGTACAGTTTGAGCGTCACATCATTCTGGCAAAGTATTGACACAAACCAGTATTACTCTTGGCTCTGTTTCTCTTTTGTCCCCTTTCTTAGAGCTCAGAAAGGCCGTTGGGTATTGTAGGGTAGGGTGGACCTGGATGCTTTCTAGTGATGTTTTGAAGGTAAAGGGACGGCTGTTTAGCCACCCATGGCACCTGGGTAGAAACTGCCATGGTCGCCAGTAAGGGATTTATTTTCCAGATAACTCTTACTAAAATGTACTCAGAAGAACTTCCCCCCACTCCATTTTGTTTCCAAAGTCAATTTATTGAATATTAAGTCATAAAGCCAGTGATATAATTTTAATGAAAAATATCCTATATCACTCAAGACTTCAAAGAACAAAAAATACCCCTTAGAAACACTGCTTTGAAAAATAATCACATTAACTTTGCACACAAGAGTCCTTTCTTAAGCTTTATTTAAGAAATCGAGTACTATATAGTTCCATATATATAAGACACATCCAGTATTGTGTTCCTGATAGCAAGTGCATAGATTTTGTTAAGATATCATTTTCACTCGATAAACGTTTCATGGTCACATGTAAGATAATATTCCCAGTGATTTTGCCCAAGCATGAGAGGAGAAAACAGAACACAGCAAAAATAGTGAACTACAACAGAAATGAAAAACAAAAACAGTGAATTAGCAGAACAGTCGATTCCTGATAAGTGAATAAGCTGATTGTTTGGTCACAATGTTTTATTCACTTATCAGGAACGATTCACAGTACATTTATGTTCACTGTGTTTCCTAGCCTGCTAGTTAGAAGTCCGAGCTCATGGGCCACACATAACTACTGTAGGCTGCACAGGCGTGTGCATTCCATCAGCAAGGAAATGTTGATGGTTCTGTGCTTTCCGAAGGTGGTCCATGCATGGCAAATAGACCTTGTTCACACTGCAATGGTGTTTACAAAAATCAAACTTATAAGATTAAGTGGGGGCCACCCTTACAGTCACTAAGTGCTTAAAGAAACTAGCATTTTCATCCTCTTCTTTGGAGAATTATTTTGTTGTTTTTTCCAAAACAACAAAAACTGGCTTTGTCTTTCCCTTCCTTTATTTAGCATGAGTATTTTGTGTTGTGCCAAATGGTGGTTATATTTACTTACATATTTTAGAAATAAACCCTTGCATCTTAGAAAGAATTTGCTTACCCTTTTCCCCAGTCTCCCCTCCCTCATCATACCTCCCCATTCTTCCCCAGAAAAGAAAGAAAAATCACATCTTAGCCATCTAAGTAAGCAGTGGGTTCCAGAGGCAAACTGATGAAGGCTCTGATGAGATTTAAAGCAGAAGTGTTGGCAGGAAGTCAGCTCCCATCTGTGCAGGTCTGGAGCTGGTGGAAGTTACTACTACAGAGGTGTTTGGCCTCTGGGAGAAAGCCGCCTTTCCTCCACCTCACCGGGCCCCTCTTTTGTTAGCCCAACTAAAAAAATACAATCTTGGGGCAGCTGAAACCAGAGGGTGGAGAGCCTGAGCACCTGCAGGGAGAAATCTTATTGGCACCAGGTGCTGGATGGCCTGAGGCAGACAGAGCTGTGTGTCTGAGAAGTTGAAAAGAGAGGGAAGACACAGGGAACAAACATGGATGGAATCTTTTAAGAGCACTTTAAGAGCAGTCAGATTCCTGAGCATAGAAGATGAGCACGAAAGGGAGGAGGGCCTGTAGCTTAAGATGTAGGTGGTGTATAAGAAAGAATTCTTCTCTGTTACTGATGTTGGGTGATAGTGGGCACACGGCTTACCCTTGTGGATTCCTCAAGGAAGGTGTGTGGATGCATATGGCCTTATGAGTTTTCCTTTGGAAAAGTACACTGCGGAGATCTTAGTGTGAGAGGCTTCACTTCCCTCCAGACGGAGTATAACTTCCATTTGAGCACTTGGAAATATTTTTCTTTTCTGTTTTAATAGTTACTGTTGACTCTGGATTTAGTTACCTCATAGGAATAAATTTTCTGTACATACCATTCACTGATGGCAACATGTAGATCTAAGTTTAACCCTTGAGACATCTTCTGTTCACCAGAGAAGTTTATTTTTTTCCCCTTGAGAGTTCACCTCTTTTGAAAAGGTCACCAGTTTCTAAAATGAGCTTGACTAATATGGCATGTGCCTTTCACTGGGGAGCAGACAGAACAGACCCCAGGTCTGCTATTTCCCTTCTATGGTTATGCAGAAGATTCCAGTGAGTGTTAAGATATGTATACATATATGTATATATTTATTCATATTCTTTCATGAGAGAGGGACAAGGGGAGGGAGAGGTCAGAAGAGGAGGTGCAATGATCCTGTGTGGTCAAAAGACCATCAATTGCCTTGGCAAATCCATCTTGTAAGCAGTTATTCAGGTGAACCATAGAAAAGTGTGTCAGTCTTAGAAGCAGTGGTTAGAGTGGGCTGGTGTACAAAAATCAAAGGTGGCTGATGTGCAGTTTTCCCTTTCCTCAAATCAGATATTCACTTAGCTGGAATCGACTGTATCTTTTTTACACAACATATAGAAAAAAAACATACGTGAAACAGTGAGGTGTGTAGATGCATCACCAACATATAATGACTACCAACAATACAACACGCAGAGAGAGAAACAAGTATTAGGAAAATGGTTTAATATTGGAGACAGAAGCAAAAAACCGCATCACACAATAACATACATTACAAAAATAAGTTTGACTGTTTCAACTACACGGTTATGTTCACAATGAGGACAGAAGAATCAGAAAAACTTTGATCTAAACAGCAAAAAAGCAAACCCCTAAAGCTTAACTAATACATTTATCCACTTAAAGTGACTGAGTACTTCTAAATCTAATTACCTTATTGTGTAACTGCACAATACAGAATAAAAAGTGAAACTTACCGCTGTATTTTAAGACAAAATTCTAATGCTAGATATAAGCAAAGGGAAAAAAGAAATCAAGCCAAAGTTTTTAATTCTCAAAAGAAAAGCAACTTTCTTTCGATCAACCAGAAATCAAACTTGAAATCAGTCATTGTCAGGGGGCCCACAAGAGTAAGCCACAAAAATTTCCATTTTTTTAATCTCCAGTATAAAAAGTTCCACTGGTACAAAATGCATAAGTACAATCAGTTGTAGAAATAGGAAAGCCTGCGTTGTTGTTGTTTTGTTTTTGTTTTTTTGGCTCAAATTCCATCAAACAACAAAATCCAAATGCATCAATAAAACAAACAATACTTAAATGGTCTTACAGTTTCCACTAGGTTGCATTAACTTTGGCTTTTCTCAGACAATATTTAAAAACTATTTTGTAGTATTAAACAAAATGATATTATTAATCTACAAACAACAATTCTCACAGCACAAAAACACAAATACATTTTTTGTATGACATTATTCAAAAAGGTAATGAAACTACAGGTTTTTTTTAAAATTTTATTTCTTCTTTTTAATTAGCACTTAAGATAATAAGAGAATAAAAACAGAAACAGTAAAATGATTCCAGAGTAGCACAAGCCAAAGAACTATAACCCCTATGGTGAAAGAAAGATGAACTTGTTATGCCTTTGAGGACTGCCATTTTATCACATTTCCCTAATTTATTTTAACTTGACTATTCTCTACTCTTGATTTTGAAAAAGTAGTCTTCCTGTGTGCTCTGCCTCCTGACACAGACACTCTGCATCCTTGCAGCGTTTTCTTTTGATATTAAAAGATGAAAGATGAAAGGACAGTTTGTCTTGGAGGAGAATTATTTTTTTTTTAACAATGAAACATGCAAAAACAAAAAAATAAAAAACCACACACACACACACACACACACACACTCTCTCTCTCTCTCTCTCACACACACACACACACACACACAAAACAAAAAAGGACTTTCCCCCTAAATGGACTGTCCTGGTTGCCTGCAAAATCATTAACACTCAACTCAAAGAGTGCACACTTTGAGCTTCCTTTCAGCTGCACTGTTTTTCTCTGGGGAGGATGCAGGTGGGTAAGAGAAAAGCAGGGCAGTTTGCTTCAGTGAAAAAACCAATTTTTAAAAAATGAATAGATTCTGAATGCAGTGGTCTAGGAAATTCAAGTGGTATTTTCTTGTGTTTCTATGTATCTACACACCATCATATAACAGATACATGAGAGAGACATGTGCAGTAACTTAATAAGCTGAGTGCTGCATGAAGTACAAAATAGCCCTCAAAGGATGAAGGAAGGCCCCGGCAGTAGTAAACACGTGTAAGGATAATACAAATCATTTAATTAGAAGTGCGTGTGCTGTAAGAAAAAAAATTTTTTTTTTTTGCATCATTAGAGGCTAGTCCTTTCCATCCCAGGGCAAGCAAACACACACACACACACACACACACACACACACACACACACACACACACACAGCCAAATGGGGTGGGTAAGTAGGAAGAGGGAGCTGAGACCAAGAAGCTTCCAGGGCCTGATTTCAGGAAGGTTGGTGTTTTGGGTTGGGGCTGTGAATACACCATTAGGGTTTTCGTTCACAGAAAGTCAAAGTAATATGGCACTTTAAAAAGTGGCAGCAGGAATTGGTGCTTGGTATTTGGTCAGTGACTATGGTAAAGAACAGAATTCTGCTTATATGGCCAGTCCCCTTTAAATATGTTCAGCTGAAAACAAAACAGGGAGAGAAAGGACAATGGGCTTCTCATTTCAGATACCTTGCTTACATAGGAGGTGTATACTGGGGTCTGAGAATCCCCAGCATAACGGCTGATTGAGCATCACGGGAGTACTGCGTTTAAGAAACAAAAGCAGCCCCTCAAGAGACTATCTACCTCCCCAAATCCTTGAACTGCAAGGCATCTGAAAATACTTAGACTAGCACATATCACTAGTCTGATCTCAAAAAGCAGGTGGCATTTTAAAGGTTTACTTAGAGGCTGAATCTACCTACTTTTTCCTCAGAGGATTTACCCAATAAACAGTTATTTAAACGGAACAAACACAAGACATTAGGGATTCTTAAAAAAAAGAAAAAATCAAGAATAATCCAAGTAGAAGAAAAGATGTTATAGGTAATAAATTGTTTTTCTCCCTTCAATTTGGGTCTCAAAGGATAAAAAATGTAGTAAAAATAAAACAACTCAGAAGATATGAGGAAAAAAAATCCAAATTAGAAATACTTCAAAACAAATTCAAATGATGACAGTATAAAAAGTTACCTACATTCCAGATAGCTCTGGGTAGAAAGGGTTAAAAGTTCAAAACTTTCTCACCTTAGAGGTTTCCATATATTATGAAGAAAATACATTGTGAGGTTGCCTTCACAGCATTGATGGGTGGGCAGAGTGGTTAAAAAAGTGAGACATGGGCACTTATACAATGTCTTACAAAAAACATCATAGAGAAATAACAAACAATAACAATTTCAGGCAACAAGACCACAGAATAGCAAGATAACAAACTTTTTAACCTTTTTTTTTTAAATATTAGGGATTTATACAAAACACATAATAAAATACCCATGTTATCAAATTACTTCTCACAAGAAACACACTGAAGCTCTAGGAAGGAAGTACCTTTGGAATTTGGCACTATATATTTTCACTTTTTTTCTTTAAAAGAAAAAAAAAAGATCACATTTTGCTGAACACAAACACGTCTAAATAGTCCACAATAAAAGAAAAAAATGACATCAATGCTTCACAAGCCAACACAAAACTTATTCTGGAATAGGTTTTTTTTTCCTCACATGAAATTTTTTTTAAGCAAACAACTTTTTTTTTGAAATTCTTTTTTGTTTTAAGTAAACCAATTCTAAGCTTGTCTTATCAACAAAGAACATTAAGACCGTAAGACTCATGATGAAACCACAACTTAATTCACAGAAGCACCAACATAACACAGTTTACAGTAACCTTTCTCCTGTACATTGAAACAGTATAAAATATAGGTAATTTCATGTGCATTAAACCATGGATTGTCTAACTGTGAGTCAGTTCAGCAAAAGGTGACACAAATAGGTAGCATTTGCCCCAAAACAGGGTAAATATTTTTCTTATACTAATCTACAAAAAGTGGTTCTATATATATATCTTAATGAGAAAGTGAGCCACCTAAAATGGCCTTATCAAAAAACTTTACACTGCCTGAAAAATGTAAAAACTACAGACCTCTAGAGACTTAAAATCAGACAGTTTTTTTCTCAAACTGTTTTTGGAAGTAGTCTGTTAGAAACCAACATTCTGTGTCCCTGGACACATATTGCTATTGTTACCAGTGACCGGGAAGAATGCCAATCCCTGTATAATACTTTCAAGTCTGTTTTGTGAAAAGAAAAAAAAAAAAGAAAAAGAAAAAGAAAAAAAGGAAACATTTTTGCCACAGGTTTTTTTTCCCTATAATTAATTTGTCTAATTTCAGTCTTGCATGAATGCAGCAATGTTTTTCACATTGACTTCCCAGAATTCATAGCTAGATGAGGTCACATGCAAATTTCAAAGGTCAAACTAGATCAAAGGTCAGTAGGAGAACCAAATATGATGTGAGGTCAGAAAGACATCAGAAACAATGACGGGACGATGAAACTTTTTTTTTTTTTTTTTTGAGACGCCACAGGGACATGCTAGGCAAACGATGAACTAACGGGCATGAAGATGTCTAGGGAAAAAACAAGGAAGAGTAAAAAGTTACACAGAATCTATGCAGCAGCAACAAAATCACTTTTAAGGGTGTAGGAGAAAAACTAATGCAAATCTTAGGTCTTTAGGGAGTCTACGAGCCATTCACATAATTTGCATTTCTTACACTCTTTTTCCACAGCACAATGAAACCCCAAGAGAATCCATCTGGAGAGAGTGAGAGGGGATGGATTCTGGGTGTTTTGGGGTGTGGGACTGGCAAGGGACGCGGGAGAGGGTCCAGTTTCAACAAAGGTGACATACGGGGAAGTCAGACGACTGAACTGTAAACTAGATAATGGAAATTACGAACAAAATAACCAGACAGATACAAACAACAAGAGGATAAAGCATGAACTTTAGGTCTAGGGTTCAACGGTGAAAAAAAGCCCATTCCTAGAACAATTCCTCTAGAGACTACTTCAGAAGGTTCTAGCTAGACAGAGAACTGCTCTTTAGGTACCCAATAAGTTAACAATAGGCAATAAATAACTTCCATTATTTCTGAGGCAGTAAAAATTTTGTATAAAAATAGAAATGCTTTTTTTACAAATAAAATTTACAGGCCTGTGGCTTTTTTATTTATGTATTATTTATGTATTTATTATTATTAAATTTATCTTTCAAGAAACATCAAGTATTTTCACTCATTTTTATTTTATTTTTAAACCCTGTAGCTTTAAGAAACAGATCTCTAAATCTTTTTTACATTAATCCTTTCTAAAAACAAAAATAAAACAATAACAAAATAGACAACCAGTGTAATAATATGACCAATATGACCAATAAGTGTCATGTTTCTTTGAACCCTAAAATAAAATCCTACTTCTTAAACCGATGTAGTGGAAAGACGGTTTGTGTTGTTTTAAGTGCTTCTCCTGGCTTCTCCCTCTGCTAGGCCACCACGTTACTCTAAACGCCAAACGCCGCCGGGGGGGCCCTCCGGAGGGGCAGGTGGCGCGGACAAAGAGGGGTGAATTCTCCAGGCAGTGCTCTTGGGGCACCAGTGGTTTCAGAGTTAGAATTGCACATTAGCTTTTGTTTGCCTTTTAAATTCTCAAGATGTCATTTATTTGTGTGTATGTTTTTCTTTAAAAAAGCAAAAACAAAAAAAATTTTAAAAAAAGGTAAAAGGAGATTCAAATTGCAAAACAAAGGAGAATACAGTGGCACAACTGGAGGAGGAATTTATGCAATAGAAATAAGGTAGCCCAAGTTTTATGGCAAACTGGGGGATGGATGGGGAAATGGAGGCCTTATTGTAAAAATAATCGTCTCTCTTGGTAAAAGTTGGCAATGTGGTCCTCCTCTGCCTTCCCTGTTGAGAACAGGCTGGCTCGTGGGACTTACCCTAAGAAAGCTAAAATAAGAGCAGGGAGCCGCTGGGGTTAGGATCAGTAAGGTTTGCTGTCATTTTTGGAGCGTTTCAGCTGCACCTTCAAGCGTTTCATGCCGATCTGAAAGCCATTCATAGCTTGGATTGCAGCTTGTGCAGAAACTGGATTGTCATAGCTAACGAAACCTGGAAAATACAAAGGGAAAGAAGGGAGGCGGTCAAGATGGAGAGGACGCTTTCAGGGCTGGCTGGCACAGTGTTAGTACCAATACAGATTACAGTTCCATGGTCTCAATTTTATACTGCTAAACTTAGGGTATGTCATGAGTTTTAGAGACATGCTTAAGGGACAATATTGGAAAGGTCCACTGAGTAAAAGTAGTGAAAAGTAAGTGACTGGTAATTTGGTATGTGAGATTAAACTCCCTAGAAGACTAAAACCTCAAATTTGGTTGTTGGAATGAATTTAGCCTCCTTATTTGAATCTGGTAGATGCGTAAGCACTACTCATATCAGCAATCCTTGTAGTCCGAAACTCAAAGAGGCCGCAGCAGCTCCCATGTTCTAACCATGTGAGGCAATAAAGCTGGACTGGAAAAGGTACATACTACCAGAGGCCTTCACCGTCTGTCTGCCCAGTTTTCCTTATACAGAATTTAGACAGGACCTGTGTCTGTTTGGCTATCGGATGATTAAGTGATTGACCCATTATTGAATTAGAATAATGTATACTTAAATTTATAACATTTCGGAGTTATTATTGCGAAGAACCTAGGGAAATGCTGGGCCTTTCTCTTCGGCTCAGTTTCCTTTTTCAAAACTCTAGTATATTTAACAGAAGACTGTTACCTGTTACCAAAGTCTTCTTGAGAAATAGGAGTAAATGGTTTAGCTCAGGGCTTACCCATCTGAACAGAATTCCCAGGATTTTTTGCTGCAGCAACCATGACCACTAAGAAAATAAGAAGGTCATACTTTTGAAAAAGAACCAATGATGCTCTCCAGGGACCCAGAAACAAGAGAATTCTGATCATATAGTTTGCTATAATACTGTGGGATGAGTCCAAGGGAGCGGTACAAGCAAAGGTTTAGTTAATGCTGAGGCAAGTGATGAGTTTGTGTAGTAGTTCCTACTGACTTCTAGTGTTGAAAGGAAACTATTATTCAGATTTAATTTCAGTTCTGAACATCAATTGCTTAGAAGGTTCTAAATTGTCTCCATCTATCTAGTATTAAACTTTAATGCTAAAGAGAAGATTCCTTTACAAACTAGAAGAGAAACAAAAGGACAAATACACTTTGTGTTGATTTTCTCCTCATCTGACAAAAATGGGCATACAGCAAAAGGCAGAGAAGCTTTTCTCAGACAGGCTGTCTTGCAAAAATGGTTTACTTTTGTATTAAATCTCCTTCCCCTAAAATGTGATCTCAAGTCCAGGGTTTCTGTTCTGGTATCTTTTCCTTGGGGTCTTTATCCAGAAGTCACATGATGACTAAAGAATGAAATGGGTCAAGAGTGAGATGGACAACAAAACCCAGCCAACAAGTACAAATGAAAGAAGGACTATCATCTAATAACTAGTAATCCAGCGAAATGGGACCCTAACAGAATAGGCTGGCTCATTGAGAAACATGGGATGGGCTTTTTATAAAACTTTAAAACATAGCTCCTAATGCTAATAATAGTCTGCTGATTTTTATAGCTATCATTTACATTATTATGAACACATTGGTCAAGTAGTTTGTGGACTGATAATCCCTTTTCAAAATAATAAATATTTCTCAAACTACAACGCACAATCCTTTCCCAGTCTCCTAATAAGTGTAGACTATTGTTTGTCTGTAAAAAAAATATACAAGGCTACCTCAAAACCTTGTGCAGGAAAGCCTCCCAAAGGCAAACTCATGTTCACACCCTATATGACAACTGGATTTCCATTTCACTCTCAGGAACCATTACAAAGCAGTGTACACAGTCCTCAAATAGCAGCAGCAATAGTGTAATGGGTTTGGACTGACAGCTTTCCCACTAGGGTAAAAACAGTGACTTGAAATGGTTAACATACTAATTCCCCTAACAGCAGAGCCTCTGGCCTTCCTGGGTGATGGCACAGAAATTAGAGAGACTTTACAATAATGGAGGTTTAGAAGCCACAGCGTTCTCTTGGACTGGTTTTCCACTGCCAGTCAGCCAGCCTGTGAGTTTTTAGCTGTTTGAGAACCATCCAACCCCCTTTTTTCTCACAACACACAATTCTGTGTGTTTCTTCTGGCCTATATCTGTTTTATGTTATGCTACTCTTATTGCCTACTACCAATGTGAATTATTAAATTGCAGGAGTGATTAAAGCAAATGGTGTAACGCAAACTGGGTCACAACTTGCCAAATGAGTAATACGTGCTTTGAACATCCTGGCCTCTAAACTACTTTGTGGGCCAAAGAGTTTGGAACAAAGAGGGAATGGAATTAATCAATGTTGTCCTCCTGGTGTAAAAACATTAGCACATACTGTGAATTTTCCTCATTCTCTTGGGCTGGAGGGTGGGGGGTGGGGATTACAACAGGAGGCAGAGTCTGAGAGAACTGCTTAAGGAAGTCCAGTTTGATAACTAAGCTAGGTGATACAGCTAGCTTTAAGCAGTACTGAGAGCTTGGGCTACCTGCATAATTTCTGTGCCCTGTAGCCATTCATGTAGCTCCTGCCAATATTGTAAGGTTGAATTCTGGCCTTTTAATCCCATCAAGATGCTCTGCATAACTATGAGATTCATCAAATGATCATCCTGTGTTCATGAGGTGTAAGAAGTTAGTTGCAAAGTGTCTGTAGTACTATTCTACATCAACAAAGACTAAACTACAGTCTGTTAACTATGTTTCCGTC
The DNA here is from genome assembly GCA_004027295.1 of Dolichotis patagonum. NCBI lineage: Eukaryota > Metazoa > Chordata > Mammalia > Rodentia > Caviidae > Dolichotis > Dolichotis patagonum. The sequence continues at coordinate 177,337 of PVJX010000125.1, forward strand.
TGATAAAAAAAGTTCGTGGTTAAATCTGAAGAGCATGAAGAAATATACACTGTTGGGAATTTAAAATTATTAGATAAAAAAGTAAAACACTTTAATAGTATAGTAGTGTATCATATAGTGTATTACCTAATGTAAGGGAATTTCCAAAATAGTTTCCTTTTATTTATTTATTTATTTTTATTTTTTTATTTTTTTATCGGTACCAGGGATCGAACTCACGACTACCTGCTTGCAAGGCAGGCACTTATGCCGCTGAGCTAAATCCCCAGCCCCTGTTTCCTTTTATTTTGCTTAAACAACTTTGCCTAAATCTGCTTACATGTAGTCACAAATCAACCCACCCAAGACACAAACAGGAAGACCCTATCGTGACTCCAAAAAGATCATGCACATTTTTCCCTAGTTGAGAACCTTCTGGAATATTCTTAGTTTCTTTTGCATACCAAAGCACTTGCTCAGATTGGTCTGTTTGTCAATGAAGACTTTAGCAGAAATAACATTTCCAAAAGGCATGAACATCTGCAGAATGTCCTGGTCTCCAAACTCCTGTGGAAGGTGGTAAATAAAGAGGTTTGCCCCCTCTGGACCTAAAGAGGAAGAAAAAATCAGTGTAAGGTAACCCTCAAGTTTTAATTCCCAAGTCTTTTCTTAGGAATGTTTTAACAACATGTAGGCACAACATTTGGCTTTCTCTTATAAAAGAGTAAATAGATGGATAAATGTCAAGAGCTGGCATGTCTTTCAGGAAAGCACTCATCATTCTGATTTTTCTAATTTCCAGACAGATACTGGCTACACATAGCTTTCTTTTCAGAGTTGTCTGTGGATCCCATGTACGTACTGCATGTTAGCATTCATTTGATTCTCCTCTTCACGGGAATGAAGACGGTAGTAGGGAATAAGATAGGAGCAGAGTGTATACGTGAGGTTTTCCTGGTGACCATATTTTTTCTTACATGTAGACTATCTCTTAGAGGAAAAAAGAATATTCTGTGCATTCCAAGCAAATTGCAGCAAATTAGAATAATGAATATAGCTGCAATGCTGCTTAGATTTTCTAATCATTAACCAGTTACCCAGCCAGTTTTGATTTGGCAATTCTTTTAATAATCATCTTTATTAAAAATGACTGGGAGTCAGTCAATGCCTGGGAAAGAAAGGGAGCTAGACTCTCATAAGTTGGATAAGAACTATACCACAGGGAACTAACCTTGGAGATGAATGCAGTGGATATACAGCTTCTCAGACTGAGCTAAGCCAAACTCTGTTCGTCCTTTTCTAGCAAATATCAGAGATATGGACAGAAGAGAGATTTTCCCAGTTATACTGGGTGGAGAAGGAAAGCTCTTTTAAATTCTTTTCCATTTCACTCTCTGAACTGTCTGCCTATCTGTACACGAGCTGTCTGAAAGTTAAAAATAAGGAATCCAAGTAAGTTGAATGGAGAGTAAGGGCCGGATGTCTCTTGGACTTTGTGTTAGGAAAAGGAGCTCCCAGAGCTGCTGAAGTAAATTGTGCAGCTGGTGTACGGATCTGTGGCTGGCTTTCGTAGGAGAGGAGGTGAGCCTGCCTGCCCTGCCCTGCAGCCCCAGGGGACAGGTCGTCGTGCCCTAGAGGTGGGATGGGTGGCTGTGTGTGAGTTGAGAGAGAAAATGAGGACAAAGAAGAACTTTATAAAAATAAATGGATAAACACCTTTGCAAAGAATGTCTGAGTTTCTTTCCTTGCTCCCATGAAATCATAGTGTCCCAATGAATAGGACTTTCACAAGGAAGACTTTGATACATACGATTGACACCAGAGACACTTTTTCCCTCAAAGAGATGTCTGCGTGAGTACTTTAACTTTCTGTATTGGTCACAGATACTACAGATGGGCCCCTGTGGCAGTGCAGGGGAGGCAGCCTGCATTTCAAAGGGACATAATTACTGGGCTTACTTAATATGAATAGATCAAAAACCTAAACATTGGAAATGGAAGCCCTGGAGTGGGGCTCAGGGCGGGCACATACCTTCCTTTTGGCTGCCCGCAGCGCTCTGCTGTTGCAGCAGGCTCTGGCTGTACAGAGTGGGCAGAGCAGCTGCTGCATACTGCTGAATTCCTGAGTAGGCCTGGGTGAGGGCGTCCATGGTGCCAGCTGTGCCATTCGTCAAGCCTGTGGCGCCAAGTCCTCCATTCAGAGCCGCCATACCTGAGAGCATTTGAGCAACTTTACAAAAAACCCAACAATAGAGAAGAGAAATAGCACTTATTCATTAGTGCTTTCCAAAGGAAGTTAGAGAATCATTTGACACAAGTACAACAGCAAGTGCATGCAGCTAGCACACCAATTAAACCAACAGAAAATCAAAACAAAACCATGAGGAAATAGTCACAATAATGGGAAAAAGACCTAAGTAATGATAACCTTCACTCCCTAGGCCAGTAATCAAGATTCACTGAGGCACTACAGTTAGACAGTACATCTTAATTCCATGCAGTGTGCTACTGGCAAGTACCACTGTTACCTTTTTGAAATAAAAGTCTTCTGCTTCTTATGGATGCATATAGAAAAACCTTAGTGGCAGAGGCCTGTGACTTCTGTACACTTAAATCCATATACTGAACTCTTTGAGGAGCTATGGGATGGCTCAGGGGGGTAAGGAGGCAAGGATAAAATAAAACTTTTTCCCCTGAAGCTGTCTGATGAAGAAATGGAAGAGCAGATAAATTCTGTGCTCTAAAAACCAATGAGTCAGCAGTGCCATTAACTGTTTTTTCTTAAACGGGTGAAAGGTGCTGTCAGGGACAAGGACCTTAGTAATAAACAGCTTAGGTGATTTAAAAACTAAGGAATGGGAGTAAATGTGAACGCTTTCTATAACTGCAGAAAACTCAAGCTACTAGTTAAAGGATGGAAAGTAAATGGTGTGGCCTTAGCAGCAATCACTGACTGTCTACATATGTGCACCCACACATGTATATTAATTGTGCCCAGGTCACAGCTTTGTGCCAGTCAAAGAGCTTCCTGTCACTTTCCCAGTGAGCTGCAGTGACACTGTCTGTGTGCTGGATCCTGGCTATTAACTGATGGGAAATGGGTGCTGATGAGTTAGTTGCTCCTTTGATTTTGTCCTTGCATCTTGGCTATTCCATTCTGGTTGCTGATTGTGTCACATTTTTCTTAAGAATTGAGTCAAAACAAGCAGGGCTTCATAGAATGCTAACTTTTCACGTAAATGCAGGAAATGGAAGAGGCAACATCACAATTGTCTGGTTCCCTTTCTGATTAAAAAGGTTTCTAAAAGACCTGTTTCTCAGAAAAACTTAGAGCATTAATGAATATCTTGATGAGATTATGGTTATGGGCTAGCAGTATTAAAACAGCAAGAATGACTAACTGAAGAAAATTGTAAGAAGTCTAACAAGAATAGAGGATAGCTACCCTAAGGATGCTTGCAAATTATACAGAGGAATCAAATAGAATCACCTTAACACTCCTATCACTGTTCCTGCTTGCCATCCACAGGAAAAAGAGGAGGTAGGGCATGTTCTATTTACTCCATACGTGCGTCTCTTATTTTGCCACCTTCAGCTCTTAGATTAAAAGGACAACATGCAAGATATAAATTAGACCATGGGTTAATTGTAGAAGGCTCTCACAGGTCTAGGATTCCTGCTGTGGGGCCTGAGGGGACAGAGTTGGGCTGTGGGGGATAGTTCAGAGAAATCCAAGAAGACTAGGCAGGTTTGAAGGGCTTGAGAATAGAATAGAAACCCACTGAGAAAAGTGGTTTCAAGTAGATCTAGCAAGCATCTGCTTGCAGTTCTTACTATGAAAGAGTCTATTCTGTTTTTTCTGGTCATGAAAATCATCACTATGAAGAAGCTTAGAAATAGTTTGTCCTGCTAATTATTCTAAACCATTGCTCAGACACCACTAATCACATTTACCTCACTGTCTCTTTCCCTTCATTCCTGTTGTTTTGTCTGCTAAAGGGCTGGGGAATAATTACTCTTTTCCTCCTTTGCTCTTATTTCTTCCTCACTTCCCAGTGCTGTGTGATACAAAGAAACTTCCATGTTTCCTTTTTTAGGAGAGGTGAGAGGAAGATGTAAAGTGACACTGCAAGGGAGGAGGCACCCACCAGTGTCAGGCTGTTAGTAAGTGCTACAACTAGATCAAGTCTTGGGCTCAACCCTCTGGAAACTCAGATTCCTATGTGGGAAGAATTTCTAACAGGAAAGTGAGTGATGACCTGCCACTCCACTTACGCCTCAAGGTGTGTGGTTGTCTTGGTTTATGTGGCAGCTTAGGGAGCTCTGAGTAACAAAGCTGAAGGTCCTGGCTCCACCATGATGAATAGTGGAACTCTGGAACCCTCTACCACTCCACGGAATGGGCAAGCCCAGTGTAGCTCCATCTCTTGTCAGGTAAGGGCCTTGGAGTTTTTTTCAGGATTTGCAATTTAAGCCCCACAAAAGTGTCTTCCTGTGGTCTGCACCTTCTGCCCCTCATCTTCTCCAGGAAGCCTCTTTGTAGTGGTCACTGGTACCCTATCTTCCTTCTTTCTTTCCTTCCTTCCTTCCTTCCATCCATCCTCCATCCATCTGTGTCTATTCTATTATGTAGGTTGGAGAATTATCTTCTAAAGTCTTTTCCCTGTTTTGCCAACGTTTTCCCTCTTTAAACAGAAACAGAATGATTTTTATGTTCTGAAAGTATCAGAGGGATTTAGGTCCCAGTGATTGGCTATGTTTTCACACTACACCTCAGGGAAAATCTGCTCTCCGAAGGGTTGTTTGCTTCTGCTGGTGTTATGTGCTTGGGAGATACTCATGATTGGCCTCACCTGCCTTGGGAAGGGGAGGAAAGTAGGAGAGGAGGCATCAGGTGGATGGGATGTAAATGCAAACAGGGAACTAGTCAGGGGCCCATGTGAACAAGAGAGGGACAGTTCGGCCTCTCCAGTCCAGGCCTTGCCTCCTCTAAGGTATAACCATCTTTAGAACAAAAAATAAAGGCACAAATTTTAATAATGGCAAGCACATTGAAAATACTAAAACTCAGAATTTTAACTTTTAAAAGTAATTCCCATGAATTACCTGATGTATGTTATTGCATAGTAAATAATCATTGTATCAAAGATAACACTTGTCAACTTAGCTGCCGATACCTACTTACTTCTAAAAGCCTTGGACCATAGAAGCAGGGGTGAATCAAGTTGAATAAAATGCTTTCACTTAAAAGAACAGGGCTTTTCTTTGAAAAGGCCAAATGGATTGACCATTTCCCTCTTGTTTAATCTAGACTCTCATGCAAGCTATTCTGATGAGGAAGGCAGAAATAATGTAGTAGGTGTGACAGTTTTACAAGGGAAGTATCTGTAACTGGTCTGTCAGAGTATGTGTTTTACTCTTACTTATTCTCCTTAGGCCCTCAACTGATAGAGACCAAAAAGCTGTGAGGTTACTGAGTAAGTCTGTTAAACTGATACACACAGTCACGCATACCCATAAATGTAAGCATGAACATTTTTAGGGCCACTACGGAGTTGGTACTGAAAGTAGTATCAGTAGTAGGGTACCACAAACAGACTTTACTTGCAAGCCATTCTGTTAGGTTTTATACCAAATAAAAAAGAAAAGCAAGGAATACAATAATATTTTCTAACACATTTGTAATCTATTTCTTGGTTAAGTTTTGTTTTGTATATATGAGCTATGTTATTCTAAGCTATTAAGTGAAGCTATTAAGCTATTAAGTGAAAACCTAAGTATAAAATGTCTGGATCTAGGCTAGAGATATAAAAACTATGAATACAATTAGTAGCACTTTCATGTATGCTTGGGTTAAGGTTACAAATGTGTGTGGCATTCTGTGCACTCATGTAATGTATCTGATGTCTACACATTTTAATAAATTCCAAGATTACAGATTAAAACAGTAGTTTCAATTGTTGAAATGCAGACTAAGAGTGATAAGGTATATGACTATGCCCAAAGCATCTTCTTTTATCTTTACATGAAATAGCTGTGTAAACACTCCTCACCAGACATTTGTGACTGGTTATATTCAAATAATCATAATTTTACATCATGGTAAGCTATTTAGAAGGACTATGCAGTAGTATATTTAGAAGAAATATACAAGGAAAAATAAAGATGCTGCTTACTTTTAAGCATACCAAGTCAGGTGCAAACTTTTGGATCAACATAACTGAACAAAGTTTTTTTTAATTTTAGTTCAGATATTAATCTATAAAGTGTGCCTAGGGGACCCTCAAAAAATCCAGAGGTGAAAGGCCTGAATTACACTTATGATCCTTCTTCTGATCTTGCTGATTTCTGCTTTTTAGAGAGCTGGTTTTTTAAAAGCCTCTTCAGTAATGTATCAAAAAGGGTATCAAACCCATTTTAATTTAGCTACTTATCTATAAACCCAAAACTACCTTTTAGAAGTGGAGCCCCAAACAAGGGAAGAGGGGTCAAATCTAGGCTAAAGTAAGTCATCTGCCTACTTTCTTTGTTTCTTGGTCCATGAAAAGTATTGGTCCCATCAAAACCAAACCAAACCAAACCAAACCAAACCAAACCAAACCAAACCAAACCAAACCAAAATTTTACACTTCTTGGAGTATCAAGTAATGGTTTGTAGGACAGAAAAAAGCAAAAATATGGAAGCTGTGGTCATCTATTTTAGAATCTAATTCTGTCTACAAAGGTATTTTTATTAACTTCTTTGAGAACTATCCAGGAGAACAGGTAGCAGTATCAGTTCCATTGAGGCAGAATGACTTGAAAGAGGATACTCTGTTCCATTAAGAGAGTGCTCTATTCCAGCAGGCTTTCTCTTGATATTTGAGACAAATATCAAGCAACTATTAGCTCCAAGTCAATTTTGAGATGGTAACAGCTCTGTACTAGTAACATTTATCAAACGAGAAGCAGTGTGTTTCCATTTGTGTATAATTTTTGGTTTGAACATTTTCCTGGTTTATTCTTACTGGTAGAGGTTATTTGAAACCAGAAACATTCTTAGTTTCCCATAAACTATGAATTTCACGAAGCAGAGCGATTTAAAACTGTTGTCCTTGCCAGAGCAAATTTGGTATAATGACACCCCACACAAGAACTAGTTATGGTTTCTCTGCCATTCCATAAGTCCCTCTGTGGTCTTCATGATTACGATGGTAGAAGCCCAGAAACGTATGACAGAGTAGGGTGGAGAGGAGCAGGACATAGACGAGAGGACATACACACAGCAGTCATGAGCACGTGCTAAGGAGGACAACCATTCCCACTGGCCTGTTACTCTGCAGACCAAGGACAGGCGGGCGATCAAATCAAAGTCCTTGTTTGAGGGGAACTAGGTCCTGGGGCAAGAGAAGCAGCATGAGGGCATGTGGGTGAACGCATACGTCCTCAACCTAGGTGAAGGACATGTGGGCTGGCACTTCTGCAGGACAAGGTCAGAAAGAGGAGCCGTACCAGAAGCAGGAGTCAAGGCAGTGAGGCTCCTGTTAGTCTGCTGGAAAATGTAAAAGCTGGAGGCAGTTTTAATTGGAATAAAACATTCGGCTTTCACATGGTTACCACCTGTCATGTACTGTATGCTAATCAAGAGCCATCATTTTTGGAAGGAAAACATTCTTATTTTTCTTATGATTAGATAAAACAGTGCAAGTTTTTTTTCTCAGAGCAATTGAATAAAAGAATTTAATGCTGAAAATTTCCTACTTCTGAGCATGATTTACTTTCTGATTAGTATTATACAAGTTAATCTCTATTTGAATGAATCTTAGGGTTTTTTTAAGCCAAATAAATTGTAAGGTATTTTTTCTGAACATTAAAGTATAAACTTATTTTTGGCTTTTAAAAATTTACATATTGAATCATGTCTTAAAATAGGGCAAATAGTGAGGATGCTTATATTGAACATTAAAACAAAAAGGTATTAGGTGGCCTTGGCTATATGGTATATAACTGAGCCCAAAACCCAGAAACTATTGGTTGTCTTAGTTTTCCTGGAATTGTCTTTTCTTAGGCAACCAGGGAGTCTGAATGGAAACACAGGCAAACTTGGTGTCCTCTCTGTGGGGTGAGGATCAGTTTCCCCAGAACTAGAGCCTATATTAAGCACAGGCCTAAAATATAACTTAGCCTTGGGCTTGGGTACTATTCCTCATGTGGATTTAAAAATGACAGGAGTACGTGCAGGTGGGCTGTATAGATCCTAGAGTTCTTTGATGAGCCCATGTGTTTCAGAACAAAATGTAATATGGTAAGTTATTTACCTCAAAATTTATTTCACCCCTCTAGTGAAATGATACTCCTTTAGAAGTCACTAATAAAGATTCCAAATGATGCTCTTTTCAGCAGTACCTCCTCTCCACTTAGTTTCCTTTCCTTCTTTCCAAGGCCTATTTCCTTCCATATGTAACTGTCATGAATCTTTGAATTTTAAAAGTGCAAGGTACCTTTAAGATCATCTGATCCAGAACTTACAATTTTTGAATGGAGACTCAGAAGCCCAGAAAGGAAGCAGTGATACCTGAGCTCTTAGACTTGATTGGGAGCATGCCCCTGACTTCTACTCTGTTAGTTTTCCTACTATAATCCACTTCCTTGCAGCAGGAGAGAAGAAAACCAAAACCAAACCAAATTCCTTGAACTTGAAAATATCTGTCAACCCCAGCAAACTATGGAGGACTGTTTTACTACCTATTGAAAAGAACTGGGGGTGGTGGTGGTAAGTTTTGAGACAAAATGAATGTGGATAGTGTTTGCTTATTATAGCATGTGCTCCTCCATCCCAAGTTTTAGTTCTCCCCATTCCATGTCCTTTGTAGGTCATTTCTGACTGACCATTTTCTGTGGAGAATTTGGGGGAAGGCTGTCCACCAGAGCAGCAAATACTCACTGTTTATGGTACCTGCTAGTGCATTAATATTATTCAGTCCAACAGTGGCTCCAGCCAGTCCTTGCAGAGTCCCAAGAGAGGTTAAGGAATTCATGGCTGCACCAGCAGTGGAGTTGGGGGTTGAAGCAGCCACTGCAAAACAAAGAGGAAAAGGGAGAGAGAAAACACAAGATGAGTGAAGAAAGAAAACTGACTGAAAAGCAATCTGTTGTCATTAGAGCCGGCAAACTGAGAAGTTCTTTAGCCACTGGAAGCCGACCTTCCTCCCTTGTGTTTGTGTGGAAGTACACATGGGACTGTACTTACCCATGACTGTTCTGACAGTTAGCTCAGAGTGATTATCATAGTGGCCTAGAGATTCACACCAGCACCACATGCATGTGTACACACACACCCACACTCACACACACATTATAGCTGGTTTTCCAATAGTGAACATGTCCACTGCTGGCTATGGGCCACTGCTGTGAGTGGGAGGCCTGTCATTCTGCATGATACTCCGTTAGCCCCATGGTAAGAGAGTCTCAGTCCTCTTAGCCACTTTGTCATCCAGGCTGAAAAGTTACTGTAACAAAAAGGGGTTGAGGTAGGTAATTCATTGCAATTTCTTGGCTTTCTTATTGTTTCTGCTTCAGATATGGCATTTCCTCAGGTTTTAGAAAAACAGAAAATCATGCAACTTCCTGAATTTGACAAAACTTTAGTATGTAGGTGTCATTATTAAGGGTGTATGGGATAAAACCATTTTGGTACAAATCCTCTCCTCATATTCCTCTTTGAAAAATAACAGCTTTAGTGAGATATAGTTCACATGGCATAAAATTTTTGAATGTAATTCCACAATTCAGTGGTTTTCAGTGTATTCAGAGTTGTACAGTCTTGTCTTGTCTTACTTTTATTGCTCTCGAAGAAATGCACAACCATTAGTATTTACCCTCCATTTTTCCATTCCCATCAGTAGTTACTAATCTGCCTTCTGTGTCTATGGATTTGCCTAACTAGACATTTAATAGTTTTAATTTGAATAATGTTTACAAAGTTAATCTATGTGTTATAGCATGTGCCAGTAGTTCATTCCTTTTTATTACTGAGTAATATTCTATTATATAGATGTATAGATAGCAGTACATTTTGTTTATCCATCCTTTCCACTTTTGAGCTATTTATGAATAATGATGCCAGGGACATTTGGATACAACTTTTTATGTAGACATACATTATTTATTCTTTTGAGGCAGGGTCTTGCGTTGCAGTACAGGATGCCCTTAAACTCATTATGTAGCCCCATGTGGTCTCAAACTCATAGCAATTCTCTTGCCCTAGCCTCCCAAGTGCTGGGATTACAGGTGTGTGCCACCACACCTGGATTACAATTTTAATTCTTTTTGAGCATATATTTAGGAATGGGATTGATAAATTTATATTTAACCTTTGAGGAATTGCCAAGTGTTTTCTAAAGTGGCTTACCAAATTTCTTTTTTTTCCAAAATGGTTTCCAAAGTAACTCTTTTGTATGTATGATTGCTTCTTTAAATATTTTACGTATGTTACACTCATATTTGGCTCTATAATCTGATCCTTTTCCCACACAGTATTTCATTGTATTATGGTGATAAAGATAAAGGCTAAATTTGATTCTGACCACCGATGAATGAAGAATTTAGTTCATTTTTAGCTGTAAAATCCTGAGCATGTGGATGTCTTTTCTATCCAGGACAGCCAGGAACTCTGTCTTCAAAGACCACATAGCATTGTACCTTTTAGTTAGGCCAAGTTAAATTTCTAAAAATTTGCATTTTTTTAACTTGTTAAATTTCTATTAATGTATGCATTAGCTTCTGATACTTTTCTCTGTCTTCAAAAAAATTTAAATGACAGTTATATGTATTCTTAGTGATGTTTCTAGTTCTTTTGTATCATGAAACTTTTTAAACATGCACAAAGCAGAGTCAATAACAAAACAAAAATCCTTTAAAACAACCTCTAGATTCTGAAATGTTCCAGAACCAACTTACCCTTTCTTTGGATATGTATTTTAGTATGCGATCTTACATCATTCACCCATACATACTTCAGTATGTACTTTTAAAAATTATGGAATTTGGTTTAAAAAATCTTGAAACTATTATTGTGCATAGCAATATTAACAGTAATTACAGTAGTTGGTTTCACAGTTGAAGTGAGAATTTGATGAGCTGAAAGACAAATGTGTGGATATTATGCATAACTGAGAGACTGAGATAGAAAATATGAGAAGTTATATGGAATATATCTCACATAGCTCTAGCTGAAGTTCTTGAGAAGAAAAAAGAGAATGGAGATGAGGTAATATACGAAGAGTTAATGACCAAGAATTTTTTGAGGATTGATAACAGACAAAATAAAAATCCATTATGTTTAGGCATCCCAGTGAGTTTCAAGCATGAAAAATAAAAACAAATCTTTAATTTTATTCACCATAGTAAAACATGAAAAATACCAAAAATGAAGTAAGTTCTTTACAACAGCCAGATAGGGAAAAAAAGTCCTCAAAGGACTGTAATTAGATATCTCAATAGTAATAATGGAATCCAGAGGGCAGTAAAATGTACCAATAAATAAATGTCAACCCAGCATCCGACAAAAATTTATCTCATGAACTGTTCTGCTCACCAAATTCTTCAGTTGTATCTGATATGCTCTTAAAGTTATGTATCCAATAAATTTTACAATTACTATGTTCATCACATCTAAAAGATTTTTTTGTCAAAGTGCCTGATTATTTTTAATCAGCTGCTGTTTTTTTCAAATCCTTTCAAATTTCTGTAAACATATTAAATGTGTTTCCTTTGTTGTATGTACTAATAATTACAATATCTGAGATGTTGGTAGACGTAAATATATCTAACTGTGTGTCATGGTTTATGCTCCTGGCTCCCAGGCCTCATGCATTTGCATTGTGCATTTATGATTGGTTCCTTGTCTAGTGCTTGGATTGATGGTGTCTGTGCTACACCCGCCTAGGGGTGGAGCCAGCATACAGTGTAATGGCAGGAAGAAGGTATCTTTCTCTCTTGCTGGTTTCTGCCTTGCTGTTTGTAGCCACCATGAACTGTAGCCCTGCCATGCCACCCTGCCTTGCAGCCAACTGAGTATGGACTGAAACTTCCAAAAACTGTAAGAAATAAACCTTTCTTTTCCCAACTTTGAGCATCAGGTATTTTGTCTCAGTAATGAGTAAAAAGTAACTAAGACACTGTATCTCTGTGGTTTTTACTCTTGGTCCGTGGTTTACCATACAATATTTTTTTATTCTGAGTTTAACTGCTTTGGAACATTATTTCTGAAAATTCTCTGAGGCCTGAGTTGAAAATGTCCTTTCAAAGACAGCTTTAAGTAGTTTGAGGATTTCTGATTATTCAGATAACAAGATTTAGTTAGAAGCTCCTGTGAGGAGTTATTTATTGTTATTAATTCTCAGAGGGAAATTCTCTTACCTCCAGTCAGCACTAAGTTGGAGACAGGCACTTTGCTTTATAGTTTCTGAAGGGAACCCTTCTTGTTTCTCTTATACTAACAGTTTAGTCTTTTAGAGTATCAGCCTTCTATGGGAATGGTCTCCTGTTACTGTGGACTCCTCAGGTAGGCTCTGGATCTCCTTATATCCCTCAGGCTCTGAGCAGCTTTTGAGAAGTGATGCCTAAGTTTATCTTTTTCACCAAATGTCCTTAAGGTGAAAGTCACTTTCAGTGTCATTACTTCTGAGTCCTGCCTTTTATGTAATTATTGATTTCTAAGTATTCTACTAATTTACTAGTTACTGATGTAACAAATATTTAAACAGTATCTTACTACATATTTTAGTTTTTTTAAAAATGGGAGTGGTTTTTAGTACTTAGTTTACCTAAACTTACAGAAACAGAAGTTCTCTCCCTTTGCTCATATTTGGTATATTTTTGATTTCTGTATTTTAAAAATCCTTACCCAACTGCTATGCCAGTGAGTTAGGGGGTAAAAAAGTATCTCAAATGCATGTTTGGATTTTGAACCAGTCTGAAAAACTTCCAACAATTAGGTGATACCAGGGAAGCACTTCTAGTATGGCAGTATAACAGTATCTGTGGACCTTCTCTCCAGGGAAACAGCTATTACTGGTGAAGACTATAAAATTCAATGATTTAAAGCCTCTGAAAATTGTCCAAGTACATGTACAATTGAAGAAACATATTTCTTAGGAAAACTTGCCAACTCTCAGTAAGAACAGAGACTATCTGTGACATCTAAACCGCAACCACAACGGGCTCCCTTCTCTGGTCCCACCTCTCCCCTAATTTCTGAGGTGGAGTATAATGGAAGCTGTACTCTAGGAGAGTATGGCAAAGAAGATGGGGCTCTTTTCCCATAAGCTCCAAATCCAAGGCTGTGGTATAAAAGCTCTATTTGAAGTTAAGACGTACCATGGCCTCTGTGTGTGTGTGTGTGGGGGGAAGGAAGTACTGGCCCCATTCATTCTCACTCATGTCACTTGTTGGCTGGAGGTTCCATGTGGAGAAGTGTTACCCTGCACAACCCTCTTGTAGACCTGTGGTGTCATTCAAAGAAAAGCAGGCTGCTATCTCTGTAGTAGTCCTGGAAGCAGTGACAAGAGGTCTGTAGGTGAGATAGGCTATAAGAATGCAAAGGTCTATAGTTCTTCCAAGAGGAATGCATTTGTTTGAAACAGATGGTGGCAAAGTTCAAGCCTAAGAAAACAATAAAAATTTTAGTAGGGAGCAGTTAGCATGAGGCTGACAGTCCATGATAGCCTAGTACTGAAAGCTTAACAGAGAGAACCTAAGGAATACTTCCTGGGGTCCAGGGAGGCTTTGGACTAGCTCAAGGTTTACTTCTACAAAAGGGCCTGATTTAATGAGACCAGACCAAACAACTAGAAATTGTGGAGAGTGAAAGCTTTGTGGTGTAGTAGTAGAGACAAATCAGCCAGAAATGTAAGGAAAAAAAAAAGCCAAAAAGGGAAAGTCATTTGGAAGAATGATGCCATTGAAAAAATGAAAAGGATGTCACTGATAGCCCAAGGCCATTCCTTCTGATGACTAAGGGATGAACAGATGCACACCTTGGGGAACAAACCTCGCGAAACTAGTCTTGCTAAGTTGCTAAGCGAATGAGGAAACAACTTGTGGAAAGGGGAATGTGGGGTAGAATTGCTGTGATATATTATCTAAAACATCCAGCTAACAAAACATTGTAATAAACACAAAGAAACAAATGTGTGACCTACACATAGGAAAACAGCAGACAATGGAAAGTGTTTTTGAAAGGGCCCAGATATTAGACGTAACAGAGAAAGACATCAAAGCAGCTATTATAAATATATTCAGAGTACTAAAGGAAAGTATAATTGAAGGCATGATACCAGTACTCTATTAAAGAACAGCAACAGAAAGATAGAAATTGAGGAGTTATAAAGAACTAAAATATAGCATTTTTCTTATGGCTCCACAGCAGTTTTGAACAGGCAGAAGAATGGGTGAATTTAAAGATGTATTGCTATGTATTATACTCTGAAGAACATAGAGAAAAACAGAACGTCAGAATATGGCACACCACTATGTACAGTAACATACATGTAAAAAGACTAGAAAATATTCAAAGAGGTAATGGCCAGTTTCTCAGTTTGATGAAAAACATTAATTGACATAGACAAGAAAATTAACAAACTCCAAATAGGATAAACAAAAGTAGGTATAACCAGACATATAGGAATAAAAGTATAATTGGATTTTTCCTTTTAACTAATTAAAGATCAGTTGACCAAAACAATGTATGTAACTGTATTGTGGGTTATATAACACACCGAAATATATTTGACAATTATAGCACAAAGGAGGTAGATAGGGAAAAATTATATTGGAATAGGGAAATCATGTAAGATGGTAACTTGAATCTGCAAATTAAAAGGTTACAAATAGAATCTATGAACAAATATGTACTTGCTCTCCTTTATTTCAGTTTTTTAGAAGACATAAGATTGTATGCAGTAGTAATGATAACATAATGTTGGATTTTTAACACATATCGAATAGACAATGTTTATATAAATACAGTAATACATTGGTTCACGAACAATTTGGTTCTCAAACAAAAGTGTCTGACAAAATTTTTCTTCTGTTCGTTAACTCCAAATCATGTGACAAACACAAATGCGACCAGCTTCCTCAAAAAACTGTAAAAGTTTGTGAACCAAGGTACCATTGTAGCACCATAAAAATGTAGGAAGGGAAAGAATTATATAGTAGGAAAATTTGTTTATCTTACTGAATTAAGAATGTAAAACTGAAGTAGTCTGCTGAGATATGATCTATATTATAATCCCTGGAATAACTGAGGATATGCATTTTAGAGACACTTAGAAAATAAATTTAAATATTAGGCTAGAAAATAATCACTTAATGTAAATTAAAACCATAAAGATTAGTGAAATAGAAAATAAAAAGTAACATCATATCACATTGATACATATATATTCATGTTTATAGCAGCACAGTTCATAATAGCTAAATCTTGGAAGTGGCCTATATCCATCACCAGATGAATGGATAAAGGAAACGTGGAGTTTTACTGTGTCACAATAAAAGATGAACTTGAGTCATTTGTTGGAAAATAGATGCACTTTGAGACCATAATGTTAAGTGAAATAAATCAAAAGTATAAGCTTAAATATCACATAAATTCTCTTATATGAGAAGCCCAAAATATAAATAATTTATAAAAAAAGACAATTGGAAGTAGAGAGATAGATCTTAAATGTGAAGGGGATGACACAATGAATCAAGATGTGTTATGTACATGTATAAACTCCCCCCAAGGAATGTAGACATGTATTACAAACATGTTCTAAAAGAAAAAAATAAAGAAACCAAAAGTAAAATGGCAGGTATTATTAGACTGTATTTAACAAAAAAACTCCAAAAGTAAAATTGACCTGTCTACCTGTGCTGACTAAAGGAGACCCATTTGAGATTTAATGATATAACTAAGTTGAAAACCAGATGCTCTTCATTTTATGATGGGATTATGTTTTTATAAACTCCTGGTGAACCAAAATATTGCAAGTTGAAAATGCATTTATTCAACTAACCTACCAAACACCTTGGCTTAGCAACACAGTATACTGGTAATAATGGGAAGCCCAGTCTTGTACGGTGTGCTGTGTTGCTAAGCTAGCTTGGCCCCACAGCTGTTGAGAAATGAGGGTATAGACTATAATTTCACCACTTGCTTTCGGTAGAATTTTAAAAACTGAAAACTGGATGTAATATTGTAAAAACTAAGTGCCATGTACTAGAAATGTTCTTTTAAGTTTCGTTTTCATTGCTTTTAAATTCACGTTTAAATAAAGAAAAAGATTTAATTCAAAGTATCATTGTGAGGATAAAGGTAGTTTATGTAATGAACATGGTACAGTTTCTGGCACCATTTAGATTTTTAGATATTCAGTTACTGGATGGAGGTTGAACTGAAGAGACAAGACAGTATATTTCATACAACAACAAAGAAGAGTTTTGTTTTTTCTGCTTTTCTACTTTCATAACCATCTTTAGTTATTGATAACTTCATAGAGGTTGGTCTTATTTCTGCAGGATGCCCACTTCCACTTCATAGGAAATCATACATAGGATCCCATGTGCCAGACTGTAAACACTCTTCCGTAGCATCCAGACTAGGAACTGCTGGCCCACAGGTGTTTGCACTCTTATACAGAGAGATGCAGAGCAAGCAGAAGGACAGTTGTCAGTGGCCTACTTCTAGACAGGCCTTCATTCAGTGCCACGAGGGAATGGGAGCTGACGTTGAATGACAGCAAAGCTGGCAGATCTCATGGCTCATGGATGACTTCTCGGGTCCTTCAGGTCTCTAAGGCAGGTGTGAAGAACAGTGTGTGAAAGTCTTCCTCTGCCTGCTCCTGTCTTGACAAGTCACAATCCTAATGGTGAGCAGTGAGCTGGAGAGACAACTCTCGAGAGACACACATGTATCATACAAGGAAGGAGGAAGTCTGGGTTTAGGGGCTATGGCAGAGGTGAAGGAAGCATGGAAACAGTGTGCTTATTTTGTTACTGATTATAAAGAAATCTGTTTATGTCTTGGTTTTCTATTTGAAAATTCAGGGATACTGGATGTAGTAACTGGGTTGATCATAGTTTCTTACCTTTTATTAATCTGTTTTTGGTAAGTCCCAGTAAATAGATGGGAAAAGGGTGATAAAGAGGACAGGGAAGAACCAAGCATGAGACTAAGAAAAATTAACTAGATGAAGTGTCTTAAAGTGAGAAGAATCCATTTCTGTATCGTTGGACAATAGTTTGAAAATTTGTCCAATGTCTCTACACATATCTAGCTGCCATTAAGCACCTTTTCAATTTTAACAAATTCTCTATTTAAATAAAAAAAAAACCTCAAATTTGTCATGCAGGCAAACTCTATCAAATCTTTAAAAATTAACTGTTCAACAGATACACAATAAAAAGAGATCCTCGACACAATAAAGGCTGCTCCATTCCAAACAAGTAGTCACAGAACAAAGCCAGGAGAATGTGACTGGGAGTAGCAAAGCCTGCCTCATGTTGCACATGTGGTAGCAGTGATAATTTGCCACATGTTGCGTTTGAAACTTGGTTTACCACTACCTGCCACCCACAGATGTTCTGACTAGCTGGCTAACCAGGAAAGAAAATGGGTATGCAGTAAATGAAAGCCATATTTTATTAGCTCACATGGCAGGCACCGCCTGGGCCCTTTTGGGTGAGGGGGCCATTATAGAATGTGGGGAGCAAGGTGGTCAGGGAGACAGATGGTGAGCCCATGCCCATGATGACTTGGTCACAGAGTTTCTTTGCTCACTGGAATGGGCTGGTTCCTTGTTGGAAAGATTTAAAGCTAAGAAATCCCCAAACACTAATCCCAACTGAGGACAGATGCTGTGTCTTGTTTTGGATGAACAATATACCCAGAAAAGTTTCTTGGCCCCAGTTCAAAACTTCAGGTCAGAGACAGTGCTAGAAGATCATCTGGAATAATTATCTGATGTCTCAAATAGAGATGGACCCACCAGAAGTGCAAGGCCTTCTCTTCCTCAATCCCCACCTACAACAACAGAAAGTCTCTCAGACATATTTTTTTACTGTAGGTGGGAATCCTCCCAGGCAACCTGTGAACTAGACAGAAATCTTTCCTTCACTTCAAAGATGAGGAAGCACAGATTCAGATGCTCCACAGATGGGCCCAGTGCGTATGAGCGAGGACACAGATGGAAGCCAGCACTCCAGCTGTGTGCACAAGAGCTGCACAGGAGGCCGAATGACATTTACCATTCATATATTTAACACCTGTGGCAAAATGTTCTTAAGTCAGCCCAAATAACAAGTCTTTCTCATCTTAACTGTGGTAAAAATGTTCCACTTAGCAGGGGGGTGGGTAGGGTTAAAGTTCAGTGGAGAGCAAGTACTCCAGCTTGCACAAGGCCCTGGGTTTAATCGTGAGTGTGTGTACACACATACGTACAAAATTCCACTTAAGTTGACTTGTACTAGAAATAAGTGCTTATTCTTTTTTTCCCTCAGTTTTCCAGAGAGAAATGGACCTTAAATGCACTTCCCAGCAAACAGCCGTCCTCTTTGATATATGGATAACCAGGACTACTGTCCACCCTAATCCCTATCAGCCTTCCTTTTTGCACATGTGAGTAGGGAAAGGAATGGAGGGAGACTGAATTGAAATACAAGATGCCTTGGTAGATAAAGGCCTTAATGTTTTTCCTGTCCTCACATTTCCATTGCTTGTTTGATCCCAGGGGCTATGTTCAGAGCTGGGGGAAGGCACAATAATGCTCTCCTACCAGATGTTCATGTTCTAATTCTTGTTTACATAGCAAAGATAGAATTAAAGTTGTTAAACAGCTGACTTTGAAATTGGGATACTCTCTGAGATCATCTGGGTTCATATAACTAGAAGAAGGAATTAGAAGAGAAAAAAAGTGCAGCTTGAGATGACTTGACCCAATACTGATGACTTTGAAGACTGAGGAAAGAACCAGGAGTCAAGTGGCCTCTAGAAGCTGGAAGGGGCAAGGAACTGAGATCTCCCTGAGAGCTTCCAGAAGGAATGTGGTCTGCTGATACCTGCCCGTAGCTCAGTAAGGATGTGGATTTCTGATCTATAGAACTGTAGGATAATAAATGCTTATTGTTTAAAGCAAATAGGTTGTGGTGATTTGCCACAGCAGCAACAGAAAATTATTCTTCACTTTCATCAGAAATAAAGCTAATGATGATTGCTGTTATTTTTTGAGTGCTTACCATGTGCTAGCTATTGTTCTAAGGATTTTTATATGTATAAACTGATTTAGTCATTTGCAATTATTCCAAGAGGTAGGATAATTTTTGGAAGGTCATATTACTGGAAGTTGTACAGCTAGGATTTAAACCCAGTTGATTGGTTCCAGTGAGATAACGCTTAAAATCCTACATTAGCTCTTGGATTTATCTTGTGGCTGTCATAGATATTTACTTAGAGAAACAATGAACTTGAATTTTCTTGCTTCCAATTTGTAAGAATTTAGGTAATCTGCATAGTTTAGCTGAGGCTTAACATATCCACCACGTGGGAGTAATGTGATCTACCTGTAAAGACATGAGAATCAAAATAACATGACCCTGATATATAGTAGGTAATGGATAAGCATTTGCTGAATCCATAACTGAAGAGAATCTGGCCATTCTGTCTTCCAAAGGAAAGTTAAATCTTTTTCCCTTCATTCTGTAATTAAGATTTAGCACCCCTTCCTTTCCAGAGTTTACTACATGGATAACAAATTCTGCAGCTTTTATTGTTACTCTGGCTATTAGAAAAACTCTCTGTATGCACAGTTTTGAGAGCATCTAGAAGAGGGTGACCAGACATGAAAGTCAGGTTGAGTAGAAAGAGGTAATAAAAAGGCAAGATTTAGCCTGGTATGGTGGCATACCCTTGCAATCCCAGCTACTTAGGAGGGTGAGGCAGGAGGATTACAAATTTAAGGCCAGCCTGGGCAGCATAGTGAGATCCTGTCTCAAAATATAAAATAAAAATGGCTAGAGATATAGCTCAGCACTATCTGGTTTAATCCCCAGCATTACCGCCACCACCATCAGAAAAACCACAGAACAGTAAGATTTAGTCCAGGAAGAAGACAACCAAAGGAAGAACCAGTCTCTTAAGTTCTGACATCAAAATATTCTTTGTAGCTCAACAGACTAAAATTAGGATCAGTGGTTGGAAGTTACACAGAAGCAGATTTCAGGTCAATATATAGGGAATCTGTTTGAGGATACAAGTCTTCTCAAACAAGCAGCTCCCTCAGATGCATGATTTTCCTGTTTGTAGAAGTATAAAACAAGAGGCCCCAGAGTATATAATATGGAGTTTCTGAGACTCCAGGGTGCTATCAGAGGTTCCAGCAAATGTATTTTTGAAAAGTGCTCATTGTTGTGATTAGTGTCAAACACTTTGGCTGCATTCCAGAATGAAGACGGCAAGAAGACGAAGTTCCAAGGGCTTCAGGCAGAACTTTAGTAAAAGTTGCAGTTTACATTGCTCATAGCTAAAACCCCAGCTCAGTGAGGGACTCAGGAACAAACAAGCCCCATCAAGCTTTACCGTGTCCCATCCCAGGTATACCTATACAGCAGATGCACACCCAGCTCAAATCCTAAGTGACTAAAGGAGACCTAAATGACCATAATGGTGAGGGCAGACTTCTGTGATGTGAAGCTCTTTGACTCATGACCCTGGACTGCTGAGATGCTCTACTGGACATGTCAGAATTGCTCTGTCTGTTGGAGGCAGGTATCATGCTGCTCTCTGGGGCACTGTAACCATATATGATATATGTATGTAATGGAGAAAGGGTTATGCTTCAGAGTTTAGGACCCTCCTGCATTAGAATCAGAAGACTTACCTCTGGGGAGCTCACCCAGACTCAACACATTGGAATCTCTGGTTATGGGCTCAGGAATTGACTTTAACAAGCACTGTTGGTGCTGCTTTTGTGCACTAATGTTCTAGAGCAGTGGTCTCAGAGATGTCTGATATCATTCTGTCAGTTTCCTCGGGGCTAAGTGTAAAATTTAGTTTCAGGTGTGAGAAGACAGAAAATGAGAGAGAGGGGTAAGGTTTGGTTTATGACAGGAAAAGGACGAGTTGCCAGAAGGCAAGAACCAAAGAATAAAGCACTATGTAAGACTAGTAATTTACAGTTCTGTTTTAAATCTTTTAAAAATCCTACCAGAAGATAAGCTTATGGATGATCAGGAATTTTGCCTGCTTTATTTCCTAGAGCCTGCAAGAATGACTGACACATTGTAGTGCTAAACACTAGCTGAGTGAGTGAGCAGATGTAGTTGGCTGTTGCTGAAGGCTGATGCAGGTGAGTGCAACTCCTCTTGTTTTCTTAGAGTGTAGCCCATTTGCTAGGCATCCCATCTTAACACATGTGCAACCTCTCTAGAGGGCTCCTAAAGATAGGGCAGAGGCCATGGCTCAGTTAAACTCCTATCAAACCATGCCTTTCTGTCTATATGCCAGAGAAAGTATGGAGATTTTAAAAAATAGAATTGAAGCCAGCTGCTGCTGTGATTCACCGGAGCAGAAAGACCCTTTATTCCTCTGACAGAAATTTTAAGCAGCAGTGACTGAATGTCCACACTGCTTCCAACCTGCCACTCCTGTGCACAGGCAGCAGCAAAGGCAGATTCAAATTAGAGGCCATTTTCAGTGACCCTACTTTCCCTGTCACTTGAACTGTAAAGGAACACAAAATAAACATAGCTGCATTTCCTTCTTCTTCACTGTAGAAGATAGGATGATAAACAAGATTCTCAGTTTGGGTAAGGCTGACTGCTAAAGAATTTCCTTTTCCTTTATCCTTCTAATCCTGAGTTCAGATCCAACAGGAAAGGCAGAAAAATTGTCTGTTAAGTGATTTGTCAATCTCTCATATTTACTTCTTCACTTGAAAAGTTTTACATACTTGAAGAAATTTCCTCTTGTCTTTTATCTATGTATTTGCAGGCCATAAATAGCGTAAGTCTATCTCAGAAAATATTTTGCTTTCTAATTAAAATACATTAATTTTTTCATACTAACCCTCCTCACTTTTCCCAGACAGCAAGAGACTTTCTTTTAAGCTACACAAAACAACATTAAAACAAGACAGTAAGGATGTGCCTTTAGCTCATTCATTAACCACTTCCCATAGAATAATTATAGTGAAAGCATTTTGGCTTTGCAGTTTTGGAGATAAAATAATTGTAAACACAGAGAAAACTGCCTGTATCTACCAAACATACTTAGGTCACAGGAGCCTGTGGTTGCTGTTTTGCCTCAGATGAGCTTGGATCTTATATTCCAACAGTGCAGGAAAACATTGTGAGAAGGTAGACTAATTATGCAACGATATAGGCACTGTCATTATTAGCTAATCACAACCCTAGGGCATTAACAAAATACAGAGTGTCTCCTTTCCCATGGGGCCTAATTATTCTACAATAACCACACCTCTCATTTTAATTTATTCTCTTAAAGACTGGGGTGGGGAAGGATGAGGGGAGAGGTGATAGGTTAGGAGGAGACCCTTAGAAAATGGTATGAAAGGTGGTAAGGTGATGTGATCTCAATACTTGACAGTCTCTAATAGAATAACATTTTACACATAAACACTTGAATCCCGTTCACTATCCACTTCCAATTCACAGAAGACAGGTAAGCATCTTGGCTTGGTGCAACCCTGGGCTAGATGGAGTATTATTAGGGTTCTTTAGAAGATTAGTGAGAGGAAAATTCAGAGTCTAGAGATTAGATTTTCACTTGGAATTTCTTGAAAGGGTTTTTTACTCCACGATACCAAACATTTTCAACAGTTAGAAAATGATATGGATAATGTACTTCTAATGTTTAAAATAACTGTACTGTTTTCCTCACTTTTTCATTTCCAGATGCTTACTGGAGATCTTAGTAGTTAATATGTCTAAGAAAGAGGGCTTGAGATATATAGTTCAGTGGCACAAGCACCTGCCTGCTAAGCGCAAGGTCCTGAGTTCAATTTCTAGTGCCCCAAATTTTTTTTTCTAAGAAATAACTCTACATCATTAGTTAGTAAACTAGTAAACCTTCCCTACCTTGTCTTATCATTAATGTATTCTGCAGTATGTGAAGATATATTCTTAAGAATGAAAGTGTAATTTGTAACCAGGAGATTGAGTAAGAATGAGCAGAATAGGCATGTTGGTACATGCCTGTAATTCCAGTACTTGGGAGGCTGAGGCAGGAAGAGTGCAAGTTCAAGGCTACCCTGGACTATATAATGAGACCCTATTTCAAAGAACAGGAGGATGAATGGACAGACAGGAGGGAGGGAATGAAGCAAAAGAGAATTAACCTTGTTTTTACTTTCAATAATTTTGCTTTATGATTCAGCAAAACAAAAGTACGTACTTCCTCCTTAGTTGGCCTCAAATGTTTTTACAAATAGTTATGGATACAGAAAGTAAAAAATGTTAATCTCCTCACAAGGCAAGGACATGTAAATAGAAAATCCAGAAATAATTCTGGTTTTCCAGGGGTTTCTACTTTGGAGTATTTCATAGTACAGTGGCAATGCTAACATCTGTGTACCTGTTGACAAACTGTTTACTCTCGTAGGCTTGTTTCCTTGTCTGGATCACAGATGAGACACCTGGATAGATTATCTTCTAGAATCTTTGCCCCTGTAAAATCTGACGACGTGACCAGGCTGTGGCTTCTGGAGAGAAAAGGTGAGGAAAGCAGGCCATTCTACAGCATCACTGACTACCTATCTGAAGTCGGGCCTTCCTTGGGATAGAACGGACAGTTTGCCCAGATGGATAAAATGCTCTAGGAGGCATACTCTTCTCTAGATAGTGTGACCCCAAGGTTAGCCAGGCGCAGAAGATTGCTTGGCACAGTCCGGGGTTTGGAAAGCAGTGAGCTTTTCTGCCTCAGCATGACTGTGGCAGGGCAGTGGCCTTCGATGTGACTGGCACAGAATACACATCAGGGTGGTACTCAAAATAACTTCCCAAAGGCCTCTGTACTTAATCCTCAGTGCTGAAACTCTGCCCCACTATGGTTGTCCATTTAATCCAGTAGTACTGTTATGACTTTATTAAGGAAGGGGATTAGTGCTCTAAATCAATTCTTATTTGAAGTACTGTGGGAAGTTCACTGCCATCTGGTATAGCCAAGCACAAAAGCAGAAGAGTGAAGAAGCCATCTTCTCTCTGCATTTACATTCTAATGTCTTTAGGGAGGGTCGGAACAAGAGATTCAGAGAAAAATAACTCTGGATCTTACTCTAGATGTAACATAGTCTGCAGTTCTACAGAAGCATTTAGTTTGATACCAAAATAATGAACTTCTTCCCATAAAATATGTTAGTGTTATCTTTTACAAAAGGAAATTGTATACGTATATATGTTATCATACTTTAGATGTAAAATGTCTCCCAGCATCTCGTGTTCAAAGATGAGGCTTTTGGAAGGTGACTGGGTCACAGGTGACTATATCATCAGTGGATTAGTTCATTAATGAGTTTATACATTATTTGGAGGTGAGGGCAGGTCACTGAGGGGAGGGTGATCTTGCAAAGCATATTCTTGTCCTTGGCTCCTTCTCTTGCTCTCTGCTTGCTGGCCATCGTGACATGAGCAGCTTTTCTCCTCTACTAGGACCTTCCGCTGTGATTTGACCATGGACTAAACCCACTGAAACTGTGAGTCAAATAAACCTCTCCAGGTTGTATATACTGGGTATTTTGTTCCAGTGATGGGAAAGTTATTTCATATATGTAAGTATATACACACATAAAAATGTATAAAATATATGAACTAAAATTTCAATAAGGAACGTGAAAGCGAATAGTTCTATTGCACAATTGAGAAAATTAAATGAATTTTTTCAATAACAGTAGAGAGGGGATGATCCTCGCATAATGACTTCAAGCTTAACTTAGCCTGACTTGCCTCTACAAGTGAGTTTCAGTTCACTTTTCCAGCTCCAGTCTTTGGTAAATTTGGGGGTCAGATATCCAACTATTGAGTCTATTTCCATGAAAAGACAGTTCATATGGGCATTAGCTCAACATGTGCCAAATAAAATCTTGTCCTACAAACATTTCCTTCTTCTTAATGCCCTCTCTACTAATGAAAACAACACTGTTTACCCAAACTGAACCCAGTGAAGTCATCTTTTAACTTCTTTTGTTCACCCTCACATCAATCTATAGCTAAATCTGATCATTGATATTCTTGGGCTTAACATCCTTCAAAATTAAATTAAGTGGTTCTTCATTGTCTATATAGAAAAAAAATCTGTTGCTCCTTAGTCATCACTTTTGGAGTCCTACATGGCTATTATTTTCCATTTATTTCATGCTGTGAAAATGAGATGAACTTCAATTTGCTAATTTTTTTCCTACATATTCATCCCTTTTCCACCTACAAAAATCCTATTCTTAAAAATTTGGTTTAAGGGCCGGAGATTTAGCTCAGTGGCTAAAGTGCCTGCCTGCCAAGCATGAGGTCGTGAGTTCGATCCCTGGTACAAAAAAAAAAAAAAAAAAAAAAAGCAAAAATTTGGTTTAAATGTCAGTTCACCTATTAATATTCCCTCCATTTCCTCAAGACAGAATCTCTCCTGTCACTGATACCACATACTTCACGTGTGTGCCTGGTCTCTAACTAGATTTTACAGGTTGGTGTATT
This sequence comes from Dolichotis patagonum, assembly GCA_004027295.1. Classification (NCBI taxonomy): domain Eukaryota; kingdom Metazoa; phylum Chordata; class Mammalia; order Rodentia; family Caviidae; genus Dolichotis; species Dolichotis patagonum. The sequence goes on from PVJX010000125.1 coordinate 203,038, forward strand.
TGCTTATTTTTCTATGTGCCCATTGTACATAGTTGGTAGAACTTTATAGGATTAAATTATAAATAAACATTTCTACTTTATTTCTTAAAAATACCTAAACTGTTACAAAATGAACCTTAATTTATAAACTACTGGAAGTTGTGACTAAAAGTTTTTGTTCTTGCCATCTAATATAAAACCTAATTAAAAAATAAATCAAACTTTCCCCAGTGCTAGCAGTGATAACATGGTTTTTCAGACAGTAACATAATGGGAATAAAAATCTCATGAAATTTTTGTTGGACAGAAAACATATCTACCCCTGAGCTCATACAACTATCACAATTGGATCTGATTGTGGATTCACTACATAATCAGGAGTTCTGGGCAAAGCAATATTTAAAAGTGAACCACCATCACTTATCAAAGCACAAACTCCTATACCACTAAAAGCAAAAAGCAAACACATTAAAAACAAGTCAATGTCTGCAAATATTAAAAGGCCCACCCTAAACAACACTGCACTGAGTGATGCCCCTAAGAATGTATGACATGATCTGTCTACCCAAAGGAAGGCAGACTCCAGCAGGCAGAACTTTGAGCATTGGTAGTCTACTTGCATAAATTTGAGTGTGGGCTCAGTGGTGAACCATAAATAATCCTGCCCCTCTGCTATGCAGCTGCTATGCAGTAGACTTCACATTAGTTCAGGACTATTAAGAGACTCCAGTCTGCTCCAGGTCAGGGCTTCTCACCAACTGCAAGTTGCCCATCCAGTGTGTGAAAGTTATTCTGATGGCAGGAGCCGAGGACCCTCTGGCAGTTAACAAGGATGCTGTAGTCTAAATTAGAGAATTAGCCGCAGTTCTATTTTGATCAACAGACTTCTTGTCATTTTTTGATGGCTAATAAAATTTAAAGGTAATTCTATATCCAAACTCTGTATAGGCAGCAAACTCCAAAACTTCCTGGTTGGGAGATTGTTTGCATGGTTTCCCTCTTTTGCAGCAGGATGGTCAAAGAAACAACCATTTATTAGAAGGGCACTTAATTCCTGTTTGTTTTAATCTTCAAAACTGTTGGTTTTTATGTAAGACTTCTGTTGAGAAGCCACAAAAATGCTGAGTAACCTTCTCTCTATGGAAAAGCCCTTTTAGTTTCCTAGTTTTACCCTCTGCTAAATCTGTCCTCAAGGGGTGGATACCACTCTATGCTCATGTTGCATTAACTGTGTAGGAAAACAGTTTAAAGAAGAGGAAGAAAGTAGGTAAAGAAGGTCTTGGGCTGGGGATATAGCTCAGCGGCACAGCATTTGCCTGATAAGCGTGAAGTTGTGAGTTTGAGTCCTGGTACCTAACCTCTCCCCCCAAAAGAGGAGGGTCTTATTCCTTCTCACCTTTACCCAATTTACAAAAATTTATAAAATGGTAAAAAAATTCATTATGAAAGTATTTTTTAAGGATGTAAAAATTATAGCTTATATTTAAAAGCTACTCAATTTTACTGATTCAGTCCCACAAAATATTTTACTAAATGGCTTAAGTCTGTTTGACTAAAGTACTTTAAAAAGAAGCCAGGTAGGGAGAGAACTGACTGCTTTGAGATTTACTTTTCCTTAAAAGTAAGTAATGGCAAAAGATGAGCATAAAGAGAAAAACAGGAGGTAAGAGACCTGCTAAGTCTTGACATGAATAACTGGTTCCTGAATTAATAAATGCACTATATTTTATAAGTACAGTAAAAATAAAAATACTGTGAAAAACTAATTGGGATTTTGCTTTAGGTTAGGCACATGAGAAGGTGATGTGAAATTACTGATGCACACATAATTAAGGGGTGCTCGCTGAAGTGGATCTATTGTGTCATCTTTCAAAAGTGCACATTAGAGTAGGTGGTTCTTCTGAAAATGAAATACCTTTTTTTGGCACAAGATTCTTGCTTACTCTGCATTGTGACATCAGAACTTTTTGAACGCTGTTCTTTGTAAAATCTTATAATAAAGAACAACAGCATCATACGATTTTGTTCTAATGCAAGGTAGTACTGATTCATGCTTCAGAAACCTTTCAGAACTGAATGTGCACATGTAAGGCGTGGCTATTCCTGAAGTCCTCAAGGACCAAATCATGGATTATAAGGTGGAGTCACTGACCCTATCAGAATCACCACGACAGGTGTCTCCCTAGTGATGTGTTCACTGTACTAGACAGAATGAATGGCTCTTAAATTTCTGAGCATTTCTCTGAATTAACAAAACACCTCTGATGGCCTGTTGTGTCATGTCTTGTTCCAAATGCAAGGGGAATTTTCATTGATTCTTAAAAGGTAAGTAGTAAGGTACTGGAAATAACAATTGCCAGGCATGGTGGCGCATGCCTGTAATCTCAGCACTTGGGAGGCTGAGGTAGGAGGTTCACTGTGAGGTCGAGGCCAACCTGGGCAACATACTGAGTTCAAGGCCAGCTTGAATTACAGTGTGGGATCCTGTCTCAAGCAGAACAAAAACCAAAGCATATAATGTGGCTTAATTACAGAAGTATTACTATACATTTTATAATGTATATTTAAAATACCAATTTTATATCTGTACATAATCATTCAAAATATAAGGATGGCAAGAAATTGGTGATATAGATTTACACAGAAAGAAAGGGGAGAGAAAGCATTCTAAGTAGAGGAAACCACAAGGTTAAAGGATTACTCTGGTGGGGATGAAGAATGATCTGATTTGGCTGGAGTGTGGGCTGCCTAGGGGCAGTACAATTCTGTTATGAAGGAATGGAGCAGACTCAGTGCACAGGAGTTTGTTTCACTCTAGTCTAGACTACACTGAGCTGAATATTACAAGGCATGATCAAAATACATGGTTAATATTTAAATAAAAATTTTTATTACAGTAAATGACAATGCCACTGAGCTCCCTCAAAATACTCCCATTTGCTTCAAACACACTTATCCCATCATTATTGCCACTGTCTGAATAGTTCTTCAAGTTATATTTTGTGAGTATCTTTAGGAGGTATGATCGAAAATATGGTATATGCTGCTGTGTGCCATCCAATAAAAAGGTAGGCTCTTAAAAGCTATGTGGTCATGCACCTTACTACTGCAGTACAATTTCTGGCATAGTATGATTTATGGCTCTTCCTCAAAGTCAATATGAGCATGAAGGCACTAATAATGACACAACTAGAGAGACCCACAAAAAAGGACTTCCAGACCTGCTTCAGAATGTCACAAAAACAATACAATGAGTATGTTCAAAGTGGGAGGGAGTCTTTTGAGGTGGATTAATGGCTATGTGTCCTCTATAACTGTAATTAAAAGCCATTTTAAATTCAATGCATTTTTCGATAATAATGCGTACGTGTCTGAACAGGGCTGTGCTGTTTTGCAGACAGTGCACAGAGAGTAGTTGAGTTGGAGGGTTTTACAGTAGCACAAAGGATATAAAAACAAGTGCCTCATCCAGACTAACAGTCAACTGGAGGACAAAGAGACACTCACAGGGAGAAACAATTGGCATGAGGATTAGTGTCCTAGAGAACCACAAATGGCTGTGAAGCAGAAGTCACTGAATTCGCTTAGTGACTGAAATGAGACATTTAACAAGATGGGAAGAGAGTGGGATGAACTGGTTAGTGGAAAAATTTAGTCTTGTTAGACTTTCTGAGGTTGAGGTATCATTGCAGTACCCTTAGTGAGACTGCTCTCCCAATGATCTGTCTGTCCATCTCTCCTGGCCTGTTCATCCTCCACACCCGAGTCACTGCTCTAGCTTGGGTAGTGTAGGGCTCAGCTCACCTTTATGTACTTGTCCTGCAGATACTAAAAGTCTGGAATATGTGAGTTCAGTGAGCCTATGACTCACCTCTCATATGATGCAAGTACAGATATATGGATGGTAGTGACAAAATGCACATTGTAAGGCCATAGGATAACTATAAGAGCTGAATTCTTGTTTCTCTGTTGACACAGGTGTGCAACAGGAACAGCATTCATTCAACAGTCACTACTATGTGAGAAGGGCAGGAAAGCCCTGAATGACATTCAGATACCTTCAACCTGTTAGCCTCAAACAGTCCATAAGGAGGCTTAGCATTTCCTTGCAACTGTGTGTGTCATAGCCTTCAAGGAGGCAGGGACACCTTAAAGATTTTAAGAGAGAAGACTTTTTGAAGATTGTGGTGGGAATGGAATAATGCTTCCTAGTATTTTAAAATGCCTTACACTATTGAAAGAAATTATCCATTATGTTGAAGTATGCACTTGACTGAGTCAGCACTTACATAAGCATTTGGAAAATTTTAAAACATCCTTTTCTTTTAAAAAGAAAGTAGAAGGTGAGTGAAATAATGTGGTACATGAATGCAATATTAGGTTTTAGACTGAAAATGCCAAAGAGTGGTTCACATGTGGTAACAGTAATGCTTTTTCCCAAGCTTTCAAAATTACCAGACAAAACAACACATGCAGAAGAGGGATGGGAGAGAGATGTTACATTTAATACCTAGCTACACACCTTACAATTCATCTCTTCTGAAACACAGAGACACGGTCTCAAAAACAGTTCAAATCTGGGTAAGAAGAAATGACTCAAGAATTAATTAACTAAATAGGAGACTGAAGTAAACAAAGCAAAAATTATCATATCAAAATAAAAGACAAGAAACATGATTAAATTAGGCTTCAAAAGACCCATGAGAAACTCATAAAAGTTATAATACGCACTTACCTGGTTTTTATTCTTTCATGATTTAATTTCTAATTTTATTCATTACCATCTGATAATTGCATGAAACACTTATTCTAACCATGGGCAATTTAAACTATTTTAATTCTTATTTCAGGGCCATGAGACAAAGGAACCTATTTATTGCCTAAGGGGATTTTTTAAAACAAAAATTAAAGCTTAATCTTTCATGTTTTAAAGCCAAGACTGTTTAAAATCATTTATAATAATGCTGTAGGGAGACTTTTTCTGGGTATGCAAAATTGAAAAGAGAAATTTGTAAGTATTAAAAAAATTAATAGTTTGAGGGATTAAATTGTCCCTTTCTAGATAAATTTGTCTGAAGCTTAAGAAACATATTTAACAGGGCAAACCCAAGCCCTGTGAGGAGTGAGGAGATGAGGCCTCCATGCATTTCACTGTGTGACTAGAGTTGCTCATGGTACCAACGGCAAGCTCAGTTTATTATTATTTATCAAAAACTTAATGGCACTAGCCTTGGGAATGGCTTCTGACTTTTTTTTATTTCATAGGGAATTTCCCTGATGAAGTAGAGTCATGAATTCTACCAACCACACTTTGTGTGACTCTGTAAAAGACCTTGATAGACAAATTTACTTGCACTTACACAACAGATTTTTTAGTTATACTTAAAAAAAAACTAATTGAAACATAGTTTTCAACTATCAGGATTTTAATGGAATACTTTTAGCATTATACAAAATATTTCTAACACAGAAGAGAAAAATCACTTTCCATGATACCTGAGGTAGCAAAACTCACTGAAGGGCAGAATGAGTAAAGGGAAAGACAAGTTGCTAGTAATGGTTTTAACTAGGGCAGGAAGAAGGAAAATACATCTCCACACATACTTTTCTCTTTCACTGTGGTCTGCAGGTGGGGGGAAGGAATGGTCAAAATGTTTAAAATTCCCCCTGACAAACACTCAAGCCATCCTCCTAGGCTAGTTCCTCACATTTTAAGAAGGTTGCAACAAATCTGTGATCCTCATTATACTGGATGGAATGGTTGTGAGCCCACTGACACAGACTTTACCTTTCACTTCTCTCCTCTCCTTCTGTGCAACATGATGGTTGTCTGTTAGATTACCACCATGCCAAGCTCTCTCCTGCCTCATTGCTCTATATCTGCTCTATTCTCTGAAGACTTCTTATGGATTCCTTCTCTCAATTTGTTTTTTTCAAATGTCCTATCCTTTAATCATTCACTTCTCCACCTTCTGTCTGAGCACTCTTAAAATAGCCTTATCTACCACATATAATACACTTCTCTCTTTATCATCTGACTTCTGAGAGTGTCAAAAACTCAAGAGAGAAGTAGCATCTCTGTCCTGTTCACTGCCATTTCCCAGCACTAGGACAGTGCTTGATGCTGTACAACCACCTCACAGATATTGTTCATTGAATTACATTATCTGCATGGATCAGTTTCATTTGCTTTTGTACTGGCTTCTTAATCTGACAAGTCTTCTGACTAAAAATACAGTAAAATTCATGCATCATACTTTGTGTTATTTTAATGTAATTATTTCATAGTCCTCATATGGGAGAAGAAAGTCATATTTAAGAAAGTACTTTGCAATTTGATTTATAAAGCAGATGAATCGAAGGTCACATTTTTAGTTTGTTTTTAAGGAAAATCATTTATTTTTATAAGGAAAATTAGGTTAAAATGTTTATTTCTCAAAAGGTGTTATTAAAAGACTTAAATAAACATTTTTGCATTAAAACTATAGGTTAATTTCTTGAAAAACATGAGTTAAAGGTGATTTTTCAGAATACTATTTATTGTATAGACTGAGGCCTATACAAAGTAATGGTAAATTTTTAAACTATTTTAGAGAATGAAATCCCTACACATATATGCTATAACAATGAGATTTTGCACAATATCATATACTTCTAAATATCTGTGTTTTTCCCACTCCCAACTACACTAAGGGTGAAATGTTTCAGATATACAGTGTTCAATAAAGAGACTAAGGTTGAGGGTCCTGGGTTTAAGGGGCATGTCTGACTGCTCCCTGAAGTCACAAGTCTTCAAAAAGCTCAGCTGTAGTGTGCTGTAGTTTTTATTCTATATTTTTCTGAAAGAAAACCTGAAGAATTACATTCAGTTTGTCAACACTTAGCTAACCATTTGAACACAACTGATACCGGGTCATGGGACTTTCAAAGTTAGAAGGAAACTTGGAGATCATCCTCACTAATTCTTTCATATAACAAAGATGAGATCATCTATCAAATTCTAGAAAAGTCAAAGATGACAAATCAGTGAAACAGTCTGTCTTTTCATTTTTTAAAAGAAGATAAATCACAGTATCTAAGCAACCATATATATCTGAATTATGCGAAAGGAAAAATGACATCTGCTTTTGAATAAAGTTCCAAAATTTCTGAGGAAGAAAGAGTTTGAATTACACAGTCCAGAAGCTGATTCTAAGTGAACAACAAAGATATTCCTTGCTAATCATGGATTTTAAATCAGAGGTCAAGGATAGAACTGCTGTGAAATTCAACATTGAAATGATTAAGGATTTTGAGATTTTAACATTCTTTTTCTTTTCTTTTTTTGGTGGGGGAAGATAGGACAGAAAAGCAAGATTAAAGGAGATTGACACTCTTCACAGTGACAGACAACTTAAGGAGGACTGAATGGGCAAGGGAGTCTTTTTAAAAAACAAAGCCAATATGTGGGAATCACTAGCATAGTGGAGTCCCTCACTGAAAACTTTTCTCATTTTATCCTTAGAAAGTAAAACACATTTACCTTTTGTTCCTCTAGGAAACTAAGAAATGTCATAACCCAGATGCCCACTCCAAGTTGTCTGGCTTTGTGGTTAGACACACGTAACTTCACTCCTTGCATGTGGGTGCACAAAGACCCATGGATTGTGTTACTCTTGCTGCACCATCTGCAGGTAAGAGCAACACCTTCTACTCACCGGGACTCGTGAGGGCTCCCAGGGCACTGCTTGTGGTGGAGAGAGGGTTTGCATTGGTGCTGGTGGCTGAGGTCTGGGCTGCAGCTGCAGCAGCAGCCAGTGTTGCCAGATTCTGTAACTGTAAAGCATTCATGCCTGTGGAGGGAAGAGAAATGTAACATTAGTGATAGGCCCAACATTACGTTTTCAAAGAAGAGCAGGTTTTTGAGAAGGCCCCCTGCACTCATGCTCACTGAGAGCTGCCTCAACGACGGGGGCATACATCCCAGCTACACGGAGCTGGTCTCCATGTCTCCTCAGAGGACACCACCTTCAGTTCTTTATGATCCATCTTCTGTTGCTGGAGAGTAGGCACTAAGAAAGGGCATCTACATTTCACCCAATAATTCTCAGCAGAGTCAACTCACTTGGTACTGCCTAGCTTACCCAAAGACTGTTCCAACTGCTCTTTTTCCATGCTGTAAAGGAAACCAGAAAAGAGATTGCTCAGTACTAGTCACAGTGGGGCCTTGTGAACTGGTGACGTCTATGATGTAGTTGTCAAGAAATGTTGAGACCTGGGGTTGGACAAGCTGAAGAAAAGCTTTGGATAAAATAAAAAAAAAAGTTTTGGATAAACTTTCAATCCATAAACTCTTGATTAGTACATATATATTGTGGAGAAAATTACAGTTTATCCTTGGAATTTGAACTGATATGAATTTTAATCCTGGCTCTACTAGTTCATATACTTTACTCAATCTCTCTCATTTTTTTAGATTAGTGAGTGGCCCTACTATCCGTACCTGACCTTTGAGAGCTGTTGTGCAAATAAGGTAAAAAGGTAAAATTACTCTGGGGATAATTTAAGTATACCATGAATGGCAGCTATTATTGACGTTGAACTTCTCTCTTCATATTTAAATGTAAACTTAAATGTATTTGGGACTGAGTGTGTGATAAATAAAATGGTAGAACATTAATAGCTGTATTTGTAAAATATTTGTATTTGCATTTTAAATGAACTACTATTTTAAAGCTGGCCTTTTTAACTAGAATGAATTTGACTAACAAAAATTAAGCAAGAATAAGAGAGATGAACATGAAGGAACATGAGGGTGGGCTCAGATGAGAGATCTGAGGCACTGCTGTAAGGTTGGGCCTGGAGTATGTGCTGCGTGCACTTTTGAAAGCTTTCTTCCTCCTCTTCTATTTCTTATATCACAGGAATAGTCTAAGTATTTTTCCATGGTTCACTTCACAGTAAGAGAACACACATTTGAGAAACAGGAAACAATATTTCTCTCCTTATATAGAATTCTACACAGAAAGGTACTGGACTTAAATAATCAACTTAATTGCACCTTCTCATGCTTCAAATTCAGATAATTCATCATTTCTGTTGAAAAGCTTAATCTGTGTTAGGGAGAGTGGCTTGAGAACTGCTTCCATACATGTTGGTGGAGGTAGGTAGAGGGGTATTTTCCAGTAATATACCCAAGCTAGCCCCAACCACTGGCATGGGGCCCTCAGAAAACATGGCTCACAGCCTGGCCGCTGAGTTCTGCAGAGTACTTGTGCCTCTCTGCCCTGGCCTTTGCTACCAGGGCTTATTTCTACTCAGAAAAAAGTTCCTGATGTTTTTCTGCAAAATGTGTTCTCATTTTGTTCAAAATGATGCTCTTATCTTCTTCCAGGACACATCTAGGCCTGTTGGCTTAGGGTAAAACACACTTATTTGGTGGAAATGATTAAAAGCAGGGGGGAAAAAAACCCAGCAGGGCACAAGTATTTGTGGAATCCTGTGAAGTTCTGTAAGAAATGTACATATTTCCTGCAACTCTGTTTTGTCAACCAAATGCAATAGGGAACAAACATCTCTCGTTTTCTCTGATAAAGGGTCAAAGTGTCATACATATTTATGAAATTGTGGGTATTATATGTATGGTTTTACCTTTCAGTTTTACTTTAGCAAAATGGAAATGGAAGGGATATGGCAGCTGCCTAGCTTTTGTGCAGATCCACTTAGATCTGTCAAAGGGCTTTACTTCCTGATGGCAACACAAATGCACTTCACACTTGGGTGTGATAACAGCACTCAGGCTGTGAGAGATCTTGAGAGAAGCGGAGGCACACTTACATGGATCCATCTGTCCCCTCTTGTGACTAATGTATCTTCTGATGTTTCAATGATGCAAATCAGATGACTAGATGACATCACCAACAGACGACAAAGCACATCAGAAGATGCAACACTGAAATTAAAACCTATACCATGTATCTGTCACCAGTCAATCACAGGTAGAGTCATCATTCTAGTCAGAGACAGGTTCCTCTCAAGGTAGGAGCTATAGTATTGGAATCATAGGGCCAGGAGGAGCTGCACTGGTGGCTTGGCTAAGCCCATTCTTTCGGGTTAGAGACATCCAGTCCTTGGCCAAGATCTCATAGCACTGGCATCAAACCCTTCTAAAACTGGGGCCAGTGTGTTCTGCCATACATGGCCTCCCTCTGAAGAAGCTGCAGCGTGGATTCAATGGGTGTGCTTTCTGTATGGCATCCACTAACTTCCATATCTGTGCAGAACTCTCATTCTACTTTGACACTGTTTATATGTATTTCTTAGCCTCATTACTAAATACTAGGTTCCTGGAGGAAAAAGACTATTACTAATTTTTGAGTCCACCGAAACACACACACACATATACACACACTGAATATATGATGGATGATGGATGCATTGGTATAAGATGAATAACTAGAGCAACAGAATGAAATTTTAATACATTGCTGTATTAAAATGCAATGTATTAATACATTGCTGTTTTGTCTATAGAGCCAACCAAAGTTTTAGTTTTTCATTCTTTGTAAGTTTTTTGGAATGCAACAGCATCAAATATCAACTGCTTTTCCTAAATCATTGATTAATCTAATTCCTCATTTAATGATCAAATTAAGTTCTTGTGACTAGGTTGTTAAATAAGGAATTATGTATAGTATATACATTACAATATTCAGGATGAAGAAATAGAGGAAACTCCAACTTGATGATTTTGCTTTTATTCATATAATTCTTACATGCAGAACTGTAATGTGTAACAGAATATAACATTACCATATGGTACAGTACAATTCAGCAAAAATTACTGTATAAACAAGGTATATGGTACTGAAAAGACTGTGATGCTTTATAAACAAGATGTACAGAACTGTATATGCATACACACACAGAGGCTAGGCTGTAAATCCAAGTGGCAGGTAGTAAATCCAAACAGTGCACCTCGAGTGTAAGTCTGAATAATCATTAAGCAGGTAGGCTATTAAATGAGGAGTATCTGTAAATACCTATTAGAACCATATTTATTCTTTATCTCACCCACTGACATTCATTACAGGCCCTAGAGCCAAGTCAACAACAATGTAAACTTTAACTTGCTCCCTGCATTTGCCCAAGTGTGGTCTTATTAACCTCTAGTACACTATGAACAGATTCAAGTTGTCCAGTGAGGTGTTTTAGTTCACTGTTACCAAACATAAGTCTTGCTTAATTGAAATGCTAGGCCTGAGAGAGAGCATTTTACAATATTGCTCTCTGCTTACTTTATGGTGTCTGAAATTCAGGGGCAAAATTTGTGCTCTGATGTTAATTAGTTGCTAAGAATTGAGTCAACCAGTAACTACTTTGAACCATTCAGTAACCTTTTAAGTGTGTATTACCTCGCGGTTGCTAAATCACTTAATCAATTCTTTAATTTCTTAATGTGATCTCCTTTTGCATTCATTCTCAGAATCCCACACACCATGGATCACTGGTTTTAGTTGTCTCAGTGAACAAATGGACTCAAGGCTACTCTTCTCTCTACTGAGTGTGCTGCATGCTGACGTCCTCACCCTCAATACATCTGAAGGTCCACTGATGGGATTCAGATGGCCTCTAAACCTCCCAAACATTTATGAAAAAGTGTGTGTGACCTTCTATTATTGTTGATAGCCTTAAGTGTTAGTCACGTTGTTGCTGGGACAAAATGCCCTACACTTACAACTTTAAGGAAGAGAAGTTACTTTGGCTCACAGATTTTAGAGGATTCAGTCCATAGTTGGCTGGCTCCAAGGTCGTGACAGCATGGTGGAAGAACCTAAGTAGAGGAAAGCTGCTCATTCTATGGTAGTCAGAAAACAGAAGGGAAGAGCTGGGGACAAAAGTAGACTCTTTCATGTCACACCCTCAGTGATATACTCTAACCAGACCCCAACTCCTAGCAACATATTTAGATACTCAACTCAAAATGGGTCATTCCATTGATGAGTATAGTGCCCCCATGATCCAGTCATTTTCTGCACACATGAGAATTTTGGGGAACATTTTAGATCTAAATCATAAAACACCCTAAAAGTTGGAACTCCTGACTTACATAGATAACTGGAAAAAGATACAAGTCCTTATAGGAAAACATTAAACAATACGTCTCGGGCTGGGACAGTGATTGTGTCAAGTGAAGAACCAAGAAATTAGAGCTGAAGAGTGATGATACAGGTAAGAGAAGAAAGAACAAAAAGAAATGCCACCTTCTACTCAGAACAAAGACATACATACACAAGCAGAAGTGGAAGCTAGGAGGCCACACAGATGAGCACCTGGGGTCCTAGCAGGACCTGCTCCTCCCCTCACCACAGTCTCACTCCATCCTGGATGGGGTTGCGAGGCAGTGAAGGTGGCTTCTCCCTTTGCCCAGTGTTTTTCTCCCAGATAGAGGGCCCCCAAAGACACTCACTCCTTCACTAGCTCCTGGTCTTCTAAATGTTGCTGGTGTCTTATGCCCTCTTACTTCACAGAAATGATTCTGGGATGAGTGGGAAGAGCTTGGGAAATGTTTATGGGCACAGTGTTTCTCAACCCTTCATTGGCAAAAGCATACTTCCCTGGTGATTGATAGTTGTGGCTCTTTCTGCTTCAGATGCATTGATGGCTAGGGAACTTTCATCTGGAGTAAGCTTATAGCACTTACCTTATCATCCCCTCAACATCCTCTTCTTAGGGGAGAGCTGTCTGGGGAAAGGCAGCAGCCTGAGTAAGGAAACCACACCACGTGGGGCACCTGGTAGGACGGGCTCCTACACAGAGCTTCATTCTGTCTTTATACACCCTGCTCTTCCAGGACCTCAGCTGCTGGCAGGACTAGTTTTATCAATGCTGTGCAGTTCTTCCCAAGGCCAAGTCAGCGGTGGGAGCTATACAGGCAGTCTCAGGCCAGGTTTCTGCTTCTACTCAATGGGAATTCATACTTTTGGCTCTTTTTCCCTTTTTCTTCTTCTTTGGGGAGTGAGTGCTCCCCATCTTTTCCCTCTTTCTCAGCTCCTGTCACAGGCACCTCCTCCTTTCCACCTCCTCCCACAGTCACACATTTTCTCTTGGCTACTCCTACAAAATCACCATGAAAGGGCACCAGACAGAGAGGCGCCTGTCACCCTTGGGAAGCTGGTTCTGTCTTGGCAAACTGCTTTTCTGAGAAGAAAAAAATTGAGGATATTTAACTTCATAATGCACTCTGTTTAGATGAGCACCCCTTGAACCAGGGGCAATAATTTGGTAACTAAACATACAACACCTTAAAGTTTTAAGAAGTTTAATAGTGAGTGGCTGTGATGGTAGCAAAAGGAAAAAAAATTGGGAATACTAGATTCAACTTTTCATTCATTTCATGGGGGAAAAATCCTTCTGAAAATGAAGATGCACAATATGCCTATTCAAAACTTAAGATTTAAAAAAAAATATAAGGAGAAAGGCATGAAAATTTAATGTTCACCTTAGGTAATTTTGAGTCTTATTGTTCATAGCAATTACCATAAATCTGCATATCAATAAGTGAGAACAGATGTCAGTTGTTACAAGTGCTTGCCAATCAGGTCTGTTAAAAAGTGACAGATGGGTGGTTATAGAACATTCTCATAAGGCCTATTAGCACATTCGCAGGAATTGTCTGTGGTGCGGACTGATGGAGACCTGGGGAAGAACACAGAGTCTTTGTGGGCTTGCATTGCACACTTCACCATGCTGGGAGCATCTCCAATTGGAGCTTCTCAGACCTCCCTTACATTGTTTTTGCAAATGTCTTTCCTTTTCTCCACTTGTGACAGACAACTCAGAGACAATATTCCCAAGGAACAGGTCTAAAATCCATAACGGACAGCGTTTTTGTTATTTTAAGCAAATATTTGCACTGTACAGTTTTATTGCTACTTTAAAAATTTAGATTAGCTATTCTGAAAGTGAAAGAGAGTTACTTTCAACTATACTGAAAATTAGAATTAAATAAAGGAGTTTCCTCTATTGATCAATAGATAATTTCTCTTCACAGCTTCAAATCTGTGTAATTTGTTTAATAAGAATTTCTTAGTCTAGGAAAAAAATCCCTAACAAAGAACAACCTACTAATAAATTAGAGATATTTTGTGGAATAAAGGGAGGTGGTTTTTGGTCACTCTCTGAATTGCTTCCTTTTTAACAATTTTGGGACTTTGTTTTCCTAAGATTTGACTTATGAGGCCTGTTAAACTATGCCTGTAGATAAATCACTGCAGCTTGTATTTATGCAAATATACTCAGTGTGGGTGCTATGCAACATTTGTGTTTTGGGGCCAGGGACAGCTCAGATTTTGGGTTAGGCTGAATCTAATTTAGAATTTGAATCCATACCTGCTAACTCAGTGACTATGTACAGCTTTGTTAACCAACCTAAGCCTCAGTCACTCATCTGTAAAATAGGATACCAACAGCCCCTACCTCATAGAATTGTGAGATTTGGGGGTTCTGTATCACAATCCCTATTGATTCAGAAGATAGGGCATGGTGAAGCTGGCTGGGAAAATAAGTGATACCTGTCAATTACAAAATTCAAGACTATATCAGGACCCCATATAGAGAACTTACCACAAGCTCTCATCTCTGAGATGTAGATGGCATAAAAGATGACCAATCATCACGGAAAGCTGCTATCATACGAGTTTCCATGATAGTCTATATGGAGTGTACTTTTATTTTTGCTTTTACCCTCCTTTTTCTTTGGACCAAATTTGCTCTGTGGAGCTCACTTCTCCTTATACCCATTTATCATGTACTTTTCAAATAATCTTTTAACATTGTTTGTGGCTTGTCTAATCTACTTCTTTGAGGGAAGAAGGATCTGGCAAGCCATTTCTAAAGGAATTACCCTACAATAATATTATGGCACTTTTTGGTGCTGTAGTCTCACAATTTACTTAACCTTTTCATACTTCTGTTTTCCCAAGTGTTATATAATAACAAAGTAGTGGTTTTGTCTTTGGTGTGCTGTGAGAATAACTATTTGATTATTATAGTGAGAGAGATTAAATACAAACTTGTGAAATGCTAGCCTTGTTTCTTCATCACAATGATCTTCTGAGATGTAATAGTTGCTATAAAGAAACTGAAGATCAAAAATATACTTTCTCCTTATTCCTTTGTCTTTCAATGAAAATCCAGACTCTCAGCCTTAAGTCGGACTCTTAAATTTCTCAGGTTTCAAAAATTCATTGAATAAATACTATCATTGACTGAGAAATGGATAACTTTTTATTTTAAGAGTGAAAATAAAATCAGTCAATTTCAAAGAGGCACAGTAAGTATACTTAAAGAATTCAACTTATCAAGATTTGATCCTAATCCATTTTCTGGTTTTAAACTCCATATTTAGTAAAGCTTTTTACTTTTATGAAAATCCTAAAATACATTTGAAGACATTTTAGGTTTAAAAGGAGAATGGTAAGATTTTTCTGGGAAAAGAAAGGATAGTTGATGTCTCATTTTATTGATGCAACTACTCAATAACTTGTCATCTAAAATTTCTTTTTTGGCTTTATTGTATTTTCTCCTGAAATAGAAAATATTTTATCCACATGAAAGAGGCATTTTAAGACTCTAACTATAAACTTTAATCTTCTGCAGGATAGACCATCATGTTTTGAGAGCTGTTCACAGCGAGATATTATTGGTTTTCAAAATATTTCACTCTTGGTGATAGTGATCCAAGCTGGATTACTTGGATTATATATGTGCAGTTTATTAATATGCAACTGCCACACATAAAAATTATGTATGAATTATGTATGTGCTCACTTTATATCACAACATTAATCACTCAACAAGCATTTTAATATTACGTGGGGTTAGGGATAAGTGACTTCTTACATTTCTTTAATTCTGTTTTCATATGATTTGTATTGCATTCCTTATATATAATGTGTGCTGTAACATGTTTACAAACTATTTCCAAACTCTTAGCATTTCACTGATGAAGATAACTGGCACTAGTTCCTATACGATTTTTTTTTAGTTTATACATGAGGCTAAAGCCAAATTTAATTCAATAACTGGGCATTGGAAATGCATGCAAAATACAAACTTATGTATGCCAGTTTACAAATTTCTTCACCTATCAATTCAAAAATAGCCATGAGAACCTTTCCGAAGCCTGTAAGCTGAGTCAGTTGGTCACCAGGACAGGGCATGCTCTCCTGGAACTCAAAGTGTAGATTGATGCACCAATGAATAGGGAGCACCCAGAGACAGAAGGGAGGAAAGGGAGGACTTCATGAGCAGAACCTCCCCCATTTGGGAGAACTGAGAAAGATCACTTCTAACAACTAACCCTTACTACCAATATGCCATGATCACTTCATAGCACTGGTACAGATTAACTGGCAAGGAAAAAAGTTGTGCCCTGCTTTTGAGACAAAAGAGTAAGAAAGTCCATATAACTTTTCTTTACTGGGAAAAATAAAACCACCCCCCAACCATAATGCTACAAACACTTAGGAAGATGAGACCATTACACACACACACACACACACACACACACACACACACACACACACAGTACCTTTGATAGAAATCACCAAGAGCACTGACACCTACATTTTGAATATTCTAAATATTCAAAATAATGGTAAATAATACTCTTTAGCATTTGATTTTTCAGCCTGTGCAGATTGTGCTAAATTTGTCATATTGAAAGTTCAAGAAATAGATACTTTGGAAAGCCCAGAGCATTTATAGAATGCCTTTAAATTAGCCACCTGCTCCATGGCACCTTATAACGTGACTCCCAGATACCCTTAGTTTTCAAATGAACCGAGAGAACATGTAAATGCTAATATCCTGACCTGTGGTTGGCATGGCAGAGGTGCACACATCCTAATGAAAAATGACAGGCCAGACTGTCCACCTGGGAAGACACACTCGGCTGTAGCCTCAAGACTAAGGGACCTTTTCTGCATAATTCAACTTTGGGAGTGGAAGAGCCTGAGGCTTCCTGTAAGGAAAGTCCCTAATTTCAGAACAGGGTAGGTCTCCTACTACCTGAAAACATGAGAATCTTAGCATGGATTTTAGAGACTGCAATAGAGAGTTTTTTTCTTTTAAAAACATTAAAAAAAAAGAACATGGATATTTTAGTAATGTCTTGCCAGTTCCCTTCACAAAATGAAAAATAAATTAACCTTTCACTGTTACTCTTAGCTCTACTGTCTGCTTCTCAAACTTACTTGTAGATGTACTGCAGTATTTTAACATTTATCATTTCAAAACACATTTTTTCTAATAATGCAAAAGACACAGTCCATCAGAACAAACTGGTGTTGCTGACAGATGTGAAGCTCAATAAATCATTCAGCAGTACAATATTTACAACTGGCCAATATATACCATCAGACAACAAGTTACCATTAGCCCGTGTGCCAGAGTGGGCAGTTTGGCAGATAATCACAGAACACGTATGAGGAGAAGACTCACTAAAAGTTTTTCTAGATTCATTCAAGGTGAAAAGAAAACAGCAAAAATATGTATATGAAAGAAAAAATGCAGAAGAAATTTTCATAGTGACAGATAAATCTAGTTTTTATTCTGCATACTTAGGTTTCATTTTATTGATTCAAGGTGTCCTCATCCTAATCTGCCAAAAACCTGTTTTTACTTGCGTTCTCTCCTACTTTTTGAATCACACAAGAAAAATACTTTCTAACTATTCTCCCAGCAGGTTAATGGGTACCTGTGTTCTGACTTCTTGCACAAGCTGCCTTCCTTGACTCTGTGTTAAGGTGGGTTATCAGCATGGAGGTGGCACAGTAGGAGTGACCTTCACTAATCACTGTACCTCAGCTAGGACTGGCATAGCTCGTTATGAAAACAGATCTTTCAATGGCTGCCTTTCAAATACAGTCAGACTTTGATTTTCTTGGGAACAAAGATTTATACTTTCACATAAACGCTTCTGATGCACAATTCTGTAAACTGGTCTACTAAACTGGTGTAAAAAAGGCACCCTATTAATTTTCTGTCATTATCAAGGGACTACAAACTGATCAAACATAGGCTGGCAATTTTGGCTTTCATTACAGAGGTCAGAATATTTTACTGAGTGCCTAGTATTAAAATTTTAGAGGGATGTCAATCATTTTGGCTGCCCTGGATTTAGGAATCTGGTTGGCAATTCCCCAGTAATCAATCCCATTAAAAAAACCTCACAAATTACAAGAAAATACAGTATGTAGGAATTCTCAGTCCCTTTATGCCAAGGCAGAGAGTAGTATTTTAGAAGAGATGATATCAATTTTAACACCTAAGACAGAAAGCTAATAGGCCTGGCAGTTACTCTTTGCTCTCTTTCCCTGATTCTTTTCTTTGCCCTGTCAATCACATAAAAATTCATACAACACATAGAAGGAAAGGCATGCTTCACTACTTACCAGCCATTTGCTGAATGCCACTGAATGCACCCAGGTTGCTGGAGGAGGTGGCCTGCTGCAGAAGCTGCAAATGAACACACAGGTGGAAAGTCAAGATGATGTGAAGATGAGAACAGAGTAACTTCCTCATTAAACTGGGGGCAAATTCCATTCCCTTTACATTTATAGAGTTGGCTGCCACAGCCTATTGATAGACTGAAGGTCCCCAGAGTTGGGGCTGTAAATCCATATTAATGTCTAATCTCTATTAAGAAACACAGACACTGGGGAAACTCACTAACACTGCTGCCTTAAAACAATTAATCAATTTACTCTTTTTAACAACCAGGTGTTAAATCTATTGAAACCAACATAGCGTGACTAATTATATCTCTCTGCAGTCTAGTAGTTACCATAACTCATCTCTGCCAATCAAGGTCCATTTCTTCCTCTCTTCTACTGTACAGCTTGGTTTTCTTCATTCTTCATCATAAATGCCTAGATTCACTCACTTTTAGGCCAACATAAAGATTATCACAATAATTACCAGTGTAAGTGTATCTATTTATAGCCATACCATCATAGCCTCAGCCATGACACCAAGAGAATGATTAGTCATTTTTAAGATGGTCTTCACTGGCAGAGAAAAAGATACTGTTTCTCAAAACTTAGAATTATCTGGTGCTATATGTTGGGAACCTATGGATTGCTAGTATATTAGAATGTTTGAAAAAAGAAATATCCTTGTGTAATGCCTATGGAAAAGTGTACATTTTCTCCTATAACCTTTAAAAACATATTGTTCCTGCCACACAGAATCAGAGGGTGCTACAAGATAAAGGAATGAGGCAGCTATTCACAAGTGCTCCTGCCTTTGTTGAACTTTAGGTTAAGTTAAATGTTAAATTAAATGTTTGAATAGATGTACATTCTTTTCTATAAGATAGGTCAATATAGTTTGTATGTGGGGAAGTGTGTAGCTATCTCATATATTCCAATATACATGGATACCAAAAGATGTAATTTATAAAATTACTGAAAAGTTGTTAGGACACCACATGTTTATGAGGGACAAGGTTTACTCCTTTAGAAATAGCTTTCAGAATTTATCTGGAGCTATGTTAAACATAATGTAGAATATTGGAAAAGTGTACACTTTCTCCTATAACTTTTAAAAACATACTGTTCCTGCCACACAGAATCAGAGGGTGCTACAAGATAAAGGAATGAGGCAGCTGTTCACAAGTGCTCCTGCCCTTGCTGAACTTTAGGTTAAGTTAAATGCTAAATTAAATGTTTGAATAGAATATTGGGTCAGTATGGATCTCTCCAGTTTAATAAGAGAAACTCAGAAATTGGATGTGACTAAAAAATAAGCATGGATCAACTTATACAAAAGCACCAAAAAGAATGGCTGATTAAGCCTCAGGAACAGTGATATTATGGGTGTTGATATTTTCAGGGACTAAAACTTGGAAGCTGTCTACAATGTTCATCTGTCCTCCTAACTTGTTAGAATATGGTACACAAATATTTTGTGCATCCATATACATACATGCTCTGCCATTCATACATAGAAAGAGGGAAACACTGAGGTGTAGGAGAGCATGGGGATTATTCATTTTAATAGAGAAATAACTTATGTTGATTTGTTGAGTTTCCCATTCTCATGCTTACGAGTCCCCCCTTCCTCATATTGCATGTTTTTAAAAATTAAATTTGTACAATTAAATTAGTTTTGAAGATAACCTGAAGAATTAGTAACACCTGTTATGCTAAGTGGAACTACCTGTAGTGTCATGAAACCATGTCCAAGGATCATTTCCAAGGATAACCAATCTTTTGTGAGGCAGAGTCACAATATATGGCTCAGCACAGAAGTAAGGAATGCCGTCATGGCACAGAGCCTTTTCAGAGAAAAGAATTTTAAGTAAAAGGGGTAGAACAGACATGGCTAAGAAAGAACTAATGTCCACAATAGGAGAAAAAACAATGTAAGCTTTTAAAAACATATTTCTGTAAGTAAGGCTAAGATGCATTTTCTTTCAGGTATGAAAGTAATTTGCAGATGTGGTCACAGAAACATGTGCCAGAGATTTCTGTGAGCCGTGGAGCCCAGGAGATGTATCAGAATACCATGGGCAGCCCATGTGTCTTGGTTCTCAGAAATGATAAAGCAAGAAGCTGCACTCTTAGAAACTATGATAAGCCAAGTATGATGTCAATCTCTGGTAAAAATTCTGGTATGTATAATTAAAGTGCTCATCTGTAAACACTTGAACAGCACATGTTTGTGAAAAACAAAATTCATTAAGCTACACTTGTTTTTTTAAATAAACTGATAGGCTAGAAAAAAAGATACGGTGCAGTATGTATATATGTATATTTTAACAGGGCACCTGACAAAAATCGTTTACAATGTCTTTAAGGATAAGATAGAATAGTGACCAGAGCTGACAATAAACTTGGTCAATGCCTTTGTTAATAACTCAGATGAAGACAGGAAAATCAAGTTTCTCATAACCAACAGTGTACCCTGCTGGCCATTGAGGGAGGAATGGGCTAGAAGTAGAAAAGTGAGCTGGATCTCAGAGTCCATAAACAGCAGTGTGTCGATGTGGTGAGAAAATACAGAGCTCAAACTCCATCAGTCATCAGCAGCTGTACAAACATTGGTAAGGTTACTTGATCTCAGCCTCCCTTTTTTCATCTGTACAATAAGCAAGATAATCCCATTTCAAGATAACAGGGTGGATGTTTCACAAAACAGTACAAATTTCTGCTACAAACTGAAGCTAGTGGATGATACAATCCTGAGAGGGATAGTTAAAATGTAAAATGACAGAATTAGGGCATAACACATGCATTTGCTCAAGATCCACACCCTGCCCAACTGGAATAAATGGCCTAAACTCACAATATGAAATACTAATGAATGTCAAGTCTAGCACTTAGGTTCCAAAGCAGAAAAAGGAGGGTAGAGGAGCATGTTCAGTAGTAGTTCAAGTAAAAATAAGAACTCAAAAGTATTCATTTGCTTCTGCCCACATCAGAGATGATTACTACAAATGCTACTCTGAAGCTACAGTATGTTTTAAAGTCCACACTAGGGGTCACTACTCCGTCCTGTTTAGATCTTACAGGGGACTATATCTCAAGTTCTGGTCACTGTATTTCAGAAAAGCTGACAAAGTGAAATGAGTAATACAAAGAAAACACAAGAATGTGAAGGCATAAAAGCTATGAAATACAAGGGATGGTTCAGAGAATTAGGTCTATTTGGCCTGAAATAGGACCTAATTTCTTTGGTTTCACATAGGTGAAGAAAGAGATACTTTATTTCATCAACATAATTCCAATGGGAAGACCCAAGATCACAGACATAAAGTTGAGGAGATTTTTTAGTTAAGACCCAGAGAGGGCACATACCAACCTACAAGCCAGCGAATTCTCAGTCAGCTCTCAGTATCTATCAGCTCTCAAGCATGTGGTGTTTCTTTAATACAGGGCTTTTAGGATGCCTCAAACACTGGTTTGAAGTTTAGCCTATGGAATGTTGTTCATGTCGCTTCAGAAAAAAGTCATATTCTTAGGTTAATCACTTGTAAAAATATTCTGTGTATGTGCTAATTTCATTAATTCTTGAGAATCAAAATGCATGGAAAATGAGTTACTGAGCACACATAAGGCAAAAGTAGCTTTCTAGAGTTCCAGGGGCACCACATAAGATTTTCTCTAGCACTTACCGCCAGGTACTGTGGGGTCAGTCCACCCAGCCCCGTCAGGTTCCCCCAGGTGGCAGTGTTGAGCTGTTGCATCTGCTGTGCAAGCTGCTGTTGGAGGCGCCTTTGCTCTTTGTCCTTCTGAGTATCAGCAAACTTCACCACAATAGGTGAAGAGCAGCCCTGTGGTCAGACATATTGGAAAGTGAAGAGGAAGTTACAGCCTGGTTGAATCCTCTCATGACAGACAGCGCTGGATCTTTTAACTATCTTGTAGCACATGGAATGGTCTGGAATGGTTTAAGAATGGTTTGATATTCCTTCTTCACAGAGTAGTATCAAAAGAAAATTCCAGATCTATCATTGGCTTGTTTTGGGGCAGGGGTCTGTTGCTCTGTCTAGCCATTTGTTTACTTTGATTATCAGATTACCTATCCTGCTCTCTTCATGGGTCTTCCTTCAACCTTCCAGGATTCCTTCAAGACAAAAGAGCTTATCTTTAATCAGCCTTTATGGCTCCCATGTCTTAAAGACAGTCTTGTCTTTGTCAGGGGAGAAATTAGAATGATAATGTTTCTCTGTCTCTCTCTTTAACCATTTCTAATATTTAGTTACGTATTTTTGAATTTTGGAATAGTGGAAATCATATTAATCCAATAGTAATAAGGAGAAGGGGGTTTCATTTTAGGAATGTGGATGGGAGCTAGAAAATACAGGCACTAGTCAAAGCAATAGTTCATATGTTTTCAGGCAGATCTTTCTTCCTTCCATGACATATCTACTCTATCCAAAATCTTGAGAACTACTGCACCGAAAGGAACCACAGTCTAGTCAAAGCAGATACAGCATATCTTAATTGGCAGAAGAAGATGCTACTTGGTCTCTTTCCCTAATAATCTTACCATTCTAGCAGCTTCTTTCAGTTTTAATTTCCTTTAAGAGGGAACGAGTGGGGGTAGTGAGAAAGGCCAAAAGTCACAGAATAGGATGAAGTCATCTTTGAGGGAGATACATTCTTCAGGGAAAATAATAGCCTAGTATCTCAAGCACAATCCTTTCCAAAGCACGTTTGGAACATCTGCCACTTGGTAACCTTCCTTCCCAAGTATTTTCTCCTTCCCAATGTAGCTTGCCTGCACATTCCATAACCATTGAGGCCGTTTCATCTTGCTGAGGTAAAAACAAGTAATTCTACCCAATGATTAAATACAAACTTTTGTTGAAACTCAGCATGATAACAGACTCCTCTCAGAGATGTTATATTCCTATTTAATGGTACTGTTTGCTTCCATTCCCTTTGGGTCATTTTTCTTTCTTTTAGAAAACAAACTTGTATATTTTTATTTATCACCTTGGGTGGTTATTGTGCAGGTAGCTACAAATACCTGCTATCATCATGTCGCCATTTAAAAAAACAGTGGAGAAAATGACATGACTACTTCAATGTTAAATTTTTAGCTTATGAATCTTCAGCTCTGGTAGGCAGAGTCACGGCAGAAAATGTTAAATGTCAGTCAAGTGCATAAAAATAATTATTTTACCATTAACCCCCTCCCCGTAATTCATTTTTCTTTATCTACCCTGTGTTTCAGCACTCTATTACTTTAAAAAGCAGAATACTTTGAAGATGGAAATTATGTGGAGAAGGGGTTTGTCACGAAAGAGAGTTGTTACTATTACATCAAAGATGTTGCATAACAAATCACAGTGTCTCCTAACAGTACATTTGTTATTTTTTCTTCCCTAAATTCTAAAAAAAAAGATACAAAGGCAGAAAATTGACCAATGATTACAGCTTTAAAAATGACTTGTTTAAATTGTGAAAGAGAAAAATGGGTAGGAATAAAGTAGAGAAACAGAAAGTTCCCTATAAAACTGAAGACTATTCTTTTAGTATTCAAATCATCTTAAATTAGAGAATACAGCTTGGCTGAAAATGTATGCTAGGTCCTGAAAATAATGTAATCAGTTTAAAAAAACCAAGCAAATAATTTCAGTTGTACAATATATAACTGCATAATTCTACTTAAATGTCAGTTTTTTTATTAAAGTGTCTAAAGGCTTTTTAAAGTATGGATGTTCAGTTTAAAAAAACCAAATTTGATTTTCTTATACTAGAGATATTAATAAAGGATCAATGATTTCTTAAGAATAAATATACCCCAAACCGCAGAACAGATCTTTCTGTTTTGCAAGCCTTATGTTTCTTGGTGTTGGTTTATGCCCAGTTCTGTCTTATGATTTCAAGTCTCCTGTGGGAAGGCAGGAAAACCAAATTCCATCAGCATTCTTGGATACCTCACTGGGGCGCTCTGAGTGAAGGGATCTTTCTAATAGTTAAAAGAATTTGGGTTAAAAATTACCTAAGGAGAGACCAACTTGGATATAAAGCCCTCAATTACAGGAAATAATTAAGAATAAAAGCATGTATGGAAGACAAATACAGATACCCCCCCCAACAGTTCTTAGATTTTAATCTCCAGATGAAAAATAGCTGGAAATCCACAAAAATGGAGCAGCCTAAGAAAAAGGGGAAACCAAAACATTATCACATATATGACTGTATGTTGTACAAGACTGCATTCCTAGATACTTTAAATCCTGCTAATTATTTGCTATCGTGCCCGATTTTCACCTGAGCTTGCCTCAGGTGGGGGATGGGAGTGTCTTAAAAATGCATTGCACTGAAAGGAAAACACATTGATTATATAAGGTATGTTAGGAATATCAAAGTCAAAATGAATATTCAAAAAAGACAGTAGGCTTTGCAATGCTGATATCACAACTCAGAAAAGTACAATAAACACTTAATGACAATGCCATGCACACTCCTTCCCCCGTTTCCACCCACCTTTTGATTCATAATAAAAAAGTTGCCCAGAAAACATGACGCATATGATCACTTAGCTCCCAGCATGCTTTGGGAGAGGCAGCATTGCAAAAAACAAAAAAATAAAATCCCCAAAAATTGGGGAAAAAGAAGCTCAAACAATAAATTTTTGCATGTTAAATAAAGCTGAAAATATCTTGTTTTTCAAAATATGAAAACACAGCTTCAGATAACACAAGGCCACCACCTCCAGAGATCACCCATACACAAAGATACAATGTACGTAATACAGCAGAACATGCACTCCCAAATGATTCTGTCAGACAGTACAGAATAAGTAACAGCATATCACTCTTGGAATGCTTTTGTGCAAAATTCTGAAAGGCCATGACTCAAATCACAGACTAAAAGTATAGAGCCATCTATCTATATCTGTAGGTATACATCCATACCTGCGTATTGCTCCTTCCCTAAAGTTACTATCTCTCATTAGGAGACCAAATTTGAGCCTTCATGTTTCTTTGCTGTTGCTAATTTGTCAGGAGACAAATCTAGTTTTTCAGGAGGTACTCATAAAGTAGCATTTAACTGTTTAAGTGGGAGTGGGAGAAGTATTAACTTTCTCCAGCAATTGTTGAGATACAGAAACACAATTCTGTTTGACTACATTAACGATTACTTGACTCTGCATTAAAAAAAAAAAAAAAGATGGCTGTGACTTAGTACAGGGCAAGCAGCAATTTGGGGAGGGAGCTGTTACTGTTAATTCACACCAGTCCTACAGTGGGGAATATGTAATCGTTTAGATCCAGAATGACACTTTGTTTAAAGTGCCTTATGACTTTATAATGCAGGACCTGTGCTGCTTCAGTAAAAGGCTCAAAAGATAGCTATGGAGCAAGTGGAAGGTTTTACTAAATGCATTTCAAGTCATTAGGGGAAAATGCAGAGAAAGAGGTGGGAGGAGAAAGGGAGGAAGAGAGAGAGAGGGGAGAGACAGAAGATGAATATGAATGAATGAATGAAAAGTGAAATGGTGAAAATTTAAATCTGTGATTGTCATGTGAACAATCCACACAGGAGAGAATTGCTTTACCATTCCCCATCATTTGCACAAAGAAAACAAAGAAAGGGCAGATGATACAGTACCTCCATGGTCTGAGACTGATGCATGGCTTTGATTGCATTCTGTGCCATTGCCCTTGTAGAAAATGTGACAAACGCACAGCCTGTGGGAAACAAGGGGACAGGGAGCAGGAAAGACAAAAAACAACAAGACAAAAGGGTTGGACGCTTGTTAAACCAACACAGTCTACGAGAACTGCCACAAGACGACACTGTTCTCAGTAGTACATAAAAATAAACAACTTCTCTCTTTGGTTTTATCTTATTTTGCTTTTTATTCAGTGCTGACTTGCTAATCTGACCAAAGCAGAAAGATTTATTTATGAGTTTATTCTTTAAATGGAAACTAGGGGAGGAAGCTGGATACTTTTTTTAGCCACAAGGTTTGAAATTAGCAATATCTAGTTTGTATTTTCTAAAATAAAAAGTTGTCTTTTCTATTTTCTCCTTGGCTGATGATCTTTACACTAAGGGCATCCACATATCCAGGCTTTGTATTTCAAAATTTATTGTTGATTTTTAAGGAGTAAATAAAATCTTCACACTAATGGCAAATTAACAGATTTCAGCAGCTCAAAAACTAATCAATGTCTAATTTCTTAAGGATAGTTAAAACAATGTTTAAGTTTAAAGTGCTATTCAAATGTAAACAAATATACCAAATCTGCTACAAGCTATTAAACAATTATTGTTAATAAAAACAAATGCTTTATTACTCTGAAAATATTCACCAACACACATAAAATAAAATTTAAAGTTTGCATTGGATTTGTTTGTATAGAAATCTTCATGACTTTTCATAATTGTGACTTTCTGAAATGTATGAGGTACTTGATCCTTATAGCCTAACATACATAAAACAATATACATTTCTCTGAATGCCTACTGTGAGACCTGAAAGCTTTCCATGTTTATTTTTTTCTGTGTGCTGTAAAATAACTAGAATCTGTAGTGCCAGTTCTCGTTTCTTGTAGCAGTATTGGCTACTGTGCAGGTCAGTGCTCCAACTACACGGCTCATTGCCCTTTGCACTAATAAAAACACTGCCTTTGGAAATTTACATTTTATTCATCATGCACCCTTGGACTTCTTAGAGAAAAAGACTGTGAAATTAATGCAGATTCAGGCTGATTTTATAATAATACCACAGCACACTAAAAGCTTAGCTAAAGCAATACAGACTTATTTCACTTATGATCTCTAATGACTTTAAAAGTGCATTGATTTTCAGCTTCTTTAGCCTTGCACAGTTTGAACTTAGGTATCAGAGAATCATTTAGTGTTCCACTCAATTTCCTCAAAACATTATTATTATTATTACTACTTAAAAGATTTCCAAATGAAGCAGATCTAAACACTGAGAGGCAAAAGCCTATTGTCACTGCAGAGTGAATGCATGAAAGCAGAATTCTGGCATCAACAATATGAGATTGTTGCCCCTGTGGCCAATAAGCAAAATAGAACATTCTACATTCAAACAACCAGCAGATTGTTTGGTTTACGTAAATCAATTTGTGAATCATAAAATATATTTTCTTCTTTTGCTCTGCATGTGTACCTGGTGAGATTATCAAGTCAATACTGTAGTAGCACCTTTTAATCAAACAGCAATAAGAGAAAGCAGTGCCTACCCACTACCCCAACACACAGTGACATCCAGTCATGAAAATAAGTCAATGCATTTTTTTGCTTTTCCATCATGCTGTAATTTTGATGCACAAAACTCTATACATGGGAAATTTATGTCACATTCACTTTCCAGTTAAGCTGAGTGTAAGAAGCCTGAGTGAAGTGTAGCTTGCCATGAATGCTGAATCCTTTCACATACAGCCATGGGAGGGTGGCTGACGAGGTTTACTATTTAAACACTCTGCCTCTACCTAGACCAGCTTGTAGCTTTTGTCATCAATAAGAGCAATTTGGTGGCCTTCTCTAAGGCATCTTGACGATGTGTGTAATAGCGTGAGACATATGACAGTACCTCTACTGTTTCCACACTGACGGAGGTCTTAAATGATACAGTCTCAAATTTACCATCTGCTTCAAAGTGATATCTCTTTAGAAATGTTATGATCACTGCCAACGTTATGCAGAAGAAAAAACAGTAATTGATTTTATTTTTCTATTTCTTGCCTTTAGACTTCAATGGAGGTAAAAGCAAACCATTTAGTGAAGATATATCTGAAACCATGTGAAGCCTGGACTAATTCTGTTTCCAATAGTCAAGGAGATTGTTACATTCACTTTATTTGCTCCTGTTATCCAGGAACATGTGCCAAACTGACAGTTTCCAAATGGAGGTTAAACTGCATTTAAAAATGTAAAATATCAGTAAGAATCAATAAGGCAGTTTTATGCACTTACCACAATTTCATATAAACAGAACTTTTCTAAGTAACTTAGAAAGATAAAGCAGTTAGCAGGTCTCAGAAAAGTATTAGCAAAAGAACAATAAAATTGAGTCTTTATAAACGCGAACCATTGCCTTTTCCTGTATGAAACCTGCAATTAAAAACTCAGCTGATGCATCTAATTATGCAATCTACCTCATCCAAAAATGATCTGACAAGTTTGATGACTTCTTTAACCTTTTAGTTCTATTGGCAGTGGTGCAGTAGGAGACAAAATGTCTCTTAGGGGCTTCTGTCAAGTTCTGTACTGTGTGCTGTGTTCAGTTACTTAAGAGAAAAAAATTACTGAGTCATTTATAAAGTGGGAGTACATGTTAAAAACTTTTGCTCTCTGTGCCACTCTGTATGAAGTTAAGCAACTCCAGAACGAAGTGTTTCTGGGAATAGTAGTTTGTTAACCTTTGTAATTTCTCTAAAACGAGAGACTGTGTCAGTCCTCTGGACAGATTTTAATTTTTAATACCAGTGCAAACAGAGTGGTGGCTTCAGGATTAGACCTCCAATCTGTGGCTTTTTATTAACATAGACTCCCAGGAGCTTCTATCATTGAAACTGGTGGCTTTTTCTCACAAGTCAAATAGATTTTCCATTGGATAGAAATAACAGGTCATAATTTGTCCCCTCTTTTACTAAAAATGAGCCTTTTCATGCAGTTGAGTTCACTGGGTCTCGATAGACACAGCTCTGATCTTGTAGTGTGTCAGCCTTTAACTACTGTGGACTGTTGAATGTGCTATCTCAGCAATCTGTTCTCTGGCAACTGACTAAAATGCTGCAGGAATTAGACGGGAGTGGGGTGGGGGTGCAGAGAGGATATAAGCATGAAAATCATGAAGCTGCATTTTTTTTCCTTTGGTTGAGGTATGATAGCAGATACTTATATTTTCTATTTAAAACCCTCCAAATACATAATAGCAGAAGACAAAAAACAAAGAGAGGGCTATCTGTACATGTGGTCAACCTGTAATTTACCTTGCAATTAATTATTATCTCTACTTTTAGAATTTCGGAGATTACTAGCTGAAATGAAAGGAGTTGCGTTCCTCTTATTCCAGGGAGGTTACCTTTTTGCTGCTAAAACAGATGGATGATTGACTGGGAAAGGTTTTGCAAAGCAATTTCCTCCCACAGACAGGATCTAAGGAAGGCACGTAGCCCTGTCACAGAGAAGATTTTGGAACACACCTATTACACTGTCATTTCAATTGAAAAGGTATCTTAACTCAGGTGTTCTACTTTTCTCTTAGCTGCAAGAAAACTTTATAGAAGTAGATGAATCTTTGCTACTTTACCAAAAGTAGAAAAAAATATGTACTTCTAAAAGCCAGAACAATGCCATGGCCTCTTGCTTTTCTGCTACTTCTATGAAAGAGGTGCAGCAACCTGCTATCTTTCAATTGAAATAAGCATAATTTAAAAATTGGCAAGGTAGATTTAGGTCAGTGGCATAAGTGCCTGCCTGGCAAGTGCACGGTTGTGAGTTTAATCCTGGTACCAAAAAAAAAAAAAAAAGAGTACTTAAAAAATAACTTGGGCAGATGAAGGAGATTTCAACCTATGGGATGCTTGTTAATAAAGTTCTGTCAGCCAAACAAAGGTAATAATGCAGTCAATTTTAGTGCCATATCTTTTTCCTGACTGGTCACATAGATGGTACCAGTCATATGTGGGACATTAAAAGTAGTCTTTGATGCACCATTCTCACTGTCTGGTAGTTTATTTAATATTGGCAAGGAGACATTATTCATTTTATGGCACTTGATGCTGGGTGCAGACTAGAACCTGTGTAACAGTTGGTAAAATCTTATCACTAATGAGACTCAAAGACTGTATTTAGAAAAGATGGCATAATGCAGGATATATGTGATAAAAAGTTTTCACATATCTGAATGTTTAGGTATGAAGGCAGGGCTAAACTCCTAATCAAAATTGAGTCTTCTCCATATACAGCAAAAACAAATGAGGATTTAATGGCTCAATCCAGTCTGTGCTCTCCAGCATCACTGAAAATATTGCCAATTCATTTGTCAAGGGTTTTGGCAGGAGAATGTTGAACACCATAAACACAGCTGGAATATTCTTAAACAAGCAGAAAGTTACCTTAAATGGTGGTGAAGATTTGACTACATTTTGTGGGAACGAAAAATGAAGTAAACTTCTTCACTGTTTCCAAGTTACAGATATTCAATTGCCATGGTGCAGAAAACTCTGTGGGCTGTATCTAAACAGCCCATTCTAAATGGTAAGATCTGGATAAGTGGGAACATGTATATTTTAGGAAATTAACATGCTAAGGTGACACTGCCAAATGAATACATTTGGTTTAGAAATTTCAAGCCTTTGCTTCTGACAGTAAACATGTCATTTGAATTGCCGTAGGTGCTTGTTTAGTCAATGAAGGTTTGTGGAGGGTATCCAGAGGTAGACTTACCACTGTGGAATGGTCTGATTATCATGAAGCTGTCTAAATCATTGCAAACCATGATTTTCAAAACCAGAAACTGACAGATACTGTAATGGGCTACAGTCTCCAATTGGGTAAATGCATACTTAGATGTGGGCATGTTGGCTAAAGTGAGGAACAATCCTAGTTATTTGCTGAGTAGCTTCATGTGCTTGGCAGGTACAGGTGTTGTCCAGGTAGAGAGTCATACCAACTTCCTGAGGGTATCTTTCTTAAAACATGCGCTGTGCTGGTGAGTGGTGGTGGAACTTTAAAAATATTCCATCTGGACAATATGCAGACCATAAATTTTACTTTTTAAAGACAGTGATTCTAACTGAAAGGATAGCAGAGTATGACACGTACAGTTATAGGTCCTGATAGCCCACCAGGTGGATGCAGTGAGGGTACAGAGTGAATAAACTCATAAAACTTGAGCAAGTGGACGTAGGGAGGAACTGAAATTAGTGATGTAGCAAAGAAACAGCCAGCTAGACTAACTACCTCCTTTATCTTCATTCTTACAGTTGAACTAGACAAAAGAAGAAAACAGAAAAGTGAACCATGCAACTGCATTTCACTCTCATAATCAGATGGTTTGATTTAAAAACTTTCTTAGTGATTAGTTTATATCCTATTTGTATTGGGAGATACTTTAGTTTTTTGTTTCACTTGAGTTTTATTTATTTGCTTTCTAAACAGCTGAGCCAGCACCAGACATTGAGAAAAGAAATGTTGAGCGCCCTTTATCTGCAGCATCACTAATGGGAGACACTTATTAATATTTGATTGAAAACAGTAATTCTTTAATGAAAGCAAAACAGTAGCATGAAAGAGAATTGTTCTATTAACAGATGCACTGATTCAGGAGCAGGCCTTGATAACCAGGAGTCCCTGGGTCCTGCTAATTGAAAAATGTACCACTGTCTTTGTATTCAGAATAAATGGCTATAAATGAGTATTTTCTTTTTTTCCAATAGGGAATTCTCATCAGTTCACCAGAAATTACTTTGTGTTGAAAAAAGAAGAGGGTAGTCTCCTCTTTACATTAAACCAGTATCTGCATAAAATATTGATGAGAGGGCTCCCATAACTTGTTTCAGAAACAGGCTGCTTCTGGTGTCAAGTGCTGGTTAATCAACCAAATGGCAGATTAAATTAGCTGAAGTTCTCCTGTTAAGTACCATGAGTCCTGCTCTTTCCCATGAAAGTTGTGGCTGTTTTAAAATCTTATGTGCAGAGTTAACTAATGTATACTCAAGGAGCTCGAAGTACAGGGCGGTGTTGCTATTCACTCATGTCCCCCTGAACAGATCGAGACAGTAAGATGAAGAGTCAGTCCATAAGTGGATCAGGTCAACCTGACAGAGAGCAGGAATTTGGTACTCACGCTTTCCATTCAGGGTCTCTACTAACCTGTACAGAGGGCAAGCTTAGACAAAAAGTTGCCATACCGGTAATTAATGACTCCCTGGGGTAAAAACATGACGGATATTTTTACTGTTGTCATTTAAAGTAGGTAAACTAAGGGAGAGAGATAGGAAGATGAATTGACTTGGGTCACATGTTAGAATTGGGACTTGGGGTCCCTGATTTCTAAGCCACTATAAATTTTAGTATGTTTAATTTAGGGGCCTGCCTTTTGTTGTAGTCTCCGTAGTCTACACTTTGAGGAATGAGAAATGCAATGGTAACACTGAAGTGGGCCTGAGAGTAACAGTAGACAACAGGGATCTAGTTACACTAGCAGCAGAAAGGTGATTACAAAAATACTGTCATGTCTTTCCTACATATTTTGCTCTTTTAGCCTCATTGCCTTTTCCATAATATTCTCTCTCCTAGTGTGTCTGCCTCAGTGGATGGATGAAAATAATTAAACATTTGAAATGGCTGCAGTAGAACTGGATGGTCAAGTGTGATTAGGAGATCTGCTGGCTGAGTTGGCTCTGATGGTATGCCTGCTATCTTTCCTGGAGGTTATGATGTTCATCACAACAATAGACTGTTTTGGGGGACAGTAATGAAGCACAGGTGATGAGCCTTAGGTAATGGAGCAGTTGTTGATGGAATCACACTCACTAGCTTGTTCAGCTTTGAGAGAATCACATCTTTGAAGTGAAGATGAAATAACCAGGATTTCAGAACTTGTTAGAGAATATATAAACTGTTATTTCCACCTTGCCTTCCTTTTTCTCTCCCACCTTCACAAGAAAATACAGGAATTAAAAGCAGAGGCGCTTTTCCACTTCCTCCTGATTTTCCTCTACACTACCTTCACTTTGGGGCTCCGGAGGTGGATGTAGGTAGAACATTTGTTCTCTAGGGCTTTAATTCTAGCAGCTGTCATCCTGAAGCTTTATGTCTAGAATCAAAACAGCAAATGTTCTTCCTCACACGATGCTGAAATTAGGTAAAACTAGTGAGACAGGTGAGAATCAGAGCCTGATTACTTATAGACTGACTTCTCTCAGACTGTGGCTTGGGTGCTAGGGACAGCCCAGGTTCAGAGCATAAGAATGAACAAGATCCTAATTAGCCCCAATGGTCACTGCACTAATAGTAGAGCAAAAGCCTCTACCTGTTACAAAAATATAGGTTTCTAGCAAGCAGTGAAAAACGTTCACATATACACTTCCACTTGGGACTTCCACTGGAAACTGCAGCTGGATAACTCGGGACCCACCTTCCTCAGTGGCTGAAGGAAGGAGGTGTGCTGACTTGTTAAGGAGAAGACATATGGAAGAGAAGGGTGATTTTTCACTATTCTGCTTGTAAAAATACTCATCACAGCTCTGAGCCACAGTTTTTGGCTTTATCATGGTGGTAAGGGGAACCTACAATCTTTCTCTGTTGTTACTGAAAAAGAACTCCCTGCCCTGGGGACTCCAGAAGCTTCACTCTTTGAAACAAAACTCTAAAATCTTGGACAGGCAGAGCCATCATGAGCCCACATCTGCCCAGCACAGCACATGAGCAGCAAGTTTATCGGCTCGGACTGCTTGCGGAGAGGACCGTCTCCTTTAGGGATGCTTTCAGATACAGCACAAAGTCAGGGGACTAAAGTGAAAACAGCAGATACCAACTCATCCTCCTCATCTCTTGCTTGCCCCACATCTGCTTCAATCTGAGGTCGGAAAGGGATATGTAGTGATAGGGCAGCCTGTCAGTTTCTCACATGCAAGAGAGAACCTGAGCTAATGTGTTGGTACTCAGACCTTCTCAACTTGAGAAATAAAAGGTGATCATTTCAGTTACAGTGGAAAGTTCAGCATAGATAACTTTACCACATGGGCCCCTTCTCAGAGTAACCTCCTGCTGTATGCAGTGCCTATATCTACCTTGACACTTAAGGAAAGAGACTTCACACAGGCCTCACTCACCTCGACTCAGCCCGTCAGGTCCTCGGAGAATCCGGCATTCTTCTATCTGACCAAATGGAGAAAACATCACTCTGATATCATTCTCATTACATTTCTTTGAAACCATTCCTATGAACAGTTTTCTGTCTTCCACAGCTAGGAGGTAAAAATAATGAATGAGCAAAAGGCATTTCATCTTTTTTTCTTATAATCAATGCTTCATTACCCCATCAAACCAGCCCCTACTATGCAAAAGTGAATGATCTCTACTATGCCTTCCTCCTACTTGCCCCATCCTGCATCTCTCTCTTTTCTAGCCTTCCTGAACACTTCATCTCTCTTCAGGCACTTTTTACATGCATGATGAATTCATAGGATATAGAACATTGTAAAATATTTTTTCCCTTTCAGAAATTAATGTAGGTGTTTAAGATTATAAAATACTTATGTAATTGCCAAAAACGACTATTACACAGAGGCATTTTTGAATTCATATTTTAATTTGAGCTTTCTGTAGATGTTCTTTTAACTCTAGTGACAAGAAAAGAGAAAGATCAGGAGAGAAAAAGCAATAGGAGCAGATGTAGTAAAACTGTAAATGCAACTGCAAATAAAGCCAAGAGAAGAAAACATCTTTCTCTCCTTGTTTCAAGTAGGTTAGTCCCCACTGATCCAGATAAGAACAGGAGGTCAGAGTCTCATTTCTCTGGAGAGCTGGGGCAGTGGTTTGAGATGCTAACTATGTTCCTAAGTAGGTCCCTAAATAGGATCTACATCTGGTTCTAAGCAGTCAGGTTGGTTACAACTGAAGGGAAATCCAATGTTAATCACAGAAACTGGCGGATGCTACTTGAGAATCACTTCCAATGGCTGCAGGCTTTTCTTGAGAAAATAAGAGCAGGAGGGAGTGATACTATTCCAACAACTTGAAGGTAGGAATTTGAGAGATGGAGATACCCTTTGAGTTTTAAAATAAGACTTGCAAATTGGAATCTGACAAGGGAAAAGATAAGACAAGTTTTACTTCTTTACCTATAAGATTTTCCTCAAAACCTCCATGTTCAGATTATGTGACCTACATTTAGCTGAACAAGGCAAAGTTATAACTGATTTCAGGACAGTACTTTTGAATTTTTTTGTTTTTTGTTTTTGTTTTTTGAAAGAGAGAGGCCTTTTAAATTTTTAGGATGTCATAGATATCCATGGGGAGAAGTCTCCTTTTTTTCCTCTATTTCTTTTACTTTAATCAATTCTTAAGACTAATAAATTTAAAAAAAAAAAGATAGCCAGCTGTCCCAGAGACTACAGAGTCCTGGCTTAGGGGAAAGACTGTGACACAAGTCACTGTGTATAAATCTTTGTCCACAATATGTTTTATAATCTTGTAGCTGCTATTTAATTGGCTTTCATTTCTGTTTCCATTAGTCATTCTTTAGATAAGACTCGTTTTCATTTAATCCACAAGCATCTCTTCTGGACTTGAAAGAATCCTATGTCCATGCTGTCAACATACAGCTAAAGCCACACGTGGCTGCCAATCACTTTAAAGGAGCTAATGTGATGGAGGAATTGATTTTTCAAATGTTAATTTCATTTTAATTAATTTAAGGTTTGAAAGCTACTAGATTGGGCAGTGTATCTTTGAAGAACTGAGTCAGCTAAATGTTCTGTTCTAGAATTCCAAACTGGAAATAAGAGACTTTAGAACCATTTTATCTATCTTATAAAACAGACCCTGAGGCATCCGCAAAGGAAAGGAATTTATCTAGATCATTCAGCAAATATGTGGTCTAACCTGGACCACCACTGACTTCCTACTTCGACCTCAGTGCTCTTATCTGTCTATGTTTTTCATGCCAGTTTAAAGGAAATAGAGAAGGCTTACAGGGGAGAGCAACACTGGTGTTAAGATCTGGTTCAAATTCAAGGGCTGTTATTAACTTCATGTGTGACCCTGAGAACTATCTCACTCCTAGGCCTCATTTTTGTCATTGATATGATAAGTGTTTACATTCTTTTCTTTTTTCTTTGTCTCCCAGACACTGCAGAGAAGGCAGCCCAGTTCCATGCTTCTGTCCACTGAAGCACTTGGGCGTGAGGGCTGTTGGAGTGGCATGCAGGATCCCTTCCACTCAGTCTCTCTTCACACTCAATGACAGCTCCTGAGATAACGCAGAGAAACTCTAGGGCTCTTTTGAGGTCCTGATGCTGAACCTTAAGAAGCATGGTCAGGGTCTGGATAGACTGGTAGTCAGAGAGAAGAAGGTGGTACTAACTAGGTAAGGCAAATAACATTGAGAAATAAGAGGATTGTATTTAGGGTACACAGAGGAAAACAGTATGAACTGAATATGGCATGTACTGTTTGCTGATTAATCTGCAGAGGAGAGGATCACTGAATGGGGAAATAAGGAGCTGTCACAGGTCATCACCTATGTTGAGACTTGAAGCAGACTAAACAACAGAGTGATGGACTCTGAATCTTTGGAGGGAGATGGTTGCGTACCTGACTTCCTACATTTAGATGAAAGATTCTCAGTCAAAGTTCTTTGTACTGAATAAGTGAAACTACCTTCAATAAATGAGGTACACCAAGGATCTACTCTGAACTGCAAAAACCTAGCATGGTACAGCTAAGTTTAAGAAGCCTTTGCCAGGGGCTTTATTTACTGTAGTCTCCAACATCAGGATCAACAGAGCCTATGATGCCTGGCCACCTTCACATTGGAGGCTTCTGTTTGGCCAGGCCCTGTGAGGAAGGCATTTACTTCAATGAGACAGTGAGAGGGAAATGAATGGAACTGACTGAATAAGGCAGAAGAGGGTGGGGAAGACTTCTAGTTTGCTGGTTTACTCTTCCTTCCTTCTCATCTCCAAGGCTCCTGTCTCCAGAAACTATGGCTGACATCTTTATAAGAATAAAATAAAAAAAATTCCTGTTGCATTTATTCTTAACTCAAAAAACCCGTTTTTAGTTCTTTTAAATAAAAGCAAATGAAAATTTCCTGCTTAGTCCCTGACTTGACTGATAAACGTATAATTATGATATTAAGCTAAAACAATTCATAGGTTTTTGACCTCCAGGATAATGCTACAGTAAATTAAATATACAGCTCCTGAGTAAGTTAAAAAATGATTTTTTTCCTAAGATGGATATTAATAAAATGTATACCACTTATGAGGAAATCTTGCTTTCCTAGCCATCAATAAGGATAAACTCAGCTGGGCAGAGAGAAGGAAGATAATTCATGTTTTGAAAAATAACAAGGATTAGCTAGTGGAAAAAGTAAAGGAAACTTATATCAATCATGTTATTTGAAATGCTAATTTCATCCTGTTCCCGTGTGGGCTCATGTACATGTGCAGGCATAAAAGAAGCTAAACATTCTCAGTTTTTCACTCGCCAAAGTTGTTCTGTAGCTTTAACACTTGTGTCATGATTGCTTTAAGGGCAAAACTGAGGGCAACTACACATATCCTGCTTTCTTTTCCTCTGAGTTTTCCCCATTTCCCAGGGAAAATTCATTCATAGGGATTATCCCCCGGATTCTTATTCTAAGGATTCTTAACAGTTTTGTGAACATTCTAAATAAATGTAAATATCTTGAATTCACTTAATTTTTCACCATTTTTGATTACTTTGTTGGTTAGTTTTTCTTTAGCATTCATGGGCAGTTTTGCACTTTTCAATCTATGAAAATGTGGATTGCTTAAATGAACCTATTGCACTTCGCTAGGCGCTTCAGGAGAAAAACAAAACAAAACAAAACAAAACAAAACAAAACAAACAGACGAAAAGTTAAGGTTCTTGCCCTCTAGGGGAAAAGATGCACAAGATCTGGTCTACTCAGCCAGATCTGGTCAACAACAGCCTCAACAGAACCAAGGAGTTCCATACTAGTGGCCACTTAAAATTTTCTTCTTATGGTAGAAGAAAAGGTTAATACTTTAAGTATTAGGGTGACTTTTTTAAGCTAGAGGACCAGAAACTTCGTTTTTAAAATATACTTAATTGTAAGTCTGTGCTAACACCCTGGTGTACAATCTGTCAAAGTCACACCTGGATTCAGGACTGCCTGAATTAATTAACAACTTTTCAATGTGTTAGTGCTAACATATGGCATTTAATTACTGCCTCAATATCTGTGAGTCTCTCACTTTGAATTTCAAAATTATTTCTTCATCTTCCAGTAAGTCAGAAAGTGGATATGGAAACACCCCATGATTCCTATTTTTAATGAAGGCTTTGCAGGTCTCCACCTACCCTGAACAATATTTGGGTATCTTTTCTCTTGTTAGCTCTGGACTTGATGCATGAATACTAGAGGTTTTGGAGGCCTTGAGAAAAAAGAGACAGTGGTCTTAAATAGCATTTCTGGATTCTAGGCTTTCAGGACCATCAGCAAGTTGTGAGGTAAAAGCAAGAAGAATTTATATACTATGTTTATTGGTAAAAACAATCCTTGCAACAAGAAGCATGACATAACAGTCAGTACTGGCTCCAGCCACTAAGACCCAAGCACAGAACCAGAGGCTTTTCCTATCACTCACTGCCAGACTACCTTCAGCAACTGCTTTTAAATCTTGCACTGGTGGCGCTTTCTATTGCACAATTATGGAGGATTAAAAGTTGGATGTTATACAGAATAGTATATAGATGGTACCCAGAATGAAAGCGTAACTATGTTTGTGTTAGTTCATATGAATATCCTAAACTATACCTTCGCAAATGTCTTTATTGTATCATTATTCAATTTTCTGCAGTGGAATAACAGCAAAAAGGTTAGATTTTGTTGATAGTGGGGTATTTCAATGTGCTGTTCTTAGGATCCCTGATATTTTACTTTTTATTTAGAATGAAATTTGTTTTTTTTTCTCCTAGAATCTGGCACAATAGAAATATGTGGGAGGGATATGAAATGCTGTGAGTTTGCATAGATGTGCTAGAGGCTGCAGCTTAAATCAGAACCAATTGAAAGGGCAAGCTATAGGAAAGCACAGAGTTAAGGAAGCTCATTCAGTAAAATCTGAAGTGCAGGCTTGATCTAAGAGCAATCTAACAATTCTGTCTCACTACAGAGGTTCTCTTTATTAGAATCTCCAGATTGGTGAGGGCTTGAGGATGATTGCAGTTTGGGAATTCATTTGTCCATCACTAATTGATCTGTGATTAGCAGCCCTTTCTTGCTCAGCAAACATAAAGTTTCAGAAATCTGAATACACAGATAATGAAGACAGTAACTGTCTAACTGTGATGAGTCCTTTGTGCTATGCATAAATGTCAGCAAACTCAATAAAAGTGCAATTAGAGCTCGTTATACTTCTTTCACAGCTATAGGAGCTATTTAGAGCGTCTGAGCCAAAGAAATCTTTGTGCTCTTTGAGCTTTTGAAACTATTCTTACCTGTCAAAAATGCCTTATGGAATCAGAAAGGGCTGCAGGATTTACCACTTGCTTTAGAAAATTATACATTTCTTCAGATTCCTAAATCAGATCCAAGAGAACCACAAAACCTGTTTCTATCTATGCAAGGTGAGAGTGCATTTGAGCCTCCACAAAGAAGATCCTTGAAAGCTAGCTTTCAATTTATACTTTTTGCAAGAAATTCAGAAAATGAAGGTCAATCTACAAAGCAAAGGAAGAATTGGCCCTGTTAAAAGGCCTCTGTCACTTAGAAGGTACTAAAACATCTCTCTAGGTTAGTGAATTATGCTGTTAATTTAGCATATCTTAGCATACTGAACATTTATTACATGCCGGGTAGTATATTAAGCTCTTTATAGATGTTAACTTATATGATCTTTATCCAACCATGTAAGACAGGTATTACAAAAAGAGTTCATGCTGCATTACTGCAGTCCTGTCTTACAGCTGATGATACTGAGGCTGAGGTGAAATAACTTGCTGAAGGATACACCCAGTTAAGTGCAGAGTCAGGAATCAACCTAGACTTCTCAAAATACTTATTAACTGCTACCCTTGCTGCTTCCTAAAAAGGGGCATTTTTAGGCACTTTCCTCCTTGACTTTTGAGATTATGTAAAATTGAGGGTACTCACAACATGGCAGTTTTATTCTGTTGTTGTGCTTGATACTAAACATTAAGCAAACATTATCCTTAGTGTCC
Organism: Dolichotis patagonum; assembly: GCA_004027295.1. Lineage (NCBI taxonomy): Eukaryota > Metazoa > Chordata > Mammalia > Rodentia > Caviidae > Dolichotis > Dolichotis patagonum. The sequence goes on from PVJX010000125.1 coordinate 243,450, forward strand.
AGCATAGACACTAGACAGTGAGAGCAACAAAACAGCAAAATGCCTAACAGCTTGCCTATGGGAAGGATTCCTAAGTCAGGGTGCACACATGCAGCAGAAAATGCAAAAGAAGAAACTGCTTCATGTTCGAACTACTTGCATATTTTAAGTCATATGTTTTCAACTAATCATGTTTTTATAAATACAACATAAGACTCAGAAGACAAATGCTTTTGCACAGACTTTCATTCCATTGCCCTTGTCTGGACACAGCTGAAAGACTTAGGAGGCCAAGGATAGGGAACATCTCTTGGTGGCCAGAATCTCTGAGAAAACCTTCACTGATAGGATTCGTCCTGCAAATACAAGATTTGTCTCTCCTGTTTCCTATTAAGACTGCAAATGGCACCTCCAGGGAAAAGAGCTCAAATAATGAGCACAGGAAATGGCTTTTTACTTAGGTGGCCATGTGCAAGGAACCCTATAAAACTAGGGAGAGATCTCTGGACAGCACTAATGCAGTCAACATTTTACAGACATGCCCTAGCATTTAAAGACTGTTACAAACATTTTACTTGAGTCTCAGGAAGGGGAAAAAACAAAACAGCCAATCTATGTGAGGCAGTTACCACTAGTTTTATTTTATGAATGAGTTTCATGTCTAAGTGACTATAAGATATTCAAATCAATAGACTAAATATGAGTTCCACAAGGTCAAGGATATATACTCTCTGGCAGTCTTTTTTCTTCTTCTCTCTCTCTCTCTCTCTTTTTTTTACTTTTGCTGCCACTCAGCCCCTAGAATATGGCTGGAACACAATAAGTTATTAGTGAATAACTGTTGAGGAAATGAAGCAACATGATCATGATTTTATAACAAAGAAGTGGAGGATCTTAGAACTTTTGACACTAAATGGTATGTTTGTGATAAAGCCATATATGAAAAAAGGAAATTACCCTATGGAAAGTATAGGTCTGTGAATGCAGTGGGGAAAGCACCGGAGTGTGAAAAGCTCCTGGAAAGAAAAGCCCTCAAAAAATAAGTTGGCAACAACTTAGATTTTTCTTCAATACTTTCTGGTCTGTGAAGAAGCTAGAAAATGGGATGCACTACAGTTAACAAAAAATACCTTGTGGTGAGATTTAGGGCCCAATAATAATTTACATTTTCAGATATGTAGATCTCTAAGTGCATGGCTTCTGCCCTGATTACTAATTAATGAGGTACAAAACTGCCTGCTGGAAGGAAACAGTGCTGATTATGTCAGTCTTGTGGGACACAGAAGCTCTGTGGTCTAAGGTGGTTGGCAATTCTTTTAACATACATTTCAGTAAATTAAAAGAACAAAACAGGGACAGAAGGCTTATAGAAATGGAAGCAACAACTTTTGAGAGAAATGTGGGCTCTCAACCCTCTTGTGCCTTGGAGAGGCAAATCCCAGTTATATCATGGATCTCATCAAATGCATATTTTTGCAGCAAGCGTACGTTTACTTAATCAGCAGACTGAATTCTGATGCAAATGTACTGGTACAATTTAAAGTAGAGTGCAATAAAACAATCAGAGCAAATGAAAAAAGAAAAAAAGGTAGCCTCATTCTTAATGCATAATTCCTTTACTGCTTATGTTCTTTCCACCCATCAGGTAGCCATGTATTATTATGTTGGGGGAGATAAACAAGAGCCAAATGTTACAGGGTCCTGCACCAGGCAATCCTCAACCAGCAAGACATAGAAACCATTCCTTGTAAGATCTCAGATCTTTACAGGAGAGATAAATGAGACAAGAGAATGGAGTGTGCTGACCACAGTGGGAAGGTTCCTGAGCCAGCAATCTCCACCTTCCAGAGAAAAAGGCCACTGGGGCAGACTCTTCCTTCCCCCATCTAACTTTAGGTTTTTAAAGTGCTGGGGATCTAACCCAGACCTTGTATGGTAGGCAGTGCTCTACTACTGAGTTACAGCCCTACCCCACCTGACTTTTCAACTTAAAAAAGCAGACATTATTAAATGAGACAGTTGGTTTGCACTTACCGTTTGACTTTTCACTGTCTGCAGGTTTCATCTGAATGGGATGATGCATCTAAAAACACAAAAGTGAGAAAGTAAAGGCAGATTGAACAACTGTAAAACCAGTTTTAGAAATGTGACACTATTTCAGTACTGCTGTTATTACAAGAGCACACAAGTAATAAGACTTCTCCCACGTAACTGGCTATGTTAAAGACCAAGCTTGAGTTTTATATTCAGCAATGTAACCCTTTTAAGTTACAGGCACTGTAACATAGTACTTCACATCTTGGACTTCGGAGTCAAGCTTAAGTTTGAAACCTGGTTATGCCCCTCAGTGTGGTTTCTGCCTTTATAATGCAGATATTTCTGATTTGTGATCTTGGGCTGGTATTTTAACTTCCCTAAGTTTCAGTCTCTTTGACAGTAAGATGGAGATAACACCTGCATAGAGGCATTAAATGAGAAAGTTCTTCATACATAAGCAGAACCTAAGGGTGCTGAAAAAAACCCATCATTGTATTACTACACACTTAAATGTGGATTTCTGTGCCTCTTCTGGCTATTATACATGTCTGCGTTGTGAATTTTTCTTAGCTGTCATAGTTATGAGTGATTTGAAGGACTAGCAGTTGACTGACTCAGGTGTCAATATATCATTTTTATTAAATGCTTAATATAGACTGGGAATGCAGAGCACTGAAAATCTGGAGGGAAGGAAAGAGGGAGGAGTGGAGGAAGGGAGATATAAACCTTATGATCATGACCAGTACATACACAGGAGTAGAAAGAACTTAAAACAAATGGGCCTGAGATCCTGAGTCCTGGTAGACCTGGATGCGCCATGGTTCTTTATACAACGCCAAACACAGCACTGTGCACAATCCACAGAGTCTGCTCTAAGCACATAATGCTACCACCATTTCCAATTAAAATAAATTCCTGAAACTACTTTCAAAGGTCCTCTGGCTTCATATTTCATTGTACCCTAAGGAACATAAAAGCTACAGGGTGGATGGAATCACGGGCTGTGCAAATGGTTTTATTATAACGGGTCCCGTTCTCTCTGAACCTTTAATTTCCCCAGTGGACTTCCATCACTTGCAAGCCACAGCTCAGGGTTTTATCTAATTTAAATGAAAGGGGAATGGTACTTGGCTCTGGCACTTATATGATAGGAAATTATTATCAGGCAGACCATGTGTACCTAATGCCCGCAAGGGTCTTTAGAACACAAGAGGAAGAAGAGACAGGGAGGACTCTCAAAGGGTAAGAGGCTAAATAATTCAGAGCGGTTTTGATTCCCCTAAAACACATGATGCTCTTACACATAGAACATAGGCCTTGAGAGAACAAGTCTCCAACTTCCCATTTCATTTGTTCATGTACTCAGTTTGTGGAGCAAAGACTGCAAAGGGAATGAATGTGTGGGGTCCTAACAAGTCAATCTTTTCAGAAAAAAGTGGGAAACATACCTTTAGAAGCTAGCAGAAGTAAACTGTAAAAACCCTTGATTTGGGTTGAGGAATGTGACCCCTATTCTATAGTAATACATAGAAGGAAAAAATAAAATGTTTGGAGAAGACTGACAGAGTCTCTAAGTAAGGTGTCCTAACCAATAACATGTATCTGTCTACCCATTCAGCAAGTATGGAAGAAATAGCTCTCATATGTCAGGCTCTAGGCTAAGGCCTGAGAACAAAGGCCAGGTGATGAAGCTTTTCTCCTTCAGGTGCTCACTGTGTGTTTGGGGGGACACAGGTGCAAACAGGCAGCTGAGCAATGTGGCAAGAGATGGCGAGGCAAGACAAAGCTTCTGGCAGCCAAGAGCACAGACACTCAATTGTGCTTGAGGAAGCAATTAAGGAAGGCAAAGATTTCCTACAAAGAGTGCTATAACTCCAGTCTCTGGAGTTGGCACTAGAGGAAGAGAGATGATACATGAAACTCACAAGATATCTCATGCAGAAATACAGAGGTGAGAAAACGCAGTTCTTTCCTGTAAGGAGTGCATCACGTGCATGTGAAAAGCAGTGAGAGGGGAATGTAGAAGCGGTCACCATCAAGTGGTAAGAAGCTCTCTGAGCCAAAGAACTGAAACTTTTTCAAAAATTTCAAATTGTGGTCAGATATAAAAGACTTAAGAAGGAAAGGCAAAATATCAAATTTTTAGTCTAGGAAGGTTATTTTGGCTAAACATGGAGGATGGATTATAAGAGAGAGACACGGGGCAGGAAGAATAGCTAAAAGGCTACTAGAAACACTTCAGGTGTACTGGTGAAGGTATAAACATCTGTAGTACCTAGTGGTTGTGGGGATGAGGGAGGAGAACTCCAGATCTGGACCACCAGATGGATTGTGGGAAGCACTTCCCAAACAGGGAAATGAGAACAAGCAGTTTTGGAGGAGGCTAACATGTTCAGGTCTAGACATGAGAAGATAGAGCAAAGCGGCAGAATCAGGAGCAACTAGTTCCATAGGAGCAAGAGGCTAGGAGTTTCCAGAACAAGGGGATATCCAAGCAGGGGTTGCCTGAGACTATGATGCAGATGCCAAGCTATCTTTGAATCTGGCAAGTAAAAAAAAAATTGTTTAGGGACTTTATCAAGGCAGGGCCAGAACTCCAGTCTGTAGGGAGTGAAAGAGCTGTGGAGAGGACAACAGGGTATATATGCTGAACCAAGACTACGATTTTGTGGTGGCCCACATCTGTAATCCCAGCACTCAGAAGGCTGAGACAGGAGGATTGTTGTGAGTTTGAGACCAGCCTGGGTTACAAAGTGAGCTCAAAGCCAGCCTGAGCTGCATAGCGAGACCCTGTCTCAAAAGACACACACACACACACACACACACACACACAAAAAAGACTCTGGAAAAAATTAGTTGTGCAGGGGGAGCATGGTAAGATCAATAGAAAATGGGAGCACAGAATGGTAGGTGGGACTTTCCTTTCTTATCTGAGTTAATGTACTAAAAAGAGTCCGATGAGACTCAAAGATTAAATATACAGGGAAGGGGAACTAAATGCATCCATGTCACTGACAGGACACAAAATGAAATAAAAATGGCTGCTGCCTTGGGGGGGGCAGTCCATGGTGGTGATAAATATGCATATATTTTTAAAAAACTGCTGACAAACATTAGAAGAGGAGCACAAGCAGAAGATATGAGCAATTGGGGTTATCTGAAGTGTATAGAACACTGCAAGAGAAAATCCAGGAGCAACAAGGCAGCTCACTCTACATTAAAACTGAAAAAGGCTCTGGAAATCACAGTCCCGTGCTCTTGGTTTATAGGTCTGGAGGGAATAAGTGACTCCACTAAGGACACACAGCTGGTTAATGATAGAGTCGGGATCAGAAATCTAATCTCCCTCCTCTTAATCCCTTATATTAGGATGGCTCCCTTATATCACATTGCTTCTCCACAAAATGTTCAACGTGGGACTTGGACATATGGGTTTTCAATTAAGAACTACAGGTTTCACTCACTGAAGGAACCACACAAACACTTGTTTGAAGACGTAGGCAATATACTGCTACCTGAAAGTAATGTCTCCTTTCTCTAAACTCCCACAACACTTTATCTCTATAACTTTATGGCCACAGTAATACTTCACACTTGTTTTTTTCTTACAGCTACTCAGTTTCTGACCTAAGACTAGAAGGCTCAGGGAAGTAACACCACTAGTAATAAAGTGCTATTGCCACTATGCACTTAAACTCTGTGTTGGTCTTTATCAGTCAAGATGGGTGGTAGGATGTGTGTGGGGGGGAGAGCAGCTCTACTTCACAGACCTGGATTGTCAGGCCCTGGTGAATTCTGAATGAGTGGTCACCATGATACAAGTATGTTCTGAAGACAATTTAGATAATGAATGTAAAACACTGTGACCTTCTTTGAAAAAAGTGTTCAATCTGTACTAAGAATGGCTCATTATCATGAACAACTCATTTACAAATTTCTGATCACATATGTTAAGGAAGACAAAACTGATGTGCAGTCATTCTTATAATGCTTCATTTCCTCAAAATCTTATGATTCCAGGAACTTCAAGAGATTTCTTGAGTAGAGCAGGGAAATCACTGTGAAACAGGGATTTTCTAGTTTAAAGTTTCAGCCTATAATAAAAGGTCTTTCCCTGTAGCAGAGAGGGCTTCAAAGATTTGATCCACTCTAGAACTACCCATCCATCCAAATGTCTCTGCTTTTACCAGACCCAATGTTAGATGCTAGGAATGCAAGGGAAAAGAGTTCTTATCACAATGAGCTTGTAGTGCATAGTATGGACAGATACAGCAACCATTTCCCAGAGTATGGGATGTGTTGTGCTAAGATAGGCCATTAATCCCCCTCAAAATATTCCCTCACTTCAAAACTATTTACCTACCATTCCTACCACTTTCATAAACAGTTCTGGAAGTTCTTTCCTGAGTGTCTTTAATTAAGGTATTGTAGCTGGCTTAGTGTCCTGCACTGATTCAAGACATTTACCTTTCATGGTCATTTTGACCTGGGAGAAGAGCCTGAAGTCATAGGTGTCAGATAAGTGAATGAGGTGTATGAGGTAACAACATTTTTACAAGCCTGCTTTTCTGTTGGATGGATCTTGGCAATAGGATTCATCATATTTTGATTGTACGTCACAAAGACACTCACTGAAGAAGACTTCTAGCACTGCTTCAGAAAGTAGCAAGAATGATGGGTTAAGTGTGTTTGATGTGAATAGAAGTATTCGAGGGGGATTAATGGGTATTAATGGGACTTTTACTGTAATAAATTTTAAAAATTTAAATATGTACCATATGTTTTTATTACTCGTTATATATTTATGATTGGGGAATTTTAAGAAAGATGAAAATACCCAATTTTATTCAACTCTGAATTAAAACTGCTCCAGATACAGCACTGGCATTCAGAGGTCATATCCTTGGCACTTTTCTCAAGAACTAAAGATGAAATCAGTGGGGCCAGAATAGTGGCTTTTCAACGTTACATCCAATGTAACTAGGGAATCTGGCCATTCTGAGACTAGAGTTTCACAGGGCTGGAGTAAGCTCCTCATGCTGTGCTCTGCACTTGGAGGTTCCAGTTGCTAGCAGCAGACCAGGCATGGCCCAGAGAATTCAGCAGTTTCTATTCCAGTATGTCTAGTATCTCACCAGTTGTGAGGGAATTCCAGAGCCAGGGTCGAGGCTACTTCCCAGAGGTCTATTTACTTCTTTGGTCTGTGGCAAGTAAGTACATGATCTCTAAAACTTTTTGCAAGGACTCTCCTAAGACATGTGTGTTAATTACATTGAGGTTGCATCTCCATAATCACTCACAATTGTCTGTGTCTGACAAAATATTCAGTGGTCTGTACTGTCATAATTTGTCTGTAGTGCTTGATTAGTGGGGATTTTATAAATACCAGCCTGTAACATTCACAGGGCAGTTTTCCTGAGTCATGATGAACACAAGTATTGTGTCCATTACTAGGACAGCAGTACTTACAGCAAACTTACAAGGCAATGGGAGAGCTACGGTTTGCTTATTCTACGCTCCCTGCAGTGTGCTTCTATCAGGGAAATGGCAATAGTCGAGAATTATAGAAATAGATCCTGTTCACAGCAATATAACTGACCTAACATATTTCTTCAAGTTCACATTTCTGTGAAAAAAGGCTCTAAACCTATTTCTTTGAAGATTTCTTTGACTACAAATGAATGTTTTTTTCATTATATTACAGAACATCATTTGCCAGAGTTACACAGTAAGGTTCTTGTTAATGCCTTGGTCTTTCATTTAGCCCAATTTGTTTAAAAACAAGTGAAACACAGTAAAAGGGGAATTTCTCTCCCTCCTTTTCTCTCATGTTGGGGGCTGGGAGATCGGATCTCAGTACGTTCCTTAGAAACCAGCTGTTGAATTTCTGTCATGTCTGTGTATTAACTACTAGCATCACCAAGAGGAACTACTCAGAGCAAAGCACTCACGGTGGCCCACTAAGGAGCAGCTCCTCGGGCTGCCCAGGCTTTCAGTGACAGGAACTGCTTGAGGGTAGGTCTGCATCTTACCTTCCTTTCCACCCCAAAGCTGAGACTACGCACCAGTGACAGCAGGTAGTTGCTTTTCTGACACAGGTGTACATGGTATGGCTGTCACGTGCCTTTGTCCTGGCTGCCCTGGTGGAGAGCTGCCAATGCACCAACACCAGCCTTCCTGCATAATACCTGACTTCGCCCTTTGTCCTCTCTATTGACCACGTGCCATGTGGCTTTTTTCCTCCAGCTATGCCCCGGGCCCTAGAATTGAGCTGTCCATTAGTAGACTTCAGAATGGCTGACCTCTGGCTGGACCTGACACTTCTCACTCCTCAATGTGGCGACCTTAGGTTTGTCCCAGAAGATCCCAGCTGTGGCTCATGAAAATGGAAATGTGGATGCAACTTCAGAGCAAAGTCATTACTCAAGGTCTCTGGGGTGACTGCATGCTCAGAGAGCTGCACCCAGTTTTGGCAACAGCTATCCAAACATTATGCCATCAGGATAGGGATGAGGCAGAGCCACAGAGCACCAGTGTCCGCTGATTGCCCTCCTCTAGAGGCCCCTTGCAGATGAGTTAGTGCATTTCTCCCAAACCCTCCACTCCAGTCCTGTGATGCCTGCAGGGGGATTCCGAGTGAACACAGGAAGACAGAATCTAAGGGGATGGTGGTAGCTGAGAGCAGGGTACCTGGCTAGGTTCTCACATATAGAAAGCTCATGTTGGAACTTCTTTAATCCCAGCGTCATTAATTGCCGAGTTAACTACCTTTCTTAGGACATTCAATGAAACATACCATTTTTAACCTGAGATGGGTTTTACAGGGTCACTGTAATGTATCTATCTCATTATTAAAGCTATCCTTACCCCTTGAGAGAACAGCTGTGCCGGCACATATTACAAGCTTACTGCCAATAAAATATTTAAAAGTAGATACAGAGAAAAAAGAAAGAAGCAAATTCTCAAGAGCAATGTGTCAAATGAGAAAATGAAAGGACTGTAGCAGTAAAGACATAATGATAATTTTATTTCACTCTATGACAATACAAAAACAATAAAGGGTATAAAATACATTGATTGTTTAGTAACTGAAACACTAAAAGCACTTATACTTTCTGAGTTTCTCTAAAACAGTTTTATGAATGGTAACAATACGTTTCAAAGAGTTGCCACCAACTACAGGTAAGTCACGTCCCAAACTGAAAGTCTATATTCATCAAAGGTCTTCTGTTACAGTAGAATATCCTCAGAAGTATATAGGTTTGTCCTTTACATGTAACTAATTTTGTCATTTCAATCACTGTTATCTTATGCCCCATACCCTGGGATTGAGAAGAAACAAACGGAACTTTAGAACCTTTTAGGTTTCTTGCTTTTGTCTCAAATGGTTAATGGTATGATAAACCTAAGATATTTTTAATTGAGTATCTCTCAGATTGGTCAAAATCAGCATTTATCACTGGGACAAAGCTAGCTTTGTAGTTTAGGGCTGTTCTTCGTTAAGTGAAATGGAAAATTTAGTAAATTTCTACAATTGATGAAATCATCCCTTTACTCTCAATTTTAGAAACATTTGTTATAAGCTCTTCAAGCGTGTTAACTATTTGATTGTCACAGTGGCTCTATGAGATTGGTACTTGGAACAAAGGGAGACAGATTAAATAGTAGCTTGGGTGTCTGAGGCTGAAGCATCAGCCCAAAGCCTCTATTCTAGACCGCCTCTATTCTATACTGCAAGTGAGTGGGGGTTTCTAGGAACCTGTACTGTGTTGTGATCTTCCTCTCCCACATCAGACTTGAAGACTGTCTCAATCTATAGGTTGCTTTCTGATTAAAAATTCCCATATTTATGTGTATAGTATACTTGTGTATATGTATATGTATATATGTATATATATATATATATGTATGTATATTTCATCCTTTGCAGGTATACAAATTTTAAAATTAGTGCTAGATCAAAAATGAGAAATTATTTGAATTTTCTTCATTACAAATGCAAGAGAAAAGTTTAAAGTCAATTATTTGCTGATATTTTTATAAAAGTGATCTGGGCCAAGAAAACAAAAACAAAAACAAGATCTAAGTGGGTTAACTACAAAACCATTTTATCCTTCTCTTACTGTGGCAAATTCCAGCTAGGGAAAAAAACTCAGTGAAAGCAAATTACAAGTTCTTCCTAATAGTTACTAATCTCTGTAAAGTACTTAAAACACTGGCTGTACCGTAAATGCTCAATAGTTATTGTCTTTATGATTATTATTTTACATACTATATGAGTTTTCCTGAAAGGAAAAAAGGATAGGTCCCATTGGGAAGCAAAGAGAACATATTGGAAAGAATGGCCTTTCTTGGTCTCTGGGGAAGTAGAAAGCCAGCGCTGATCAACCCCAGCTCCTCTCATATATACTCAAAACCCAGGGATGGAGAACAACTCAAAAGAACACAAAAGTATATATCTGCTCTTGCTTTACTGGGCTCCAGGACAGACTTTTTACCTATAATAACAATCTATTTACATTAGTGTTAAAAAAAAAAAAAGGGTAGTATACTATAGGGGGAAAAAATAAGCAATCTAACTGTTTAGTCCTGGCAAAAAATAAAATAAAATATTGCAGGAAAATTAGATTACTCTGGGTAGAATTCTATGAGGGAATTTGGAGTCTGTTATGGTGATTAAGTCATCATTTCTGACAGATTACTCTAATCGGCTGTCAAATAACATTCCACAACCCCATCTGTAACTTGGCATCCTAGTTATTCAGCCTATGTTACCTTCTGTGTATAAAACACATACCAAACAAGAGGAGGTACAGACTAACATTTATTATACTCATTAGCTATGATTACCTTCTGTGTTTTCATACTAAATAATAACACAGCTTCCATTTTGCTTTATTTATTCCTAAAATTAGAAGAAAAATGAATAGGATTAATATGGGAGGTATGGGTCATGAATGAGAAATAACTGTAATGAACAAAGTATGAATGTAAAGCATTCAGAAGCAGTGCTGTTTAAGTGTAATCCTTTCTTAGTTCATTTTTTCTTGGAAGTATTTTAGTATATTAGTTAAAAAGGCAAACTTGTGCCGCTTTTTAGCCCTCTTAAAAGATTTCACATCAAATCAGCTATTAGTTCATCCAAAGGTATTGGTATTACTATGTTTAGCATTTTTGTAAACAAAATTTTTTGTGGTAACATTTAAAGGCTACACCTTTTTCACTGCATTTTTATAGTATAATAAAAATGGATCCAGTCATTTGAGCTCCCAAATAAAAGCAAAGCAGTATTAGTTAAGACTGTGTCTAGGTTTGTCTAAAAATATCCTGTTTAGATCTATATGGTTTCCAGCCAAAAGTAAAAGACAAAACTGGAGGGTATAAAGTAATTTTGAAAATGGAGATAAATGGAAAACTCAACATGACAAAAGCCTTACAGGATTATAATGCTGCTGAAGTTATACTATGACAGCTACAATTAGAGCAAAAGACAAGAATTCTGCGTGATGGCTGGAAGATCATAATCACTAATGATAAATGAGCCAAAATTAGGAGAAAGGTAATAATTTGCCCTTATCACTAAGTAGGAAACATCCCGACATCCTTTCTAACCACGATTTCTTTTTGATCATAGACTTGTCTTCCAGGGTCAATGATGAATATTTTAACACTCATTCTTCCAGATGTTGCCCAGATGCTAAATTAGACTTTCACGCTAATTGCACAATGTACAATACAAACTGAAATAGTAATGCCTGACCAGGCCATTAAGCCATGGGCTAATGACCTGGTAGTTCATTTACATTTTGAATCCTAAATTCTAATGTCACAAACTTGGCAGAATCTCATTTTTTAAGAGAAACAAGTCTGATTTAAAAATAAATCCTCCATTTCACACTAGTCTCTGCCCATAATGATCTCCACTGAACTCACTCTCAGACAGCCTTTGGTTCCATCCCCAGCATTTACTGTGAACAGGTGGTTCGCTGCTACCTGGTTCTCCGCATCTGTGAACCAGGATGAGCACAGTACTTCATTTGAGCAAGAGATCACAGTGCAGCCACTCCCACCAGCCTTCACCCTAGGAAAGATGTCTATTTCATTTCATGGGCCCTCCTGCCTGGGTCCTTTAGTATCTGTTTCTCTTTGACCACCCAGCTATGAGTGATGGCTATCTAACTGGGGACTAGTCTCCTCACCTGGACCTTCTAAAACTTCTTTCCAAGGCTCTACTGTGTTAATGATCATCTCCTGTATTGCTTCTGCAAGTGATCTTTGCTCAGACTCTTTAAGCCATGTACTTGTCTCATCCCCATAGGAATACTCTCGACAGTGAAACCTGCCAGTGGACTTGAATATTAGTCAACCACTGGAAACTTGTGGTGTTGGACTAAGGCCACTGCTCATGGTACAGTATCTCTGAGATAGGAGCAAGTAACAGTGTGGGATCAGTCCTAAATTTATATGATGTTCTTAATGGAAATCTCAGTTTTGAACTGCCTCTACTAAATTTATTCCTTCTCTCTGTCTCCTCTTTCTGGTGACTGCCTTTTGAATTTGCATAAAACTCAATGTCCAAAATTTTATTCTTTGCTCAAAAACTTTCTGTCATCTTGGAAATTAAATTCTAGGTCTTTGAACTATGTTTCAGGGAACACCATGCTTTGATTCAACATTACCTTTCCATTTATTGGCTTATTTCTCATTACCATGCCATATTTCTCTTCTCTTCTAGTCATGTAGGTCAACTCCTTATTTCTACCAACTTCCACAAATATGCTCATCCACAAAAATGAACAATGACTCTTTCTCATGTACGTAAGCACAGTACTTCTTTTGGCAATATAACATGTATTTGTTATATAGGCACCTGTATTACATTCAATTTTTGTAGGCTATTTCCTAAGATTTGCAAAACCTTCCATAACTCACCTGCAATATTTACTGCCTTTAGTTTAAGTAAAATTAAGCACCAGGTGTGATGACTTAAAACAGTACTATAATCTAAGTCAACTATGGAATTGATGAGTAGTTTATGTGCAACACCAAGCATACTTCATCAGCTTCAAGCAACTTCAATACTCTGTAAATACTATTGATATTTTACCCAGAAATATCTGGTTTTCTTTCAACTTTAAGGCAACCTAAAACCATCACAAAAATACTCCTCTAACAAGCAAATCTTTAAAACCTCTGGTTCAAAACTAAACTGGAAAACTTAAGCCAACTATACTTTATTTTGAAACTTCTGACAGTATGTATCAAATCAACAGGAAAGCACCTCTGAATTTCATATTCTAATAAGCCTTCCATAGTTTAGTTTCCAAGTCTGGAGTTGTTTGAGTTGATTTGCCAGCCACATTTATTAATTAGTGTCTAACATGTCCACCTTTTTGCCAGTTGGAGCCTCTCGTAAAAAAATGTATGATTTGACTGGTTTAGGAATGACAACTTCATTTACAGCAGAAAAATAAATACACCTCATTTAGTATTCTTTTTTCATTTATTTATTTAAATACTTCCATGGCCTCTGGGACTTGTACTAGTGAACAAAAGTAGATAACCAAGGTAATTTGCATTTTTGAATCATGTTAAAGCAGAAATGATTAACTCCTCTCCTCTCTTCTCTTCTCTTCTCTTCTCTTCTCTTTTCTTTTCTTTTCTTCTCTTCTCTTCTCTTCTCTCTCTCTCTCTCTTACACACACACACACACACACACACATACACACACAGCTGGTCCAAAAGAATTCCCTACTAAAATTAGGTGATGAGTATAGGAAAATGCCTCAAGGACTATTTAATATTACCTGTGTTTAAAATGCAAATCCATTAAACATCTGAGCAATACATCTGATACTGGTTTTTTAGCAGCTATGTTTACTCATCTCGTCTTCTGTAGTAGTACTAACATTGGTTGATATTTTTGCAAATGAAGATCTCTCCTCCAGTACTGCTAATTCTTTATGAGTTTGAGTTTCATTTCACTGTCTCATTTTGAGTTTCACTTTCTACTCTAATGTGTGAGATTGTTTACCAACTTTGGAAATTACTTGGTGGCTTAGGGAAATTAGAATGATAGTTCAGTTGTTACATGAACAGCATGATCCTGAAGCTTAGGCTCCTAAAGATAAAGTTCAAGGTTTTGATCTTCAAACATACAGCATGTGACCCAAAATTAAATGGTAAAGGTAAATGTAGACAAGTAATACATGAGATAAGTGTCTGGTAACAACATTAATTAATGAGACAGTCACTTATGGACAACATTTGATTCACAATAGCAAATCTAATTTCACGACTTCTCACAACTCTAGACATGAGTCACTTAATAGAGATTTGGGAAACCTGTGGTGCAAAGAACATCACAGAATTATAAGGTCTGGACTTGAATCTTGGCTTTGACAAATATGAATACTTACAGAAAATCATTTGATCCCTTTAAGCCTTGGTAAACTCATTTTTGAGGCAAAGAGCATATCAGAAAATATACCACATGACTATGAGGACATCAGATAATATACATAAAAGTACACAGTAAGTCAGGTGTGGTGGTGCCCTCCTATAATACCAGCACTTTGGAGGCTGAGCCAGGAGGATCACCATGAGTTTGAGGCCAATGTGGGATACATAGCAATTTCAAGGCCAGTATGAACTACATAGAGAGACCCTGTCTGAAAAACAAGACAAAACAAAGGTATGCAGTAAACTCTAAAGTACTATATATCATAAACTTTTGCTTCATTTAAGGTTTATATTTACAGTAAAAAATGCTTTGTGACTTCATTCATGCTCATGTCTGCTCTTGTGCTTCTAGAGCAGAGTAAGGTTCTATATGCCCAAAAGGATCACAATGAGGAATGAAAGCATTAAGAACACCCTCCCACCTCTGCATCAATAGCTTGAAAAGAACTGTTGAGTTAAAAAAATATGAGGAGGAATGGAGGAAAAGAAGGGAGGAGGGAGAAGGGAACAAAAGCTATCATTGGGAGTTCACTGATTCAGCAAACATTTCTTTAGCACCATCTATGGTATGGAGCTAGCCTCTGAGAATGTTCCTCTCACCAAGGAATTTGGAGCTTGGTTTGGAAGAAACTGAAATGTCAACAGTGGAGGGGAATGAAGTACAGCAGGTGACAGGATAAATTTAATCATGTGATACAGTGAATTATAATGAAGGAATATTTACTTTTACCTTCCTAGAATTGTGAGACAGCATGTATATGGTTGTGGATGGGATATAGTGTATGGGCAAGAATGTTCTAGACACTGAAGAAAAGTGCCACTGTATGGATTTTGTGTTTCACTCTTTAGATTTAGTAGTCACGTGTGTGTGTGTGTGTGTGTATTACTAAAAGACACAAGAATACACAAGAATACATACTATGATCAGTGTGCTAAGGGTACTGTACAACTTCAGTGTCCAGAATCAATACCACCACATCTTTACCCATTTGGGAGACTATGTAGGAGACTACGGAGCAATTATTATAGGAGACTACAGAGCAATTATTAATGTTGAAAATCTCTAATTTTTTATTAGCTGTGATAATTGTGAAGTTCCACTGACAAAGAGGGACAAATTCTAGAGATGCTATTAAGATAGAATATAAGATTTCCTCACTGACTGGGAGACAATAAGGGGAAATATAGGGAGACAGAAGCTGAGGATGGTTTCTAGCTTTCTGTCTTGTAGGCCCACACATTCACTGAGATAAGTAATATAGGGAGAGGCGCTAGTTTGGAGTGGAAAAGTAATAACTTTAGTGTTGCAACTTCCCATGGATCATTTGGACGGATATGTTCATAACAAATACTGGATATTTTAGTACAGGGAATACCAGAAAATATTAAGATAAGTAGCTGGTAGTCAGTAGCTTATTGAGGTTATAGAAGCCAGGCAAATAAATAAGGACTTGTGAAAATATTCAATATGAAAAGAAAGGTGTGAAAACAGAATCTAGGGCACATGTTTAAGGCATAATATTTTATATTCTTTGTCATCCCTATAATCAAACCGAAATTCCTTTATTTGGGGAGAAAGTGTAAGTGATTTCACTGTGTAATAAAAGCAGACAGCAGGAACTTGGCCTTATGTATCTTTTAGTGGTCACTCTGGTCCAAACCAGTTTCTTCAACGGTCTGAGCTGTAGGTCAGATCCAACTTTTCCTTTCAAAAACCAGTGATCAGCAGAAGTATTCCTTCTTTCATTAGAGTTTTATTAAAGTCCAAATTTGATCTTTCCCAACAAAGCTTTTTGAAGTTACCACTGGAAACATTTAACATCCACAATGCAACAAAACTTGAAAAACATATCATGATTAGAGAAGAAAGTCAAGTTACAGTGCTTGAGAACACACCCCTAAAACCTAAGTTGTAGCATCTATTCAATAAATGCTGTTCCGTGAGACCAAAGGTCATTATTATATAAGACTGTGTGGTGCTATTTTTGGGAACCAGGCATTTGGCTCACTGACTTGGCCAGACCTGCCTTTCATCAGCGCCCTGACATGTAGGTCACATGCTCTTCCATTTTCCTTTTCCCAATGTGAGTGACTATCTCCTTTGAAACAAAGTACGAGAAAATGTAACATGAATGTCCTTAAAATCAAGACAGCCTACTGTCACTTAAGTCATTGTCCAAATGTATCTCAGGGTGTGACCAAAGATTGCCCCAAGGACTAAAACATCTTTAATCTTGCTCTTTCCTGCCTTTCCAAGTAACAAGTAGTTTAGTTTCATGGTTAGTCAAGTGGGTTTAGAGTCCACAATTATTTCCATTAGTGAGCTGATGTGCTCAGTGTGATCACATGATCTTGCTGCTGTGTGAACTTTTGGGTTTTTTCCTCTAAGATTAGGGATGAAGGAGAGTCAACTCCCCTGACTGAGAGGCACTGGTGAGAAAAAAGGTTTATAAATCTCTGAAAATGTACCATAGAAAAGTTATTTTTTAGTCCCAATCTATTAGTAAGGTCCAATCAGATATTGAAAGACAGAAATGGGCAGAAAATAATGTGAGGGTGGAGATAGTAAACATCTACAACTCAGCTGACAACATTTGTTCTTCATAGTCATTTGGTTGTAATAAAATATGCTGGTTCTTGATTTTATTATCATTTTGCAGTACTAAGAATCAAACTCGGGGATGGTTAACTACTGAGCTATATATCCTCAGGCTCTTTTAAATTTTATTTTGGGATAGTGCTGGTGAACCTCTGACATGCATGCCACAGTAGGTTGTCTGTATCAGTGAAAACTCTATAGGATTAATCATCAGTGAGATAGGATCTTGCTAAGTCCTCTCAAACCTGCAGTCCTCCTCCTTTTGAGTAGCTGATACTACAGGCATATTCCACCACTACTGGCTCCAAGAAAAGCCTGGTTTTAATCTTTCATTCTAGGCAATCCTTCTCGCAGTCCTTTTCTGTTCCGCTCCTACACACCACCAAGCTGACGCTGAACACTGAGTTTGTTTTTTTCTTGGGATAGATCCTATTTCTTTTCCTGCCCCACTTGGTTTCCTTTTCCATGTGGATTCCCTATTCCCCAGGATCCCTCCCTCCTTATTTGGTCAACTAATTGCATCTCATTCTTTGTCTGAAAAGCCACTGTCAATTTAGGCAAATGCTGGTCAGTTTTAGTTTTATATGGCAACGCATGATTTTTACTTACAGACTATTACCAAGGATGTTTGTCATGAGTAGGAATAATCCAAATAATCTAATAAGACAGTAAGAATGATCCAAAATGTGAAAAACTATAGATCCAGAGAAATATGGAATTCAACAACTCACTCAAAGGGAAATTTCATAACTGTTTAGGGCAGATGACATTCTTTTTATGCCTCTCAAATCACAGCAAGATTCATACAGATAGTATTCCTTATTATGTGATAGTGTATTCAACTGTAGCATTCATATTGTAGTTAAATTTTCTTTGTCAGCAAAAGTCTATCAAGCTGTGGGGATCAAGAGAAACAGGATAATAAATGCTTTGCTTTCCTGGTAAGGAATTTCAAATCCATGAATGATGAAACAGCAGGGACTCTATACTCCTATGGTTTTTACAAAGTGGAAATTACTGATTAACTCTTTGTGGAAGAAAATTACTCTTCATGCTTTAGAATTAGCTTTTTCTGGCCAGAGAAACTGTGCCTAAAATAGCATTCATTCCATTTGTCCCCTGACAGTCTGGGACATATTAATTCTATGTAAGTTCCATTCAGAGATTTGCCAGCAGGTTTTAAAGTACAGATGAGAGGAGGAAATACACTGCCCACTCAGACATGCTGGAAAACAAAGGACATCTCATATACCAGTTTACTTCTCTGCCTCCTGTCCTAGATGGCCAAGGTATCCTGCTCTACCTTCAGAACTTCTGAAAGGAAGGTTGGAAGGCGGGAACCTCTTTAGCCACAGCAGCTTTTGCTTCTCTTTAGTACTCAGATAAGGGGACATATCAACTCAGTGGTTGCAAGATGAACACACTGACAACCATTTCAGGCTGCCTGACAGTGAACTGTGAGAAAACGGCCTGAAAAACAGCACTGGTGAAGTCTACTTCTATTGAATAATGCTTCTCAAAGTTTACAATGTATATGCATGTACTTAGCATTTAATGTTTAAAAAGTTTTAAATTTTATTTTTTATAGTGTAAGGCATGACGATACTCTGGATACATAGATAAGATACACTGTGAAATGATTATCACAATCAAGCTAACACATGCAGCACCTCACTGTGTATCTGTGTTATCTGTGTGTATGTATGGTAAGAACTGGGAAGCCAGTTTAAATGCAGGACTGGGGTAGGGTTTGAGAGTTGCATTTCTAACAGCCTCAGATTAGACTGATGTTGCTGGTCCATGGACCATTTACTTTAAGTTAGCAAGACTATGTTGTATTTGTGGGAAGACATCTGGTAGGTGACAGTGTGTCCCTGTGAATCCAAATGAAGCAGGAAATAAGTTTTCACCAATTTGGGGTCAATAATGGCTACTTCTTCCCACAGTGGCTCTCAAACTTATCTGAACAATGGAATCTTTTGGGGAGCTTTAAAAATACTGAGGTAGATCCCCATTCCAAGAGAGTTTTACTTAATTTCCTTATGACATGGCCTGGGCATATGTAGTTCTTGAAGATCCCTGAGCGATTTTATTGTATAGTCAAAGTTGTGAATCACTTCCCTAGCTGCAGCTAAAAATAGATTTATTAAATGTCATTTCCCTTTTTCTTCATTAACTTTGTATAAATTCATTTACTTCATGTAACATTTTAGTATATGGCCTAAAAGGATATTATCTCTTTGGACCTTTCCCAAAAGATTGAAAAGGAAAAATGGAAACACCTCATATCATAGAGGGTAGAGCCATGGATAGATTGGTAATTTGGGCTCTAAATTTCTTATTCTTTAAATAATCTTGGTATACTCTTTTTAAAATTTTTTTTTTATTTTTTATTTTATCAGTACCAGGGATTGAACTCACGACCTGACATTTGCAAGGCAGGCGCTTATGCCGCTGAGCTAAATCCTAGCCCCAATCTTAGTATAATAATGTTGGTAGAATCTTGTAGAGAAACTGTGGGGGCATGATATACTGTTCTCCTTCCACTACTAACACCAGGTTGTGTGACCTTTAGAGCGTTGTTACTGACTTTCCTGGACTTCAGTTTCCTTATCTATAAAGTAAGGAAACTGGACAATGTAATCTTCTGTAGTCTGTGTGTATCTTTAGATTTGGCCAACTTTCTTCTACATGTCCTTTCTTCCAGTGTTGACCCATGTAACAAATTCAAATAAACAGAAACTTTCTGAAACTAGGTACAGGATTCCTAGGCATCTCAGTCTCATTTTTTATTTTCTTTACAAATATTTAGCTCTTGTTAATAACCTATAAAATTTGTACACCTGGAAAGCTGTGCCTCAGGAATGATTTAAATTACTCAGTGACTGCGATTCTCTTAAATGATTTAATGGTACTCGTGAGAATTTTTTTTAAAAGAGTTATGGTTATAGTTAGTGCCTCTACAAGCTGCAGAAAAAATGTTACTAATTCTAATCTAGGCTAAAGCTTCTATATCTACTTAAATAATAGTAGATTATAAATCATAAACTAACAATGCATCAGAAAGACAGGATGAAGTTAGTCTTAACTGACAGTGGTCTTCTACATTATACAAGAGTCATTGCTTTGCAGAGTTTTTACTTTCCGTGGTTTTAGTTATCTAGGATCAACTATGCCTAAAATATTAAATGGAAAATAATTTGTATGTTTTAAATTGGATGCTATTATGAGTAGCAAGGAGAAATCTCACTCAGTCCTGCCTAGCATGTGAATCATGCCTTTGTCCTACATATCCACATTGTATATACATGTAAGAAAAATCCAGCATGTATGGGACTTGGTACTGTCTGTAGTTTCAGGGATTCACTGGGGGGTGTCTTAGACTCTACTCTCCCTCATGGATAAGGGGGCATTAGTATACTCCCATCTAAGTGTAGTAAGTCAATTACTAGCCAAAAGAGATATTCATCAATTTGTCACTAGAAAAGTTTTCTCTAACAGTTATAAACACTTTAATTCTCTTGAACTTAAATGACAGACTTCTATTTGACAGGAAACAAAGTATTACCATTTTATTATTACTTCATCATCTACATGAGATATCTAGAAAGCTCTTGGCACAGTTCCCAGAACACAATAAACACTTGATAAATGTTAACTACTATTCTATTAATTGTACATGTATTGCTATTTGATTAAAATTCTGAAAGCCATCAGAAAATAACAATTGTGGAGATAAAATGTCTATATAAGGAAAATTTGCTAGACATATATCTTGAACTATTACTCTGACTATATGACTACTATGACTTTACACCCCGCACATAAAATATATGCAATGACAGCAATTAATTTTCTATTTCTTATTCCCTGATAGAAATATTGTTGGCAGTCAGATTGGGCTGGGCCCTTGAAGAAACCAGTGCAGAAGATGAACTGTAGAGGAGACAGACATCTCCTGCTGTGCGCCAGACCTCAAGACAAAAGATCAAACAAATATAGCCACATCCTAAGGATTAAAACATCAGGGATTGATATTCTAAATAGGTATTTATCACCCTGAGGAAGCCAAAAGGAGCCACTAACCTAACCCCTACAGGCAAAGAGCCCTTGTTCTAAATTCATGCCCCTCTGCTGTGTGACTCGCTTCCCCATTTGTCCCGGATTTAATCAATTTTATATGAGCATTATACTCATAATCTTACTGGTTGGCCATAGTTCTGTCCCACTTCATGCCTGCCTTGTGAGGTCCCATTTTCCCCCACCTTGCACCTGCTTCGCCTTGCGGTTTTGCTCTATAAAACTGTCCTCGGCAACTCACTCCAGATTCCTTCTGTCTCTCTGACAGATGCTTTCTTTCTCTCAATAAATATATTTTGCTCTTAACCTCAGTTGTTCCTAAACCTATTCTTTGATTTTAGAGAACATGAACTCATACCAGACATCTAGTAGGCTGGGAAATTCTTTTCCCTATATCACCATAACTTGTTGACAATACTTTAGTGTATGCTGAACCCCATGTGCTACTGACTATAAAATATCTGGCATGGTTTCCTGATACGTACTTAACTATGTGCTATGCTGAAGAAACAATAATGCTATATGTGTTTGGGCAAGCATAGAATGTCCTGAGTTTCACAGATTAAAATATATACTCTGACCCATTAACTGAGTTAACTTTGAGTTTCCAGAAACCTAGTTTCCATGCTCATGTGGTCATTTCTGATTCTGATGTGTGACAGTTTTGTGGAAAGTGTGGGCTGAGAGATTGTTAAAAACCTTTTTGTTCCAGCCCCAGACTGCAAAGGCCACCAAGTCATCATTAATGCCTTTGCTTATAACTAGGATAACAACAGAGGTCACCTAGGCCTCTGCCTCTAAAATATGACTACTCATATAAATTCATTAAAATATCTCTCTTAGTACATGTTTGTGATACATAACGACTATACTCATTGTGGGGAGTTGGTACATGTATATCACATCTTAGTCACTTAAATTCATAGGAAAATGGAGGCTGTAACATGATGGCTGCACAGAATTAACTAGAGAATAGCCTAACCCAGCTCAGGTTTCAGCTTTTCACCCTCCTGATGAAACAGGTGAATGCTCTGATGGGATAAAACGGAGCACATGGCAGAATGGGAAGAGGAAAGACAGGAATGCCCAAGCTTCCAGGCTTCTGATACACAGCACTTCTGCTGACTCAGTCTCAGTGCCCTCAAAGTTGCTGAGGTCAAAAGAGTGGGAGTCACTGGCAGAGCTAGGACAGGGCTGTGTTCAGTCCCACTGCACCATGTCTATGAAGTCTGCTGCATAATTCTGCTTCCTAGTGCTCTCATTTGCAGTGGAGTCTAGTTCTTCCTTATTGTCGGCAGCTTGAGTAGATTCAGAAGCTCAAATACTCTGCAGATTTCATTTATTAAATCACAGTTTCCTCATCACTAAATTATCAAGGCAGAACTAGCTTCTTTCTGAAGGTCTCTAGGTATTTTCAAGGCAGAAGGGTGTGATGATAGTAGGTAGGTTGAAATTTCTAGTGGTTTCCCAACTTTAGGCCATGGAAGACCTGTTCTTTTTTTTTTCTTCGCTGCTGCTTATGTGTAGCGTAGGGTCCTCTCTAACAGCTCTCTACTTACTCTTCTGATAAGCCTTGTCTCTCTGCCCTTCCCATAAGGAACAAGGAATCAGAGATGGGGGAAGGGAGAGAGGCCAGCTGGATGGAGACAGGCATTAGAATGCAGATTATGGCTTGGCACAGAAAGCCTGTGGATACAGATAAAGAAAAACACCCTAATAACATGAATGTCAATGAGATAATATTGGTAAAGCTATACTCCTCTGATGAAAGGTGTTGCATTTATAATCATTTTTGCAAAAACAGTTCCTCTTACAGCGATGACTGTCCTTGTAGCTTTCTCTTAGAGAGCTCCACACTAGTAACTTCATCCCCTAGGTTTGAGCTAATGTCTCGCTTTGTCTATGATGTTTTCCATGACCTGTGCCTGTGCAAGAGTATGGTTTCACATCTACTAAAAAGCTGGACCACACGCCCCTGCAGGTGTACTGCAGCAGGATCAGCTTGTGATTTTTTTGTTGTTTTGTTTTTTTAGTGCACACGCACACATGTGTGTGTGGTGCCTAGCTGACTTCTAGATTTCTGCTACTGACTCTGGGTACGGCTGTATGCAGCCTGAGCTGGTATGGTCCTGCTGCTGTACCAAGCCTGACAGTTCTGTACACCACTCTTTGAGTTGCGGTAGTGGGAAGAGCTGAGGATTTCAACTCATTTTGGGATGAAAAATGGGAGCCACCAAGAAAGCAAATGTGGTCCTTGTGAGATCCTTCACTGATGGCAGAGCTGAGAATGGCAAGTCTGCTAGGATATACAGCACAGTACAAAGGCCTCTACCTTTAGAGTTCAGATATGTTAATTTGAATCCACCTTCCCATAACTCAAGTCACTAGCTGGGTAACCTCAAGCAAGTTACTCATCTTATAGCTGTAAAAATTAACATAGAGTTACATTTGTAATGATTTTTTTAATTGTGTTGGCCTCCTACATCATGCTTCCCATTACCTAAAATGTGACAAACATTTTAGCTAAATCCACTTTCATGAGGCCAAGCTAGTGCAGAGTCTTAGTAACTGTGCCTCTATTTCTAGTTTCATTAGTGTTTTATTAGGGAGTTTAAGAAGTTAAAGTAATCTCTGGCACCTCAGAGTTCTCATACTATCTATGCATCACCTGAAATATTTTTAGAAGAGATAACATATAAACAACCCTATAATGCTGTTTATAAACACAGATAATTCACTTATCCATGTTAACTGAGGCTAGGAATCAAACAGATAAATGCAATCTACCAATAACCCTGAAACCTCATTAGGTTGAACACCTTTTAATGTCAAACTAAGGCTGAATGCAAGGCATTAACTGACTCATCATAGCTAATCCTTTCCCCTTTCCTTTCTCTGTTCTGTGGTAGAAAACTATGAATGCTAAACCTCTTCTGGAGCTCAACCAGAGGGCAGAGATAATCAAACCTCGAATGATCCAGATTTGTTATAAAGTACTCCCAAATTACTAACCAGTAAAAGAAGTCAGTAAAGTCATATAGATATATAATTTTTTCATTAAATAGAACATTAACTATAGACAAGGCAGAGAAAGCAAAGAACAATTTCGCAAGTGTAGAAAGAACTTCTCTAAGAATCATTTGGTCCAATCACTTCATTAGTGAATGGAGAGGAATTTCAAGTCTCTTAAACTGCGGGCAGAAAAGAGGATAACATCTTGAATGTACATTGAGTACTGATGGGAAGCAACAGTAAGAACAATGAAGAATTTAAGAGAGACCATTTGTCAAAGTGTCCCTTTCTGCCATCTCCCAAACATACAGTGTACTATTTATCTTTTCTTCTCTGTAATTTGTGGGTAGTGGAAGGTAGAATGATATAGTACTGAAATATTGTTTTATTATCAAAACAACTTTAATAGCTTTAATGAGACTTCCTGAGCACCTGAGAGCTATGATTGTCCACAGGTACAACAAGCAGAGAAATACACAAAGCTTTTTTCCTACATGACCAGTGCACTAACCAAATCTGGCTGAGCAGTGGCATTCTAAGACTCCCTTTAATCCTGGCTTCAGTTTCTCTAGCCATTCTCTATTTCTTGGTAAGTGGGGAAGAACATGTGGGCTCCTAGGAGAATGCTGTCCACACTCACCTGTATCATATTCTCCCACCCTTTTTTTTTAATGTGGCCTAATGTTTGAGGCTATGAACTGGCCACCCTGCTTTAAGTGGACATAAGTCTCCTGAGTCATGTCCAATACCCATGTGAAGATTCAAGTTCTATCCAGCAAGTTCTGCCATTATTCGGGTAATGACTTCCCATAGAGATCCCATAATGACAGAATTTGGACCATTCTCTAGCTTTACTCCAAACTTTCTATCCCACCATTTATCTATCATAACCTCCTTCTTTGAAATTCCATCCAGACCTTTAATCAAATTCAGGATTCTTCCCCTCTGAGCTTCCTTTGAAAGCTTATCAATCTTTTGGGAACTGAGGTCTTTATAAGCCAATGTAACAGTTCCAATTTAATCTTGTACTGTTATAGAGAAGTGATTATCTCTGAAATCTGTTACTTCATTTTGCCATTGTGCCACTCTACTGTACCCTTACAGAAAAGATTACAGTACCAATATCCCTCAAACAATGACACAAATCGTTTCTGCAAATATGATCAGAAGTTCATGCCAGGGCATTTACACACATTCATTAATAAGCCCTTACAACAGTCCTATTAATTAAGCATGTTGTTGAGATTATGTGGTTTGCAAAATAAAATAGTTAACACCTTTCACTGAGTTCTAGTGCCAAAAAATGGTGTAGCTGGGTCTCTGATTTAACCCCGGGCTGGCAATTTTCAACTTTTCACCACCGAGGAATCCTCATTAATTTTCTTGCACAGACTTCCTTGTATTAAATGGGCATGTTTCAAAAGTACTCGATTTTTTTCAGTTAATTAAAGTCATATATATCAACTGCCCATCAAAGTTATTGAGTTGATGGACTGCTGGCCCAAAGACAAACAAAACGTTATTCAGGTGGCATGTATGTAAAACTTTATGGTGGATGAAATAAACAATTCCCCATGGTTTTTTATAAAGCATTAAAATGTACCTTTCAAGATCCCTGAGGCCCATGTCTGCAGACTGTGAACCATAGAGCCAAAACTTTTCCCTCTGTCTTCTGAATTTTTTCATTCTGAACTTGTGAGCTGGGAGCAATCATTCCACACCTGGGGCTGGTACTATATATCTTGACCCTACCTCTTCACCCTGGAGTGGATCCTAGGGTGGGAAAGTACTTTTGTACTTAAGGGACTCTTCTCCAGCCACATCTTGGCACCCTTCACCATGGTCCTTAAAAAGTTATCTTAAAGAAAACAAAGATCTTTTTGTTTAATTTTTATTTCTGTTTACTTCTGAAAACAATATGAACAGAAAGAGAATGCTTCTTTTAATATACTATGAGGCCAAATACATCAGTGAAGGTCAAATTCTTCAGATGTCAATCTAAAGCATGTATACCAAATACATGTCCTGGTTTATACATTCTACAGCAGGCACATTTTATATATTGGGTGGCTACCTAGTAAGAGTTCATACCTACAGAACCTGTCAAAGAGAAATGATATGCTTTAACGTATATTTCTTCCAGGGCTCCAAAAGCTCTACAGGCAGTATCCTATTCAGCCTCCATTCCTCTGTTAAGAAGGGAGAACACAGGAGCTAATCGAATTATTAAACGGTAGTTCTCATGTACCCTTGCCCACACAGTGAGTCAGCTACAATCTTAATTCGAACATAGGCTTATTACGATATTAAGGAAGTGTGACAGTTCATGAAGCCTAAAATAAGAAAAGTGACTTCGATAAAATGATTAAGAATAGCAAAGAATAGCAAATAGGATGAAAAGCAAATGGAGTTTTAAATTATTACTTTCTATATTTATTTGATTAAACTGATATTCACATGTGTATATACAAGAATGTATGTTTATTTATGGGTATATAAATGGATGTACAAATACACATATTTTAGAGATCTGTGTATTTGAAACAAATTGGGTCATTATACACACATATACACTATTAAAACTGCATTCATCTTATATTTTGGGTGGAATTATCTTTTTACTAAACATTTACTGTATATAAGTATGGAGTAGACTTTATTTTTTTGGTGACTCAGTTATAAAAGGCATGGCTGCTACTCCTGTATGCCTCAATATTCAGAATAGTGCCAGACAATACATTCAATAGCTATTTGCTGAAAAATGAATGAATGTTTTATATTATACATGACACAAAATGTTAAGGTCTCAACAAACCTCACACAGATGTTTTGGTTGCATTTTAATAATAACGTTAAATGAAAGGAATTTGAAAAATATATTTAACAAAGTTGGCCTCACTAAGTTTTGATTCAAAAGAGATGGCTTTAGGAGGAAATTGCCATGATACAAGGAGATGAGAGCTGAGGAAATTTATAACAGAAATAGTAATAATGATGATAATGAAAAAATAATAATGGCTTTGAGAACTCAGACATTAAATACATATTAACAGTTAGGGGAGGTGTTTCAAAGAAAAGGAATACCTCAAAACATTACAAGGGGCAAACGAATTTGGTCCCAGTGAAAGCCAATTTGTTCTGCTGAAAAGTACAAACCACAGCATTCTGCTATTAAAGGGCACAAGAGGACACTTCTTTTTTTATTTTTAAATTTTTAAATTTTTTTATCAGTACTGGGGATCGAACTCATGACCGTGCGCTTGCAAGGCAGGCACTTATGCAGCTGAGGTAAATCCCCAGCCCCACAAGGGGGCACTTCTATGGAGAGCTAAGTTTAAAGCCCACTGGGGAAACAGGTGCCTACCCACACAGGTAAAGTATCTCTACTGGGGCAGGCCAGGAAAAAGTCCATTCACTTCATGTGGGTAGACACACTTGTCCCAGGAGGCCATTTTATTTACTGCTTCTCCCTATATGGGATCAGACTCATTTGCTTTTATATCTCAAATCTACGTGTAGTCCTTGCTCATACTGTTTGTGTTATTATAAAACACCTTTCAGTATGCCATCAGTAAAATGGAGTACTCTAAACAAATGTTCTCTTAGGGCAATAACTCTTCAATATAAACTGCATTTAATAAAACTTGTACTGATTCTAAAAAGAAAAGGGTGAAGCATACTCAGAGAAAATGTCTAGAAGAAATTTGCAATTAATATTTTAGGAGACATTTAGATTCCACAGATTCCTTCTAGCTGTTAAAATGTAAGAGCTTTTTCAAAACTGTATTCCTCTCTTTTATTACATCCTTAATTAAATTAATTTATACAGTGAATCCTCTAATGATATTGCCATAGATTTTCAATCAAAAAGCCTCACTGCTAGAGACAAAATGTTAAGACCTTGGGAAAAAACATGACATAAGACATGGTGCTGTCACTGGTAGAAGGACATTTGGCCCTGACATCTGATTATTGAAAAAGTTTTGTTTTTTCTGTGCTTCAAAGTCTTTTATTGTATTTTACTTTTTAATTGAGCTAAATTAGGTCAATAAAAACAAAATTAATCTTCCAGATTGCCTTATAAAGGATTTTTGTTCTTGGACATCTAATGGGAGACAATGACATACTTACTGAACACTACCACTACTTGGTTTTGCCTATGTGAAACCCTTAATAAAGGAGGCTGTCTTTAAGCACAGTTTGCTATACCATCAAATCAGAGGCAACCAAAAGTTGTTCAAGAACACAAAAGGCACAGCTGTGGAAAGAGGCAATCTAATGATGCTGTACCAAAGCCAATGGCTCCTCAAGGGTCCCAGCCTTTGCAGACAGTTAACCATATTCCCTTCAGACTATGGTAGCATTACTAACCAGAATTTCGAGGGTGTGTGTGTGTGTGTGTGTGTGTGTAACTTGTATTCTGTCACAACCAGAAAAGCACAAAGTGTAAAGTAAGTATGTACTAATTGCCTACCTGCTGTCCATCCTCATGGTGAGACCAACTAGGAGCCTCATCAGGTTGAATCATAGCTCTTTCATGCCAACACCTACCTAAGTGCCTGGCTTAGAGCATGCACCTAATAATCATTTGTGATTTATTATCCTCATGAAATATCAGTAATTAATTGGCACTAACATTTAATCTGTAGTTTAAGCATCAAGAAACCTTTTCTAGAGGAAAACTTTATCAAACCAAGTTTTAGCTTCTCATTCTTGGCTTTCTGTGTAGAAAAGTTGAATTTGCTCCTTTTATTTGTACTATAGTTCTAAGATTTTTGCTGAACATTTCAGAAGATATAAGATCCAGTGTCTTAGATATAAAGTAAGAGAAATGTGTCCCCAATCACTTTGCACTGCTTAATAAGGCCCTGTTCTTCACCTTAATTCCACCACCCTTTCCCCAATGGCCCTGTTAGAGATCTCTAAAACACAGCAGGAAAAGGAGCATACTTTTAAATCAAAAACCAAAGAGTGGACACTTTCAACTGCATATAGACAGTCCTATCAACTTGTTTTCCTCTCCTGTGCTAACCATGGTCTTTGTTTCCCTCAACATAGGAAGATAGCACATAAAGGGAAAAGCAAACTCCTAAACATTAATCAAGTTTGGTTGCATGATAAAAGTTCCTTAAGATACAAAAACATCATCTGTAAAAGAAAAGTGCACTGGAAAAAAATCAGCACCATTTGATCTTGTTATAAATGGAAAGTTTTGGACACTTTAGAAAAAAAGGCAGCAAGTGCCTTTTTAATGGATTTTATCTGCAGGAAAATGATTACAACCAGAAAAGCTTTAAAGTGTCAGCTGGTGATGCATTTTTCTTTATCCCTTTTATTTTTATTCAGAAGGAAATTGAAGGCATATGGCAAAGTGCATCATTAATTTCTTATTAATTTCATAATATGAAGGCAACCAGTTAAAATAGTAGTGCTACAACTTTAAATTACCGAAGTCACTTGGTATTTAATGAGAGATTTAGCACAGCAGGGGTTCTGTTAAATTAAGTTATGCCTTCACATCACAGTGGGAAAACAGGTGTATATTGGTTTAGAATTATGGAAATGTTGACGAATTCCAAGGCTGGTAATCAAACAGCAAGGCTCCTTGTAATATTTTTTCCCCAAGAATATGCATTAATCTTTTATGTCTGGTCCCATTTCTTCCTGTCCACCAAAGGCTCACAGCTGAAAGGCAACCACTTTCATGTTTTTCTTGCAGCTGTTAAGGGTGGTGTTTATCAGATAAAGCTGCACATAAATGCGAGATGTGGAACTCCATCCCATTTGAAATAGCAAATGGAGCAAGTGCATACATTGTAAAAGCTATGAGCCATACAAATTAGATCTGACTTTTCAAACTTTTGTTTAGCCTGCCTCAAGTAATTGGGCACATGAAATTGAATTGGTTAAAAAGAAACTAAAAAACAATCTACCCATCATCTTTTTCCAACTCCCAAATTATTGCCCTTAATAATGGGTCTCCAAAGCCATCACTTCTAAATTTCTCATGCAGAAGTTTTAGGAAGAGAAAAAAAGTACAATATTAAAAATACATATGGAAAGTGTCATTTGTTTGCCAATAAAAGGGTCAGGATAAGATATCCCAGACAGAAGCATACTCATTGACCTTTCTATATATTTCAACATTCCCTGGTCAAATTAACTCTGTATTTCCAGAAATCATCTTCACACAGGAATAGGGCATACTGAGGCTGTGCTTCTAATATACAAGATACATCAAATAAACCAAGGTTTGTTTGCCAGCTATTCCTCAGGCAAAGGATTACTATCAAGAACATACAAAGAACTAAAAAAAAAAAATCAGTCTTCCCAAATTAAAAAACCCAAACCAAAAATTGGCAGCTGAGAAAAATACACACATCTCAGATGAAGAAATACAAACAGCAAATATACATATGAAAAATGTTACACATTACTAGTCATTTGAGAGATGCAAATTAAAACAACCTTGTGATTCCACCTCATCCTGGAAAGAAAGGCTATCATTAAGAAATCAACCAATAACAAATGCTGGAGGGGCTGTGGGGAAAAAGGAACCATTCTCCACTGTTGAGGGGATTGTAGACTGGTACAATCATTATGAAAATCAGTGTGGACATTTCTCAAAAAACTAGGATTGGAGGTCCTATTTGACCCAGCTATTCCCTTTCTGTGTATCTTCCCAGAAGAATTAAAAACATCATATCACAGCGATGTATGTGAACCCATGTTTATTGCAGCACAATTTGTAATCACTAGACCGTGGAAACAATCTAAATAAATACCCATCGACTGAGGACTGGATAAAAAAGATGTGATTCTTATACAGTGGAGTACTACTCAGCCACAGAGAAGGATAAACTGGAGACTTTTATAGGTAAATAAATGCAACTTGAAACCATACTCATAGGTGAAATAAATCAGACACACATATATAAACATCATATTGTTTCACTAGTATGAGAAGCTGAAAGAAACTATATACATAAAAGATAATTAAGATATAAGTAATACTACTTATTTCCTTGAGCTCAATGAAGAGAAAGGTTTGTGCTAGTATTGTTCGGAAGATTAAATGCAAGATTACATGTTTTGTAACTGATTTGAAGATAACAGTATGCAGTGTATATAACATTGCTAGCCCTAATTGTTGTGTTTTGACATTTTATTTCTTTTCTCTTTAAAATAAATAAAAAATTAACCAAGCTTTGCATTTAGTTAAAATATGATGCTATCTGGCATCAAACTATATTATACGTTGAATGTTAAACAATGCGTCATCTCAAGTAATTTTTTAACGTACCCAGGAGGAATTTTGTGTGCTCATTACTACAAAGCATTTATTTTTAAGGGAAGGAACATAAAAGTGGTCTTTGCACTTAATTAGGAGCCTGGAAAATAAGAATTATTGCTTTCAGTTGTTGGCCGGGCCAGTAAATATTCGCCACAATTGCTTCATTCAACAATGTGACCTAACACTGCAATCTTCTAGGATTGCATTAGAAAAATTCCATTTACATGGAGGATGAAGCTGTAATATTACTACTTTTTTTAAAGTCACTAAGCAAAGCACTTAAGACTTAATAAAAGCAGCCTTACTAAAAATCACCTTGGAAGTTTCACGAAAAATTAAATAGGGAGGGATCATTCTGGTACCACATTCTTGCTTTTCTTTCTTCTTTCTTTCTCTCTCTCTCTCTCTGTCTCTCCCTCTCTCTTTCTTTCTTTCTTTTGATTTGCTCTCATAAAAAGAGAAAAACTAAAGTGGCATGGTATAAGATCAAGTTCGCAATTTATTAGTTGAGTGATTAAAATGCTTGATATTCGGAAAATATTTTGTTGAGCATTTTCAACTATAAATACAAAATTTTCAATGGTTTCTGAGGGTATGGGGATAAAATATATATGTGTGCCCACGTTAGTATGCATATGTATGCACACACATATTTTAGTGCAGAGGATAAAGAGAGATAGCTGACACAGTTTGAACTGTACCATGAAAACATTGTGGGCATTATTTTATCTTGCTTTTACTAAATCAAGCTTCAATAAATTCACTATCAGTGCACCGTTTACACTCAGTTCCTTCATTAGAAACAATGCATATCATTATGATACTGAATGAACTCATCACTGGTATCTAGGAAAACATAAATGCAACATAAGGAAATTTATACTTGCATGCAATATGTAAAAGTGCCACAAAATCCCTTAAAATGGTTTATTCTGATAAAGTTGCTGTATGCAATATTGGTTCATTTCTAGCATACTGTACTAATCATAGAATATTATTAGGAAGAAAATGGAAAAAAATACTGTAAGCTTTGTATTTTCTGTTCTGTAGCAACATGAAGCCACAAATTGGACATTAAAACATTGACTTTGTTAACCACCATTGACTGTTTAGAAATCATTAGGAGGCTTAATATTATGGCTGTACAGGGTACATTTTGTTCTTTCAAAAGAAAATCTAAAGACTAAATTTGAAAAGGCACTCCTGGTGAGTAAAAGCTTTTCCTTTTCCATTTGCTTCACTTGTGTGTGTTGGTTTTTTTTTTTTCTTTTAAAATCTTAGCCCACCCAAAAGTCTTTGGCAGTCACTATACACAGTGGGGTCACTCTGATTTTCTAACCAGGGGATGTGCTATTTGAGAGCTCTTCCCATCAGTGTGCTTCTTTATGGGCTGGCCAGCTGGTCTGGCTGCTGTAGGGAACAGAGGAGTCAGCACACCCCTCAAAAGACCAAAGTAATTTTTGGCAATAAGAACCCATAACTAGAACCTTCAGTTGAAAGGACCATTTTCAAGCAATAAAGTGATTTTGGTACAAAAGTAAAGCGACTCACCCCAGGTAAAGTTTTAATATTGTGCAGTGCATTCTGGGCTTCAAGTGCAGCTTTTCTTGTATAAAATGTTACGAAACAACAACCTACAGAGAGAAATGAAAATATGTTAGAAATTTCTGTGAATGCTTTGCTTAGATATAATGGAGACTGTGGTGAACAAATAATCTACTTAAAAGGATGCACAATTTAAAAATAATAAAGTGCATGAGAACAGTAATAACAACATCTCAAGCATTTACACAGCACCTTTCATCCCAAATCACATTTGTTAGCTTTACCCACGCTGGATATCAGTTCATAACTTTGTATACCAACATGTGGAATACAGCTATTCAAGAATGAGAGTGGGAGGTGGTGGTGTGAGGATGAAGTGTTAATGGGGCTTGTCACATAGCAACTACATGAAGAGAAGTACTTAATCACAATAACAATACCATAAACTTACAGTAACTAATTCTCTTAAAGGATATCTCTAGAATATCACACTTTGAAAGCACTTTCTAACCTTAAAATTTTAGACAACTGGATTATAAGTTTCCTAAAAGTCAGGATATTCTTTTTTATTGGCAACATAGTATATAACACAAAGTTCTATATAAATGACTATTCAATGTTCGTTTGCTACAATGAAAGGCTGTGTTTTAGCCAGGTTAAAAATTAAGTTAAAATCTGATGAGTATGTGACTAGACTCTGGCCTGTGTAGTAAGTATGTCTGTGGCACATCTCTGGATTCCTCATCTCCAAGAGCCCATGGAGTACTGGCCAAAGCCCCTGCAGAGTAGGCCAGCAGATACCCTCTTTCTAACCAATTTCTTCCTCCAAAGATGATGTTGAAACCTTAGATCATTCCTTGTGTCCTGAGGATGGTTGTCTCTTCAACTTACAAAGACACTGGTTAACAACATCTTAATCAGCATACAGTTTTGTAGCACTATCAGGCTTGGGAAAAGAAACTACATAACTTTGGAAAATTAAATAAAGATTTTGCCTTTGATCTTGCTAAGTTGAGGATGAGGAAAAAAAGGAGCGAGGCACTCAGCAAACCTGTATATACTTCAACTCTGCTCTGTACAGGATCCTAACACATGGAACCAGAGAGGGACGGGATGAGTTTAGAGAGGTACTCATACTACAAGCACAGAAAACAGCCTGAGAGAAATGGGTAGCACTTAGTCATCAGTATCGACTGTATTTAAGGAATGCTGCAAATATGACAAAAAGCAGAACAAAATAAAACAGTTGCAGGCAGCGAGTGGGCATTGCAAGCCATCATAGATTTAATCACACACTGGCATTCTGATTTCTCAACATACAAAATTCATTCAGTGAGATAGGGTAATATCAAGTACGACACCATTTATATAGCGTTTTTAAAGACATTTAAGATGCTCTCTCCTCATTTGGAAAAAAAATAAATGTAGAGCCTTTTGTCTTATACTTGGTTTAGTCAGTCTACCAACATTAAAATATGTAAAACCTTCATCTTTTGGATGAAGCAGAGTCTGACCCTAGTTTTTCAGCACTGTCCAAGGATCAGAAAACCTACAAATGTATCATCTGAATGATGGAAGGAAATAAAAATTATGAGGTTTCTGAAGAATCACAGATAGAGAGACAGACCATTTTTATGCGATCTTTACTTCAACTATTGTGACTTTGACAAAAGTCCATTTGGCCATGTTGCTTGACAGGAGACCTTTTACTGAATTGATCAACTAGTTAAATTTGAGCTTCACTGGCACAATGAAATCCTCAGAAAAGCTGTAAGAATTACTTATAATCAAGGAATAATTTTAAGCAAGAAATTTCCAATTTCTAGTAATCTATCATAATAATTTTTAGACAGGAAAAAATATAAAACATGCACCACTAAGCCCAGAAAGAAAAACAGGAAAAGCTTTCTAAATGCTTCTAGCAAACACTCTCAGTATGTTCTTTCATTCTTTTAAGCTGATATGACTGGCTTCCAGATAAGGATGTGATTAAGAAATCCTGAATTTCAACTTCATTTAATAATCAAAGCTTCGAAAAATAAAATCTGACCCTTTCACTAAGGTGACCTTTGAGGGGTGACACATCTTTTAAAAAGTGATCAACACTGTTCCCTTCACTGGAAAGAAGGCAATTAAGGAAGAATAAAGCTCAGGAATGAAAACATGCTCAGAGTCAAGAATGAAAAACTGCACGGTGTAGTAGCACAAACCTGTAATCCCAGCACTTGGAAGGCTGAGGCAGGAGAATCGCTGTGAGCTTGAAGTCACCCTGCATTACATAGTGAGTTCAAGGCCAGCCTGAACTACGTAGCAAGACCTTGTCTCCAAAGAGAGAAAAAGAATAAATAAATAAACAAATAGGCGAATGAGAAACTTAGGGTCAAGAATGAAAAGTATAGCTTGGCCTAAAAGAATAGAAAAACGAAAGATTGAAAATGAGAAGCCAAATACAATGAGAAGACAAAAACAACAACAAATCATGATGACGTAAACTGAGGGAACTGTGTGCCTGTGGTGTTGGGCCAATTTGAAGAGCTTTGACCAACCTGTAGAGGAGTAAAGGAAGCTCTCCTATCTTGGTCACCCAAACTAAATTCCTGCTGTTTCTCACTGCTTAAGAGCCCATGAGGAACCACTGCTCCATGTACTACTTAAGTATCAAAACGGTACCACTGGGAAGAGACATTTAATTGCTTTTAGCTATTTACATCTTAGTGTGAATTTGACTACTTAAAGTGCTTTCTTCATAGAAAAGCTTTTTTTAAATTGGTGGGTTTTGTTTTTTTTTAATTTTATTTTGAGGAAAGGTAAGTTTGAAGCTAATATCTGAGCAGTTATGGACAAGCAGGAGAGAAGGGGAAAGGAAAGAAGAGATGAGAATACCCTGTCTCTAGCTCTTTCTGACTTCACCCAAGATTCACTCTGCCTGTGGAAATGTGGCAGTGAAATCAGAGACTGGTCACTGCATTTCCTTTTCAAATGACATACAGCTCATAATCCTATCACTATATATCCATTTAAACAGACAGTCTTCAGAAGTGTTCTGGGCTAGGATATAGTTCAGCGGCATGGTGCCTGAGCCTGGCAAGAGCAAGGTCCTTGGTAACAGAAAAAGGAACAAAACCAAACAAAACCAAACTAGATAACCTCTAGTTTTAATGTAGCACACAGGAGAATATCCTGGGTAACATGAGTGATAGGATTCCTTCACTGTTTGCTCATTTGCTCCCAAACAACAGGTCAGCTCCATTAGTACTGTGCTTGGCAAGTAAACTTGGAACCTTTGTGTGAATTTAAAAGAAGTGTC
This sequence comes from Dolichotis patagonum, assembly GCA_004027295.1. Taxonomy (NCBI): domain Eukaryota; kingdom Metazoa; phylum Chordata; class Mammalia; order Rodentia; family Caviidae; genus Dolichotis; species Dolichotis patagonum. Next base: position 279,765 of record PVJX010000125.1, read on the forward strand.
CTATCTTAAGTGGGCACAGCCTCTTACCACAGTTCACAGCTTGAGGAGCAGAGTCCAAACTACCTTTTTGCTCCTATTTGCAGCTTCTCACATTCTCTGTACATTAAGCCCTAATTTCATTACCTTTAATCAATTAATAACAACCAAGTCTAAAATCCTTTACCCTACCTCCAAGAACCTATGTGGATATTTCACCATAGTGTTTCATTCAGAACAAACTTTAAAATTTAAAAACTTTTAAAAACTTATATGGCTAAAAATGACTTATCTTGCATTTGGCATGCATAATAATTCACTTAATTAAAATAGTGTAGGTTATCTTAAAATTTTCAGAGAGATTATAGGCCTCCAAATTTAAAGAGTCACTTTAGAAGAAGCAGTTAGTATTTCTCTCCTAATGGGGCTCCAATTGGTACATTTCCAGAATCTGGCTGTATCTGAAAGATTGGTGGTTTTATGAATACTGTCCCAAAAAAGTTATAGTTTCTTTTTTTTAAAGCTATATTGCATGATTTCTCTTATATGAGAAACTAAAATATAAGTTAAAAAATAAATAAAAGATAATAGGAAACAGGAAAATAGATCATTTGCAAAAGGGAAAGGGAAGAAATAAAGAGTTGTGTTATGTACATGTATCAACTCCCTATGATGAATGTCACCATTATGTACTACTAGCATGTACTAATAATGATTAACAATCCAACTATCATTAAAATATACACTTAAAACCAGATTCATTGACCTGCAGAGAATAATGCAACAGAGAAGGGAGGAATATCCTTATTTGCCCTTGTATGGTAACAAGGCAAAAGGCCAGAGGCAACTATAGCTCCTAGAAAAACCATAAAGGCTCAACAAGCATGAAATTTTCTTTCTTGCTGGCCCTAACTGAAAGTACAGCTGTTATGGGAACCACCTGTCTCTTAGATTTCCCCACGCCAGCTGTAACTCAGGTCTGAACTATACTGGATTCATTTCCAGGTCAGCTGCAACACCAGATGGCTCAGCCTTTGGATTCAGGGGACATGATTCTCTCCTTCTGCAAGTTCTGTTTCAACATCAGTGTGAGGTGGGTGGTTAAACATGTACAATACCCAGATGCTCTTCAGTGGTCAGCGGCTGCAATACATCCCTGAGGCCTGTGTTCCTGTCAGGAGTACACCCTTTCACTGCTGTCCACACAGTACAAAGAGGCTTGTTCCACGTTTAAAAAAAAAAAGAGTGACTGACTGACCAGGGGACGGTAGGGTCAGCAGAGACTGATGCAGCCTGATGAGTCAGGTGTTTCAGCAAGTCTCAGACCGCCTATTTCTGCATAGCGCTGGTTATTTTTGCTGCTCCACATTTTCCTAGTTTGTTCATTTGACACTAATAAGCGCTTACACTTTACAATTTGTGCCACCCTTATCCACTCATTTTGGAGTTTCTGCCAGAACAGCAGCCAGTTAGAAAAGACAAATGTGCTGTCCCATACCCGGGTTACTTTTTGACATTCATGTCGCAATAATTTTAACAATCCACTGGGTTACTAAAGCCTTGGAAGTTGAAATAAACAAAAGACTTAATTGCTCCTCATGTATCTATTTAGGAACTTCCCCCACATTACTCCTCACCAGGACTTTTAAAACTCACAGGTGGGATAAGTACACTGGAGAAACTTGACAGGAGATTCCAGAATCCTGTTTCAGTCTCAGGTACACGTAGAGCCTAATATTTCCATTGATGACTCCCTTTGTTGATCACCGAAAGATTCTGATGACTGCACATACCTTAGCAGGGCAACACATTCAGTCTTACAGGCCGCTAACATTGTACTGTGAATTAATTCTACTGTTGAACTTTGAAAATCTAGCAGAGTCTCTAGGGAGGGAATGTAGGACAAAGGATGGGAGAAACATCCTGGCACACTGGTGAGTAGGCCTGCATGAGGCTTTACAGTGAGCTTCTTTGGGCAGCCAGGAAATAGCAAGATTTGGGCACTGAAGGAAGAACAGACACAGAAAAGCTACCTATTTCCAACTTTCTCTGGATCACCTCTTTTTTCTACCTCTTCAGAGTCCCATCAGGGGCTTCTGGAGCCTTTTACTGTCCAAATTTCTAGAAATGGGTAAGATCAGCAATACAGTTGCATATGTTCAGCTGGTAAAGCAATCTATAACCAGTATAATTGTGAGATATGCTTACACCATCATGTATCAGAATCTCAAAGTGGCAATTCCCAGAGAGGCTGAGTGCTACACACTCCAAACAGAGTAGTTGGTGTATAACTCTATCTTTTCACTAATAGTTTTTGCTGTCAAAAAGAGATCCCTCAGGTATTTTGCTAGCTTAATTGCTCGATAATTTGAGACAATCTTAAAGGTTTTTGCTATTTCTGAAGATAAAGCCCCAATAACACAGGTCAATAGGACACACACACACACACACACTCCTTTGATCATAAAGAAACCACTCAAATTTACTGAAAGAATCTTAAAGTGATCAAGTAGATTTATCTGCAAATAAACTATCTGGATTATCACAAGTCTTTTCAAACTACGTTATTTTTCCTGCAAAATCTTAACTTGGAAACACCTGCTAATAATACTCACGTATTGTGTGACCTGTCCTGATTCACACAACTATTTATTTACATTATTTTCACTGCAGAGAGTAGTATAGATATAACTCCAGAGAATGATACTATAGATCAGATTTTAAAATTAATTCTACTCTTACGAAAAATGATACCATAGTCATTAAAGAAACTTCCACTGCAGTTTCTAAATCTTACCAAATTGGGGGAAAACTGAACCAAGATTTGATGCTCTGGAGATTTAAAAGGCAGTGGTTTGTCTGTTTTTAAAGAATCAAAGTAGAAAGACAAGAGGGCATTGACTTGAATGGTTTTCAATTATTGAAATAGTCACTCATCAGGTGCAAGGCAGGAATTTCAGATCGCACACTAACAATGCACGCTCTTAACTGCAGCAGCTGACCCTATGTAAGGCAGGGATAAATGAAAAATGCCTCACAGTTCTCCTACAGCCCAGCCTGTGCTGAGGATAAAGTCTCACAAAGTGTTCTCTTAAGTGGCAAAAAGTGCCTATTCAGAATGTTTGAGTCCTAATTGTTAATTCTTTTTCTGATCAGCAAAACTGCAAACACAGAAAATTGTAGAACATTTAAAAAAAATAATCATAAAACTTGAGGGATGGGAACAGAAGGTAAAAAATGACTTTGTATAATTCTATAGCTAAGGTGGTAAAAGAATTTCAGGTTTGAAGCTTATGACGTATATGATGAGATGGTTAAATGAAGGCAGAGCGCCTTATCCAGGTCTTAAGGCCATTTGACATCTCAAACATATGAAATCTACTTTGTTTTCTCAGTATAAGCAAATAATTGTTTGAAATAGCCACAGAATGACAATTTGATGACTAACCGTTGTGCTTGAATTAAAAAGCAAAACAAAACAAAACAAAACAATAATCTTGGTGCAAAGTTCAATTCAAGATATATTTAATATTCACAACATCAACAAGGTCATCATGTTGTGAATTGAAAATTCCTTTACAGCCTGCCTTTGAATTCTAACAGGCTGATATATCAAGAGACTAAGGCCCTAGAAGACTAAATTAGGGAACTTGCTATGGTTTCTTCCTTTCTGTGAATGAAGCTCTCTTTTGTGCCCACATTTGCAAGCAAATCAGGTGTCTGGTTTACACAAGTGGAATTGCAACTGGGATCTTGGTTTCTTGTCAAGTCAGGAGCATGCAAGCCAGTGCAAGTCAAAAGAGGACATATTCCTCACACGCCATTTCCCTTATACTCTATTTTCTCCCTCAATCCTAGCCACTATGTGGAGAATTTAACACTGTTTTCAGAGTCCAAAAGTTGCTGTTCTGAGTGGTGCATTTTGTGTTCAAGTGAATCTCCTACATTGACAGTTTCAATTATTAGTCACTGGGTTAACCCCAAGGCAAGATCCCCTACTTTGAGTTTCTACAAAGCATGGAAAGGCACAAAAACACCCATAAAAACCCCTGAATCAAATTTTAAAGAAAACTTTTAAAAAAGAGAGATGGTATCTAGAAGGTAGCTACATCTGAGAATCTTTTAAGGCAAAAGACAAGGACAAAATGTCACTCTTAGAAAGTACAAAGATGTTTCTGGAAGCCATGTGGTATCCTGGAGAGTCACAGATGTAACCCTTTCCTCCGCCAAAAGTCTTCCCACCCAGAAGACCTGGCTCCGCCAGTGACTTCGTAAGATGCACTTTTATTGACTTTTGGCCTTTGAGGCCTGATGTCATAAGGTGTTAATTCCTTCTGCTTTGTCCTGAATACACTGCTTGCTCTCAAGGGGTGCAAGACATGACTTAAAATGTGATACCGTTAATTTTACAAGATCCATTAAAAATTTAGTCTGTGAGCATACTGCGGTATTTCTGCGTATGACTGCTTTACTGTGGTACCTAGCTGGATGACAAACTAAGATGTTGCAATGACATAAACTGAGAAGAAAGACTGAAAGGTTTGAAAAGAATGTCAACTAAAGCAAAACTAGTTAGCTAAAGGAAGAATTTGCAAGAAAATGATACTTATTATTTAATTTTTTTTTTTTTTTGGCTTTCCTCCACCTTTTACTACTTTAAACCACAAACAGAATAAGAAAATAGATGTCAAAATGCTACTGCTTTCTCAGTGTTTCTATGTCTCTTACATAGAATCACAGAATTTTACAAGCTAGCTCTACCGGCCTAACACTCTATGCCTTTCCATTTTACAGACTGCCCCAGTCATACAAGCAGATAAGGGCAAAGGTAAAATGATACCAATAATTACTGGCAAGCAGACTGACCCCTTCCAAGTCAGTGCCTCACATATGGAGACTGTCCCTTGGACATAGGTTGTGCTTTACTCTGAAAGACCCCCGTAACTACTTCAGATGCCTTTCATGTCACCTAAATGTCTGTTTAAACCTAAATCTCATTTTAAATGTCTCTTCAACAGTAAACCTCAATCTTTTTTTTCTAGAAGTAGCACTTTGCCCACTATGAACGCGTCTTTTTGTAGAAATCAACTTTTAATGAAACTGTATCCAATTAACTGAGTTTTATAGAGTCTGACATAATTGGCACCCTGATTTAAAAAGCATTACCATCTGGCCACTACCTAGGAAGCAGAGAAACACTGATGCCTTTCTGCTTTCAGGACTTGAATTAGGTGGACACCACCATTTGAATTACCAAATACCATGCTAAGGGAATCTCATGGGGAACTTTCAGTGACAAGGCAGGATCTACACTTCTTTCTCTGGCTGTCTAAGGCAGTGATTCAATGCTACTTTGACAGTCCTGACTTGCTCCCCAGTAGGTTTACGCCTAGACAGCACATCTGAGCCAAATGGCAACTCCATACTTTCCCTTAGGTTGTCCACCTGTCAAAGCAGTGACCACACTTCTGACAACTGCCACAGAATCCGGGCTACTGGCATGGAGGCTTCTCTTAGAGGAACTGTTCTCTGATACATGTATATCCCTTAAAGACAGATACACCTTTTTTTTTTTTAAATCGATACGGTGTTGGTGGAGGGGATTGAACTCATGACTGCATGCTTACAAGGCAGGTGCTTATGCCAGTGAGCTAAATTCCTAGTGCCCAAGGCACACCTTTTAATCTGACAAGAAAATTAGAGTGGTTTTTTTGTTTATTTATTTATTTTTTAAACTTAGATTAGATCTACTCGGTTTTCAAGTCTTCTAGAAAAGAAACTGAGGACTGATCTGTGTACTGCAACTCTTCCTAATCCATTACTATATACATTTCAACTCAGGCATGACAGAGAGAAGACATCAAGGAAAAATTACAGGAATCTGCTTTTTCTTTTTTGCTTTTCTGAAGTAAGTTACTTATGTTAAACCATTTCAACTATCTCATAGCTGTAGAAATATATGAAACCAAAGGTATTTTCTCAAGGTTCTTGTTGCCTTCTTTATAGCAACAACTGATGAAGGATCTTTCATGCATTTATAACAGATAAAAATGAACCATATTGTAAATACTTTAAAAAGTCTTAACATGTTCTTACCAGTTTAAACCACTGGTGGTCATGCCTGACTGTTCCATTGGGCAGCATGGCACAGTCCCATCGAGTGGTACAAGTCGCCTGATGGGACTGTCATGAATGTACGACTGTCATGAATGTGTTAAACTATGTACCAAGTTTGTGGTTGAAAACTGTACAGGATAAGTTAAACTGAAATCTGCTAACCAATGAGTATACTTTCATAAGTATAATCATGCTGAAATAAAAGTTTTATAAAGAAAAAAACAATTTTAATTTTATTCTTTTCTTACCACTCAGTTTAGCTATTTCCAGAATTCTCCTTCTTTGCTAAGCAACAGAGGGGTAGGTTTAAGGGTGAGGTGCACACTTATGAAGGTGACACAGGGGACCCTGGGAAGAAAAACAGTGGTCACCCTTTGTTTCAAAAAGGTCTGTGTGAACTTTGGAATGAAAGAAAGTAGGCAAAGAGAGGATTTTTTTTATTGCATTTTCTACTTTTTTAGATACTAATTCTAGGGAAATAAGAAGAACCATATTTTTCTTTAGAACTTCAGGATGAACATGACTAACCAGCTAGAAGCCAGTGGGACTGGCCCAATAGCTGGTCATCTCTCAGGAGTCTTCTTGATGAGGTAGAGACAGAGTCAGTGGGGAAGACAACCATGATCCTTCTGCAAAGCAGAGTAAGCCAGGACACCATCACATGTATCAAAGAGGGCATCACAGAGTTAAATGTGGTACAAGGTAATTCTGCCTTGAATCCAATTAAAAGGGATTTAGTTTCCAAAGTATTAAAGGATCTCATTAGAAGGAAGCTTGTGATATAAGTTTATTTCATAGTACAGGTTCTCCTGAGGATAGGATGGCATGATAATTAGAAATCCAGAAGCAACGAGAGTAGGTTAAACTCCTATCCATTTTCCTATGATTCTCAATGTCAGCACATTAGGCTATTAGATGCTTCTAGGGCAAGCCAATTCCTTCAGTCCCAACTTCATTGTTCTGTTTACACAGTATACCAACATATACTTGTTAGACTAATAATACAGGCTCCCTATAGTTAGCATAGATAAATCATAGCTTAGCCCTCTACCTCAGCACTTATCTGTGGTATTTTAACTTTTTATTGATCTGTGATAGGTACCTCTCAACTCTCAAAGGGCCATCTGCAATGTAGAGTAGAATAAAGACACTTCTTGTGTAAGTGGAATAAGAAAGTTGTTATTTACATCTTTACTCTGACTCTGGTCTCTACAAAATGAAATAAAAAGCCAAACCTATTGGCTACAGAGACCATAATATTATGTTAAAGTAAATCTTTGTACTTTGGACTTTTTCTTGTGGTATATGACTTGGGAGAGCTAACACATAGGGCCATTATTATAAATGCCTCTACTGCACTCCAAAAATACCTAAGCCACATTCCATGTGCATGTAGATCAGGGAAGGAGGTATTTTTACATATTGTCTGGAATAGTGGAAATCATGTAAGAAATTTACTTTAGAGCCAAATACATATAGGTTCTTACATTCTCATGGCAAAGATAGGACAGTTTTCAAAGTGATACCAGATATTCTTCTCCTGGGGTTTTCTTTAGTGAAAGGTGAAAGATTTATATGGTATGAAGAGAACCAGAGTATCTCTCCTGAGTTTTTCATAATGTTTTGTAGTGAATCTGGAGTCAGTCATCTCTTATTAGCATCTCAGACTGACCAGTTGTTTGACAGATGACTTAACCTCTGTGAGCCTGATTCTTATTTATAACATGGGACTTAGTAGTAATGGTGGTATCATAAACTTAGTTAAAAGATAATTTATGAGAATGTGTAACAGCTCCTGACATACATATAAAACTGTTTACTACATGTCAGAAAGTAGGTAACAATCTACCTTAAATTTATCTTGTTTCTCTGTAAAGTCCTAAGCCTGCATGGACTTTATCCAGGTTCCTTTTAAGGCAGGAAGGGACAGGGAACTGTGATGTGCCAGTTTTATAACAAATGAAATTGAGAGAAGCAGCAGCATGGTAGCAGTAACAGGCACGCTACATGCTAAGCTGTCCTCAATCCGCCACTCAGTCTCTGGCTGGAAGGGAGGGCGAGAGAGCATCTTTCCTATTGGATGACCATGAGTGCTTTAATGGGGCTGAGCATTGATTTTGTTGTCTTGCTTTCTGAAGTAATTACTCGAACTAGCAGAGATCAGCCATTTGCATGGCCTTTGAATACTCTGAACATCTATTTACATGGCCTCTAAACAGTCAATCAATTTTAATGGAATCCTTTTGATTGACTTTCCTATTCAGGGTATAACAAAAATTTCCCCAATTGTGCAATGGTATGCCTTTGAGAGGCAAAAGTTCCCTAAAATAGTTGAAATCAAATCAGTTGCTATCTAATGAGCACACCCAGGTTTCATTACTACAGAAGGACTTCTAATCACAGGTTTGTCACTTCCCTTTAATTCAGCAAAAACAGAGGAAGAAAAGAAGCAGTAACATTGAGCTTCACATTTAGATGTAGTTTTCTAAATGCATAGGATCAGAAGGAAAAAAGAATATGTCAGGTGAAGACTGGACATTACCTCCAGGTATGTTAGGCACCTCCTGGACAAACAGGTTCCCACTGGCTTGACTGCATTTTGAGAGCTTCATGGCTTCATTTTCATGCTACTCGAATGCTCAACTCAGTGGTCATGTCTTGGGCTTCCTTTGTTCCCCCAAAGGATACTGAAGTGCTAGACTACCATGACCCCAGCTAAGGCATAGGGCCTTATCTGCTCGACATATAGCATGATAATCTTTTTAAACTTTCATGTTTCATGAACCTTTCCAATTTGGGCTACTGTCGGTCAAAGGGAGTCCAGCAACACTCTTTAGTCCACTTCCTGAGGAATGACTTTGGTCTAGTTTACTAGTTTCTGAACTATGATATACGTGGTTTAATGGTTAGATAAGATATATTTGTTTCTATACATTTAATAACAACATGTACACAGTGCTAGTTGGAATCTGGCTTAGAGAAAGTACCAGATAAAGGTAGATTCTTTCCTTCTTTCTACTTTGTAACTTAGGGGCACTAGGAAGGTTTCTTCTACATACTATCAGATCAGATTCATCATCCAAGTACGGACACTTTTGAAAGTAGAAGAGCTAATGTTAGTAAGGACCCTGGGACAACAGATGAAAGCCAGGGGTGTGTCAGCAAAGCCTACACAAAATGCTTTCTTTTGTTTTCATGCCCAATGTTTTCTCTCCTTCTTTGAGATTCATGCTTTTAGTCTGACTCTTATATTCATGGTAAAATAAAAAGCCTTCAGAAGAAATAATACTTAGATCTGTTTTCCCAATGATTTGTACTGCAATGTAAATAAACCTCTAATGATTAGTTTTGGATGGTTTATACTTGAGAACATGGGTCCTGGAGCATGTAGTTGGGTCATGAAAGAAGAAAAATGACCCCCAAAATGAGGTAAGTACAGAGGGGAAGTAACAAACTAGTCACATTGTGGTTGTGGACAAGGGCTGGTTCTGATTTCACTGAGTGCAAAATCAAATGTTGAACCCAGGATAAAAAAGGATCTTAGCAACTACCTTCTAATTTAAGTCACCATTTCCAGTAAAAGGCACAGAGGCAGGAAGAAGTGTCTTCGCAATACAGCATCGCCTATCTGGTTACTAAAAAAGCCTGAACCTGAATCCAGTTAGGTAGACCTACTCATGCCAAAGTCTGGCCCACTTTTTTCTAACCAGAAAGATATTAAACATGGTTTTCCATTTTTTCAGGAAATTAAATAAGTATAGCTGATTATGGATACAAAATATATAATACCTGGCCCTTGTACTTGAAGTGCTTAAAATTGAGCTGCAGAGTTAAATGCTCATTCATTAGCAGGTGGAAAGATTTGTCTTCTTTGCCATAGAATCTCTCCCTAGAACATCTCAATGAGGGAAAAATGAAATATGTGCATGAATCCAGGTAATTCTACATACCATGAACTGATCAGCAGCCACTGGGTTGTACTCTACGAGAAACATGCCATCTATCAACCTTCTCACACTGAAAAAGCAGTTGATCTAAAAACTTTCATTTTTCTCAATCATTGCCAATGATACTTACTCTTTCATTAAACCTTTTGAAAAAAAGAGAGGAAATATCCTGCAGAGTTCCATTTCTTCCTTAAATGACTAGATGAAGATAAGATTTCCAAGTCCTGGCTTTTTAGACTTCAGAGCCATTTCTTGTTAGGATTCATACATATACACACACAATTATAAAGATGGGAGTGGGAAGAAAGGCATGTGATAAAACTCTGCAATAAACTAAAAAGCTCTATGCAACGAAGATTATTTATATGACAGAGCCTCTACTGTACTCTACTGCTTCCTAATTGTGCAGATAACAAATGATAATTTTTTTGTAGTTAAAAGAGATTTTCTCCCACTTAAAGGGTATCAAAATTAGTTCTAAATTATATTTTATAATAAGATCAATAGCTCAACTGTTCTAAAATAGTGATATTCTAAATACAGGTCCTTTTTAATTGGTCCTGGAATACTTGGTGACAGGAAGATTTAAGTTTCATCGATGTAATTGTTTTTGGCTATTCCAGTTTGGCAAAAGACACAGTTCCTGTGACTCCTGAGTAGCAAAGAGCAAGATTCAATCTATAAGAAGCTTACAAAAGATCTACCTGACCCACTGTATCATTCTTCTGGCATGTTTAGAAGGCGAGGTAGAGAAACTTTCCATTCTTCATTTTTAGCATAATAAATAATCCTGGTCATTGATAAAAAATTTCAGTCATCTTTGTTCTCCCGGCACCCTGAGTCAACCGCATGGTGCACGTCCCGAGGCGCCAGGGTCTCTCTCCTTCGGGCCGCCGAAAGTCTGCCACACTCACCTGCTATTTCTTTTCGATGAACTGACCATTACATTTTCAAAGTTCTGAAATGGCCAACAGACCACAGAAAGAATTCTCTTTAGGCTCCTAAAACCAGCAGCTGTAGCAATCTGCTGGCCTTGCTTCAGGGCCATATCCCCTCTCTGGGGGGCGGCTGTGAGTGTGGCAGACTTTCGGTGGCCCACTGGAGAGAGAACCTGGTACCTCGGGACCTGTACCATGCGGTTGACTCAGGGTGCCGGGAGAACAAGGAGTTCCTCCCCTCTCTGGGGGGTGGCTGTGAGTGAGCCTGCTGGCGTGCAGGCTGAAACCCAAACATCTCATGTTGTCCTGTCCCCTGTCCTGTGTCCCTCCCCCTTAGCAAGTGGGAGCCAGTGAACTACACATCTTGTGAAAAGATTGGCTATGTTAGTTAGTATGAGCTCCCCATATGCAAAGATATGGACAACCATTTGGAAGAAAACAAGAGACAATATGACAGATAGTGAAGATCTCTGGTTGTCTAGCTTTGAAATTTATGCTTTCTTGTGTCCCATTTTGTTCTGTTTTGTTGTGCTTGGTTTTGCCCCCCCTGGAAAAAAAAAATTTCAGTCATGGTTTATCCAGTATACTTATGCTTATAACTTCCATAGCAGGGCTTCAACATTATGACAAGAGTCATAATTATAGGAACAAGATTCTAAAATGTGCCAGTTAATCTTAACTGTCAACTTGACTGGATTAAGAGACTCCCTGGGAAGTCACTGGACTCTATCCTTGGTGTGTCCTTATCTGTGGATTAATGCACTGGTGTTTACAGCTGGATGTGTGGTTAGAAGGTGGGGCCCAGTTGGAGGCTGCTCCGGGGCACCTGCCTTTGGAGTATTTTCTCTCAACATACTTTTCCCCTGCGCTCTGTTTCTGCTGCCCGAAAGTGAGCAGCTATGCTCCCCCACATTCTTGCATCATAATGTTTCTAGTTGGGGCCTGCTGATAAAGGACTGAAACCATGATGCAAAAATAAACCATTTCTTCCCTTTAAATGTGTGTGTCAGGCAGTTTGTCCCAGTGACAGGAAATATGAAAGATGGTGATATGAATCTTATACACTGAACTATACATTAAAGAGCTGTCATAAATTGATATATTCCAAGTATTTGAGCTAAATCATTAAAAATTCAGGTTGGAATGTATGTGTTAATGTTATGCCTACACAAGGAGGCCTGCAGCCTCATTCTGAGACCGGGAGGTAAGGAAGGGTACCTGGAGTCATTAGGTTCTTCCATGTGATTTGCCTCAATTCCTCATAAGATTCTCAATAGAAGATTATAAGAAATATAAAAGTTGCTTTTCCACAATCTAGTTATTTCTCAAAGCAGTATTTCTCAAACTTTTCTATAGATAAAAACTCCCTGAGATGAACTGTCCAGATTTACTATACTAGCTCAGGCTTTTCGGGGGAAAGGATTGGTAATCTGTATGTTCCTGTGTCCTGGAATTTTTATCCTCTAGGTCAGTGAAGGCAGACCTTTTAGAGACCAAGTGCCAAAAGTGCAACCCTAAACCCACTTATTTATTGTAGAGTGCCAATACTGCAAGTAAAACTGAATACTGAGGTTTTAGGTTAGAAAAAAAAATAACACACATTAACAGCTTTTGTCTTAAAAGAAAAACACAGTAAGAGAACTTTCAAATATACCGTATTTTACTGGAAGGTATAAGTTTGCATTTGGCATGCTTTTGGAGGTGATCTTTGCTGTTGTATGCACACCGATAATTTATCAAACCTTGGCTGGGGTACTTAACTCACGTTTTGACAAAGAGCTCTGTGTGCCCCCTTTGCCTCCACTGCTTAGGTAGTTTGAGAAGCAACACAACAAAGAACACTATAGCAAAGACTATGAACTATCCACCAGAATCCACTCTCTCCTTCATTTCCTAGTACAAGGATTGCAGCAGAGAAGGAGCTGAAGCTACATTAGCTAGACCTTGCCATGTGACCAAATAACTTATAAAGAAATGCGAGCAGACGTGGCATTTGCTGCTTCCAGGCCAGTCTTAATACAATAGATGTGATAGTCCTCCATGTTTTTCTTTTTTCTGGATGTGTGAGGGCACAGCCAAGTGATGAGCAAGCCTGGATGCCTGTATCACGTGAGCTATGCATCAACCAAGAGCACCCGTAAAGCATAAAGGACATAAGCAAGAAATCATGTGGTCTCTGTTATGTTGAGTCTATCTTAATTAGTATAAGACTAGGTGGTTGAGAAAACCCAAGAAAAGGATAATTGAAACAACAACTCTAAGCATGTCAGTGCTGGCTGTTTCATAACTTCAGATATTTTCTGGAGACTACTTAAAACAACTGTATTAAAAACTTACCAGAAAGATAAAATTTGGTTTCAAAATACTAGAAGTTGCAACACAGGTAAAGACAATTTGGGGAAACAAAGCAAGTAATACATAATGTATATGTACAGTTTCATGATGACAGTACCCTCTTTTTGAGCAAATCGCTTGGTAAAATTCACCAAGTTGAGAATGTGTAGATTTTCTGATACATACACTTAAAAGTATCATGTTCATTGATAACAATTCTTAAATTCCATTTTCTCATTTGAGAAGCAACTTGTAGGGTGATATTTAGCTCATAAAAATATGAGTTAATTTCTGTATTTTTTTCAACCTTTTCTTTCTTTCCTTTGTTAGTACTTTTCAGAGTGCTGACCCATCCTCTTTCTGCTTCCTTTACTCATGGTCTCAATGATTCTGGGGGTACAGATGGATCATGTACGTATATAGAAGTCTGACCCAGAGATGCTGGTGGTCTGGGCTAACTGACAAAGGAAAGAGGCAGCATCCTGTATCATTTTCCTGGGTAGCATTTGTAACATTTTAAGTCCCTCTGGTACCTCGACAAATCTACAGTTGCTTTAAATTTCTTCACAATATTCATGATAATAAGTACATACTCAGAGTGTAAAAAAATGAAGGCGTTTACCATAAAAATCAAGAAAACTGCTCCTAAATAAATTTAATATATTCACTTCTCTTCATTATTTGCCTTAGCTGGGATTTCACGTACATCTAACCAATGTAAAGAATACAAAATATCTGTACTAAAAAAAATGTTTTTAGGCTTTTGCCAGACTGATACAAGAAAAACTGGAGCGGGGATAAAACTGAAATTAATTTAAGAAAGACAGTACGGCTTGCATTTAGAGTCTCCTCAAAGCCTTGTGCAGTCATAGGTGGGGCTTTTTCAGAGATGGCTGAATCTAGAATGTGCAATACTGGCATTGATTCATGGTGCAATGCTAGGCTTAAGGTCACTAGGATTAAGGGTGTGAGTGCTACCTGCCCTAAGTAGTCTGGATAAAAGTAGCATAAAGATATTGATAAGGTCCCATTTGCTTTTGCTACCTTCTGCCCACCATGAACTGTTGCTCCTCTGCTATGTAGCCCCGAGCCTTGAAGCCAGCCCATTATAGACTAAAATTTCTGCAAACTGTAAGCCAAATAAATATTTCCTCCTTTAACTTTGGGTGTTGGGTATTTTATCTCAGCAATGAGAAAATATCTAAGACACACGCATACATACAAATGTGATTCTTGAACAAATTTTCTAATTGCATGTGAATTTATAGTCACATAGGCTAGCTGGTTGTTGAAAGCTACTCATGAAACTTCTTTAGTAATCCCAAAGAGTTAATATATTCTACCAAACTTGTTCGCTTGCCATCAAGATGCTATCTGGAAAGTTTGAGTGAATTTTAACAACATTCATTCTCAACTACAACTAGAAATCTAGAAAGTCTCTTAGAGTCTCTCCCTAGAAGATTTGTCCTAAAATATATTCTCTGGAGCATACTCCAATGACCTAGTTTTGTGACATCAAGCTGCGGCATATCTGGGTGCTAGTTGTGCTGGAAAATTCCCAGGTGAGAAATTCAGGCCATCCAATTAGGACATTTCTAGGTTATCTGAAGCTTAAAGACTGACTGGTTTTATCTCATTACTCTTCTTCACATTCTTTGTTATATGCTGTCTTTGCTTAGTACTGCTGATTTAGAGAAGAAAGAAGCAGATTTTGTAGAACAAAGAATAAAGTATAAATTTCCAGCTATCAAGGCTAACTTCTTGCTTTTTAGTTAATATTTTAACTTTTTAAAGTACAGATGTTTCCCTCATAACATGTAAGCTTAATGAAGTCTGAAGGGCCTGCTTGGAATAGTGACTAGAAATGGTGTCCATGGAAATAACCATACTTTTTCAAGAGAAGCATACTAGGCATAGGGCAGCCTGAAGGGTAACACTTCATTGTCCTTTCTAGTCTAGAAGCATCTAATATGAAATTCACATAGTGCATGCTATATGGGCCTTTTCTGCTCATTAGTTGGTATCTACTTCCAGCACTTCTAGACAGGCAGCGATAGCAAGCATGGCTTTCACTCAGTGACAAAAGAAGTGTTTGGCTGGAGGGCTAAAAGTCCATTCGGGAGTGATTTCAAGAAGGACAGGAGAATGGACCAAGAGATGACTGGCAATTGAATCAGAGAGAGGAAGAAAACATTGCAAGAAAACAGACACAATTAAATACATCTTGGACTATGATATTTTATTAACTAATGGCTTCCAGCTAGCCTTTAGTTAAAAATATGAGTGCCAGAAGTCATAAGTCAATTGGTATCTTGAGTTCTAATAAAACAATCTGCTTCTTTGATAATTTCTCCCTTGTAAAATATAGTCATGTAACTCCCCATCTTCCCATTCTCAGCTCCTGCTCATAAAGGAATCCCTGGTTACTTCACAGGTAAACCACTGTTGGTCTACAAGAACAGAACTGCAGCCACTGCAATCACTGTTGCATGGTGGCCTGTCCTCCGCTGTAGAATGTACTTGTTTTTCTACTTTTACTTGACCCAAACTAGCTCTGCAGAGTTGGTTTCCTACCTTTAAAAATACTTTGCTACTGTTAAAAAAAATGACCCATTATGAAATTCATTGCATACTTTTCCCTGTTCACTTTAAAATTTCACATTTTACTTACCATTCAAAAAGAGGCTGTGTAGTCTAATGGGAAGATTTTTATATAAAAGATTTTGATGTCCAGGTCTTCCTTGAAATATCAATGACAGACTACAGATGACTGCTAACACCTTGGCAAACAAGAATAATCATCCCCAGTGACTATACAATTTATGAAAAAAAAATCTATGATGGTTTTTTTCAGATGAGCTTTCTAGAAAATGTTAAGTGTCAAGCAGAGCACATGACCTGTGCCTTTCAGATCTCCTCTAATAACTGCCTATGAAAGTAAAATGCTAAAAAAATGGGGCTCTTATCTAGATTTTTTAAAAACTACATTCTTTAACTTGATATCTTTTGACTATCTTCAGAACAAAAGAAACCTCTAAGTATTAGCATCTTCATTTCCAGGGGCGTACCTATGCCTAAATAAGTAAAATAATGCCTAGTCTAATCGAGTTTACTTAAAAATGAAAAAGATAAGGAAAAAAAAAAAGATCAGAGGCAGAACAAGACATTTTGGCAGTAGATTAAATGCTCTGTCTCCTAGGCCTTGCCCCAGGCTTGTAGGCTGCTAGGAGGTCTGGCTATCACATCCTCTATTTTCCCACAAAGAAGACAACAAAATAGAAGCACCAAGTTCAGTAAAGAGCTTGCTGAATGGAGTTTTTTTTTTTTAATCAGTTTCTACCTTTGGCTCCCATGTTAACTACAGCAGAATAATTATTTTTTAGATTGTACACAACCACATGGAACAGAATAAGCTGGAACACCAAGAGATAATGGACTGATTACACAGCCATCTTTTAAACATTTCACTGGTCTTAGAACAGCAGATAAAACAACTATTTCATGTGAACCATCAGGTTCCAGATTAATCCTGCAGAGTTAAAAACTGTGGAGCCACATATCAGCTGATTCCAATTTAAAGCAATAAATCACTGTTGAATGTTGACATTGTCATATGGGGTCTGGTTACCAAGTAACAGTAACTGTAAATTTGAATCCAACTTCCATATTGAAAGAGGCAATATTTGCCAACTGCCTTGAAGGTGCCACAAAAACACATTTTTCAAAAGTAATAAAAACAAATATTAAGAAATATTTTTAATTAAATTATCAGTATCAAAAAGACACAAGCCAATGGACCAGGGATTTAGCTCAGTGGTGTTAAGCGCCTGCCTGGCAAGTGCAAGGTCAAGAGTTCAATCCTTGGTATAAAAAAAAAAAAAAAAAGACACAAGCCCAGCATAGTGGAACATGCATGTAATTCCAGCACTTGGGAGGCTGAGGCAGGAGGACTGCCATGAGTTTGAGGCCAATCTGGGCTACATAAGCGAGTTCAAGGCCAGCATGTACTACAAAGCAAGACTCTGTCTTAAAAAAAAAAATGAGAGTCCTAATAAGAAAATGAATTAAATCAGCATTAAATCTATATGAATAAACTAAACACACAGGAAATCGAACCAGGTTTGGTCTACATGCACCTAAATATCAGACACCCATCTGGTAATAAAGATGTATGAGGTGGGTCCTTCTTCCCTCAGCCACTGACTGTGCAAGTCAAACAGAAGTGAGATTTTATTCAGTGTAGTGAGCAAGGCGGCCCAAAGGACAGACTGTGTTATTTCCACTGTGTACTGTTTAAAAGAAGGTGTCTCATTGAGAGTTGGTCAATAAATGCTGTGCTGCTGCTTTCACTAGCGCTATCAGGCAACCTGGACTTTGTTCTGTATTCTGAAAGCAGAGAAAATGATGGTTTTCTTTTTCTCTGTGACATTTGATAAGGGGCCATTTGCACCCAGAATCTGTTTATTTTATGGGAACTGAAAGTTGAGATGAAAATGGATGCTACTTAGGTCACAAAACCTTGTTTATACATTTGGGCGTGGCTCAATACAATAGTAACAATAGTAGGGTCCTGAATTCCACAGTCTCCTTGATCTAGCAGAAGTGTAGGCCTGACAATCAGGCATAGTGGCTTTAGTCTCAAGCCTCCCAGCTTGGGTAAGCCATTGATTCTCTCCAACTACAGATTTCTGTGCACAAAGAACATGCTAATCCCTACCCTATCTTCTCTTGGGCCAAACAGGGAACATACTAAAAGAACAATGTGAAAATGCCACACAGGGTATACAACTTTCTAGTTTGAAAACCTCCCTGACCATAGCAGCTTAGCAACTTTCAGCAACTTTTATCCCAATATCTTCATTTTCTTTCTCTAAAAAGAGGCTGACAATGCTTATGAGCTTCCCAGGGTTACTTTGGAATGATTGGTCTAAATGACTGTAAATTATATATTCACAGATTTATATGATAATACAGCTGCTAACCAACAAAAATAGCCCAATTATTAATTCAAACTATATGCAAATGAAAAGGATAAAAGTAATTCTCAAGGGGGTAATTTTTTCCCATGAGGTGTTCTTTCTTCGTAGCCAAATATAAAGGAAGTTTAAATGAAGACTCTGTTTTGCAATGTTCAGGAAAGAGTATTAATATGTTGTGTTACTGAGTCTGTGAATGAAGACATTCAACAAGCCATTATATTTTCCACTTAGGTTAATAATAAGACGATTTTCCCCCACACTCTTTGGCATAGTTCAATGTTCTGGGCCCCAAGTGGGAAGCAATGTGGAACAAGTCAGAAGATAAACGACATCCAGCATACCAGGGCCAGTTCATATAAAACATTGCCAGGTTAAAGATCCCTGCTTCCTGTGTGTGATCCTTTTCTCCCTTTTTCTCCAGCAAGTGCAAAACTGTGGTGGTACCCAGGCCTTGGTTTATAGTATCAGTGTTATGACACCTTAATTTTTTATTCTAATTCTAGTTACAAGCCAGCCAAAACTTTAAATGCAATTTATCTCTTGTCCTGTTTCCTTAATGACACTTCTTTCCACAAGCATTGCCAGTGGCCTGGATGTGGCAGGTTTATGTCTGATGATTAGGAAATAGTAGGAGACAGGTAGAATTGATGCCTATGCATAGCTTTAGGGACCTCATGACCTCATGTAACAAAATCACAAAAGTGGGAATCAGGGAATAGCAACCTTTCTCACTGCCTTCCAGAATGACCTACTGAACAATGAATCTCCCCCTGCTGTTTGCTGCATTTCTGTCCTCCCTGGCAGAAAAAAATGAGTCAAGCGGCAAGTTAACACTCCCAGAAAGCACTGTGAGGATAGTCTAGATAAAAGACAGTAAAGGTGCCAAGTGTGACATTACTCTGATGGAATGAGAAATATTGTCATACCTAGAGGTGTGATAGGAGGCAAGTTTAAGTCCATAGTGAAACACTGACAATAAATATCACAAATTTCTAGTTTCTAAAAAGGCACTTCAAAAACTTCTCAATTACATAAAGAAAGGTATTACCATCCCTATTATACTGAGATAGTACTAAGGCTACAAGGTACCTAAAAGTGGCCTACTGAAAATTATAATTCAGAGCAGAGACTACTGAGGTCAGAACTCTTTGCCATTCCTTCCTGAAATCATGGCTTGTCCAAAAAAGAACTATCAGTGTCTTTATCACCAGATGGCAGTACAAAATATGAGGGATGGCTCTTTTGTGTGAAACAGACGGCAAATAAAAATGGAGTTGAACTTCTCCACGGTAAACAATGCTCATGGGTGTTTGCAACTAGCATCACTTTCTTTTAGCTCAAAAAGTGCTATCCATTTCTCAATTTCTGATACATTTACCAGTATAGCCAAAGTAAAATACCATAATACATTAACATGTAACTGGTCTTTGCTAATAAAACTAAAGTGAAGTTAGGAAGAGTTTATTTGAAGGATACAAGAATTTTCTGTTATGTCGATGGCTTTAGTTTTCTTCCCACCATTCAGCGATCAATATGTGGACCTTGAATATTTCAGTATACCCTCTAGAGGAACAGAACCAACAGTTTCTAAAGCACTAGATGAATACATACACAGAGACATACTTGGGTTACCAGGGAAAGGCCACTCTTTCATTTAAAATTTTCCGCTTTCTCAAAAATGAAAACTCAATTGAAAATTTTTACTTCTAGAACTTTAAAGTAAAAAAAAAAAAAAACTTATGAAAAGTCACAAAACAAAATCATGAAACTGAGGATTTAGAGATCTTCAAATTCCTTCTGAGCTACCAAATTTCTATGTATGACCACTATTTAACCTGTGAAAACCTCAGTTTTCTCATTCATAGAAATGAGAATAATTGAATCTCATCAGTCTCTTTCTCAGGGTTACACAGAAAATTAATACTTTGTAATCTATAAATGTGAAGCACTACATATTTTCAAATTTCTTAGAAAAGCTACTCTATTAACAAATACTACATACATATACAGAATCAAGCAGTGTCTTACACCATCATGTTCTTCTGCTTAAACTTGCATTATTACTTTATCATAGGAAAAACTACTGTACACCCTCATGAGGTATTATGTCTTCTGGTAAAAACCTACCATACCTTCTACCCCTCTCCCATGAATTTTCAGTGGAACAAACACGACTGTTTGACTGAAGATGGCACCAGCTCCAGACAGCTGGTGGGGCAGCAGTAGCATAGAGATTATTGTTAATTCAATTACATCCCATTGTAGAGAACTTTCTTTAGTTAATGCAGTTTGTGGTGAAATTTCCCTCTGTACTCATTTAAATATAATTACCGCACTTATCTTGTCACTGTGAAACTTCTGAGTTGTTCTCTTCACATTCACATAAACCTGTGATTTCCTATAGACCTGCTTAGTGGTAAGATTCAGACTAAAATGCATTACTTTACCCATCAAAACCATTCCTTTCCCTGCCACCTTATACTTGGCATCTGCCTCCATGAAGTAGCCCTTTAGAGTTTTCCAACCAGTAGGCAACATAGCCTTAGAATGGCTTGCCTTGGCTCCTCACAGTCCATGAAAGCACCCACTTCTCTGAGGGAAAGACTTATTACTGCAGAGAAATCACTGGAAGCTCAGCAAGAGGCTGAAGATTTTGAGGAGTCTGCTTTCAGGCAGGGCTCTGAACTGTGGTGGCTAATTCTCACTAAAAATGACTGAAGGTGATTGCTGGCAACAATGTAAGGAAAAACAAACTGTCATTATTGATTACAATATCTGTATGTGAAGAGTAATTACATTTTTAGATGAAATAAGTGGTCAGTAGCACCAAACTAAATTTATCCAAGAATTCTTGCCTTGTCTCTCTTGCTTCTTCTCAATTCCAGCTCTATATCAGAATCACCTGAAAATCTTCAGGTGCTGCTTGGGCTCACTGGCAGAAAAATTAAATCAGGATTTCTGAGGGTGGACTCAAGATATTGGTGTTTTTGTGTTTCAATTTCTCTAGGTGATTTTAATGCAGAGTTGAAAAGCACTGGGTCTTAGGCGTCTCATCTGAATTTCATATCAACCCTGTGAAAGGGTTCTAAGAGTGAGGGCAACATACCACAGGATACACAGGGGGTTAACACTGTCTGGATCAGATCTCAAACTCCCTGATTCCTTTCCAAAATAACAAGGCTCACTTGGTAGTGCTATGACAGCCTGTCACGGGGTAATTGTTTTAGAGTGGGTGAAAGCACACAGTGGCTGACTTCCACAAAAACCTGGCTCTTCTGCAATCTGGTACATGGGTATCAGCAGACACTGTGTTCTCCCCTCCGATGGTCACCTGCATGGTGGCACATTTTTGACACAAGGCTATTCAGCTTCCTGGGAATCAAAACCAGCTACTTCTCTGTAAATCTACTGGAATAAAGGGAGTAACACGAGTGGTGAATTTGAATAACTACATCATCTTCTCTAATCTCCGACCTCACTGGGACAAATTGGGATACTAATTCAGGAGGTGGTGTTTCCTCACAGTCCCATGCTGTTGTATTTTTGGAAAATGTTGGAAAAGCCCAGTCTCAACTGTGACTAAACACTACTTAGTAGGTAGGAGCCTGACAAGATCTCAGCCTGGGGCTGCATAGCTGTACAAGTAGGACAGCTGGCTCCTTAAAACTGATCAGAATGCTCATGAAGACATTGAATGCTATGGACAAGCAGGCGACAATCTCTCGCTCTGGATAATATGAATAACCTAGGAAAATTTGCAGTGTTTTGAAGTTTCTATGAAGTGCACAGATACAGAGATGGGGACTCTCCATATGAAGGCTAGAAGGGAGAAGACGACAAATCAGACAAATAGAATTTGCATGCATACAACCTCCACATTCAGATTTTCAATAGTTTCTTTGTCCAGAAATTTAAGCACCAATGAAAAGGATTAAAGAATTATTTTTCACAGTACTTAAAAAAATCATCAAACCTAATGATACGGAGAGATTAACTTCTGGCAATGAGGAAGCTAGAAAGTATGTATTGTGGGGAGTCCACACTTAAGTGAAATGCAAAGACAGAGGGTCAACCACAGGTTCCAATTTCTCTCAATCACTCAGTGACTTCAGATATAAAGACAACATTTTCATTTTGTGCATCCTGCTAGATCACTTTCCTGAGACCACCATGTTGGCAGCTGGTCTCCCGTGGCACAGGCTAGTCTCAGGGTCTCTTCCCCATTGTAAAACTGAGAGACACCTCAGAGAAACTCTCAGCAACAGAGTACCTCCCACAACTAGACTCAGAGTTTTGTGGTATGATGACCACTTACCAAATTGAGGAAAGAGACATTAGCTTTAACTAGTTCACATTACCTCTTCCCCAAGCCACCATCTCTGCCCCTTCACTCTCCAGACCCATACCTGGACAGAACTACCCACATAACCAAGCTTTCTTTATAAAGGTGAACAAAGGGACTAACTTGATGAACATTTGTAAATGCCCACTATGTGATAGGCATGAATGAGACACCTTTTAATGTGTTAGCCTCCATTTATAGGTGAAGAAACAAATTCAGAGAGGATATTTGGCTTCTCCAGGGTTGGGAAGTAGAATATAAAGCCAGAATATAACCTATAATCTTTCTATAAACATGGCCAGGACTTCAGGGGATTTTTCTTTCTTATTATGGTAAAATACATGTAAAAGATCTTACCATTTTAACCAGTTTAAGAGTATAGTTTAGTGGCAGTTAAGTACACTGACGTTGTGAACCATCACTATCATCCATACATAGAAATCTTACGTTTTCCCAGATTGAACCTCCATATTCATTAAACTAGAACTTTTCTTCCTTTTTCCCTTCAGGCCCTGGCAATCACCATTGTAATTCTGCTTTCTGAGTATTACTGTAGTGCTACAGTTTGGAATTAAAATCTTCCCCATAGGACCATTTCTTAAAGGATCGGTCCTTATGCTGTGGCACTGCTGGGAGGTAGGGGAACCTTGAGAGGTGGGGCCTAATACAAGGAAGTTAGGCCTTTGGGGGATGTCCTTGAATGTCACACTGGGACTCCAGTCTCTTCCTGTTTCTCTCAGGCATTTGTTACAGTAATAGAAGGCTGATTAACACAGCTAGTTACCTCATGTAAACAGTATCATTTCAATGGATTTTTTAAAAAGAAAATTCAGTGACTGCAAGTTACTGAATTGAATTTTGTGCTTTTCCCTTCCTTAAATGCTTCTGTATTTCATATACATTCTGGACAATAAAAGCTCTCTGACATTCTAAGCAGCATGGTACAGGCTACTTTGTGGAACTTTTTTTTTTTTTTTTTAAGAATCATTCTTTTGAGACTACCACCCATTGGGAGTAACTGCTGTGTTTAAAAAGTCATTTCTTAAAACAGGTATAGTACTGGGTTGCAAGAATCCAAGGTTAGCCTCATGAAAATCTCTGTTTCAGAGTTCATTCTCTCACAGGGTAAAGGGTAGCTCTTGTTTCCAAATAGAACTATCTAGCTGAGTTACAAGAAGAATAAAAACATCCTGTGGACAACTAAATCTCCTCAATTATTTTCAGCATAAGATATTATCACTGAGTTGAAATTTCATCAATATTTATTCAGTGTTCATTCCCAAGATTCCCAAAAAGTGTGTTAATGGACATGTATGCCTAATATATACAATACACATTGTATATTTCTAACAACATGTAAGTGATATATAAATTCTGTCCTTAAGAGATTTACAGATGTTATAAGGTAATAGGGTGAATGAAAGAGGAACATACAAACCTTTCTGAGAGCTGGGGAAAGAAGATATTATTTATAACTTGTAAATACAAAATTTTATAGGAAATGCTAAGTCCTGAAGAAAGGCAAGCTGTTAACAGAAAAAGGTGACATGCAGAAATTCCAGCTAACAGATTTTAGAAATGAAAATGAAAGTTACAAAGGAAATTAGAGAAAAATAGAGCAGTTTATTGGAAGACCTAGAAATAATAGCCAAGAAATCTAAGCTGTATGTACTAGACAATATATTGCCATTAAAACTTGATGTACCATAATCAGCACAAATAGGAAGGAACTCTGAGAAAACAACCAAGGATAAAAAATATAATCAAGAAAAAAATTCTGTTTTTGGCCTAGGTGGATAACCTTCTGGCCTGAAAACAGCTTATTGTCCTGCAAAAGTTTCCAGGTCACAGCATACAAGGACAGAACCTGGTAGATTCTTAGCATGAAAATTTGAAGATGACAGTCGAGAGAGATTTTCCAGAAAAGAGTGCTGGAGGTGAGCGAGCTGTATAAAGAGAACTTCAGAGATCCACATGGTGTATTAGAATACTGGGCAATGCATAAGGAAAGATTTTTAGAAAAAGAGTAATACAGAGAAACAAAGAAAAGGGTGATCAAAAGGCCAAGAAAAAGAACTATCCAAAAGGCGTAAAGGCTTAGAATAGTATCTGTTAATAACAGGCGAGAAAAATTCATAATTCATAACACACTGTGTAGAGGACTCAAGAAGGCCTTACTTTCAAACGGGAAATAAGAATACAGATGCTAGAATTAGAAGACAAAGATTTTAAAATAATTAATATCCCTATATTGAATATGCTCCAAAATATTAGGTAGAGACTAAAAGATATGAAGAAGACAAAATGGACTTAGAGAGATTAAAAAACTAGTGTCTTAAATTAAAAGAAACAATAGATGGGATTAAAGACAGATTAAAGACTGCAGAAGAAACTATGTTTCAAAAACTGAAAGCAAGAACAAAGAAAGAAAGGAAGAAAGAAAGCATAAAAGCACGTAAGCAATGAAAGGAGAAAGAAAAGGGACAGAAAAAAATACCTGAAAAAAGGCTAAAATCTTTCCAAATTTGATGAAAAAGTATAAACTCAAGGACCTAAAAAGCCCAATGAACTCCAAGTATAAAAAATACGAAGAAAACCAGCCAAGATATACTATAATCAAATTGTTCAAACTTAGTAATAAAACAAAATTTTCACAGCAGACTGAGGCAAAAAGAGTAATACAGAGAAACAAAGAAAAGGGTGACAGCACAAACAGTGTAAGTGAGAAGAAAGCACAGCAACATCTTTGAAATACTGAGGGGGAGGATACCTTGTCAACCTGCCTGTAAAAATGTATTTCAAAAGCAAAGGCAAAATGTTTTCCATAATACAAAAGGTGAGAGATTTTACTACCATGTGACAAGTTATGCATGAAACATTAAAGTCAAGATGATCATCTTAACGGATGTATAAATAAATAGCATTTGAAAAAAAAAAGCCAACATCTATTCCTGATAATAATTCTCAGCAAAATAGGAATAGAAGGGAATGTCCTTGAGAAAGGTCATCTATGCAAAACCTATAGCTCATATTGCCCCTAACATCAAGAATATAACAACATCCCTTCTTACCATTTCAACTTAACCTTTGCTGGAAATTTTAGCCAGTGCAAGCAGGCAAGAGGAAAAAAGACACTAGATTGAAAAAGTAAAACTGTCCTCATTTCCAAATACATGACCTTCTATGTAGACAATCTAATAGAATCTTTAAAAAGCTACTAAAACTAATAAATGAGTTTAGCGAGGTTGCAGGACACAAAATAATTTAAAAAATCAATCCCATTTCTATATGCAAAAAAAACCAATTGGAAATAGCAAATAAAAGAAAAATATTTAGGATAAGATTAGAAAATATGAAATACATAGGGGTAAGTCTGATAAAGGATGTGCAAAGACGTACACAGAAAACTAAACAGACAACAAAAACTACTTGAGAGAAATTAATGAAAAACTTAAATAAACGAAGAAATATACCATTTCATGGGCTGGACGACTCAGTACAATGAACATATCAATTTTCTCTTAATTGATGTATAGATTCAATATGGTTGTCAAACTACAGTAGGCTTTTGCTATAAAAACTGCCTCATTGTAAACTTCAAGTCAAAGTGCAAAGATGGTAGAATAGTTGAACAAGTCTAAAAAAGGGCAGTAAGGTTGGGGGCGTAGGGATATCTGATTGCAAGATAAAGCTTGTTATAAAGCTACAGTGACCAGTGCAATATAATATAGATGTAAAGACAGACAAATGAAACAGATTAGTTTAGAAATAAACTGGCACATATACAGACATGTGAGTTTTGACAAAAGTACAAAGCAATCAGTAGAGAAAGTATTTAACAGAGAAAGGACAAAGGGTGCTGGAACAATTAACCACATTAAAAAAAATAAACTTCAACAAATCATATCACATATAAAAATTCACTCAAAATAGATCATAATAGGCCAAGAATGTAAAGTTTAACTGTAGTAAACAAGCAAGGGGAAAAAAGACACTAGATTGAAAAAGTAAAACTGTCCTCATTTCCAAATACATGTTTTATAGTAAAACTATGAAAACTATAGTTTTTAACTATAAAAACTACTAAAGTATGAGTGAAAACCTTTGTGAACTAGGTTTTCTTTAACAAAATTAAAAATACAATCAGTAAAAGAACAAGTTGGTAAGAGTTCATGAAAACTTTTTGCTCTATAAATGATATTATTAAAAGAATGAAAAGACAAGACACAGACTGGCAAAAAAAAAATCTGTAAAACATGTACTTGATAAAGATTTGAACGTAGAGCATATCCAGAACTCATAAAACTCAATAATAAACTAACTAAAAATGAGCAAAGATTTGAATTAACATTTTGCCAAGGAACATATGCAGTGTCAGACATGTGAAAAGATGCTTAGCATCATTAGTTGTCAAGAAAAGAAAGATCAAAACTGTGATGGCAGTTACTACCACACACACCAGAATGTTAGCAAGAATGTGGAGGAACTAAAATTCTCAGACACTGCTGGTGGTAATATAAAATGGTACCGTCACTTTAGTGAATGGTAGAGCAGTGTCTTAAAAAGTTAAATATCAGTCTACTTTATGATGCCAATGTTGCACTCCTAGATGTTTAGATAAGAGAAATAAAAGCATATATCTCTACAATACTTTTATATGACTATTCACAGCAGTTTTTAAAAAATATGATCAACCAAGGAAACAGGAAACGAATTGATAGAACTAATTAATTATGGTATATCCATTCAATGGAATTAACAGCATTAAAAAGGAAATGGATCATATGTAGAATGTTAGAAACTAGAAACTAGTATGTGAAAGAAAATATATCAATGTGCTGGTATAGAGTTGGGAAGAGATTCCAAAAGAACCTGAGGAAGCTTTCAAGGTGAAAGATGTATTTGTTATTTTGGGTGATGATGGTATACATATGTTATAACTTAACAAATGTGGGTGTGAGATTAGTTAACATAAAGGAAAGTGGCACTATTAACAATAAGGACAATCAAAAGAAGAGATCTGGGCAAGCCACATGCCAGCAGAACATTTAATTCCAAGGGGGCAGCTTAAAATCTGGGATGAGACATGAGAGGCAAGAGATAATAGAATTTGGAAACCTTATGTTTATTACAACTTTGGACTTTTTTTTCATTCCTCTTGAATCTGTTTCCTCTCTAGGTCCTAGAAATAAATTTTCCTCTGTGTCATAATCTGACTTCTCAAAGAGAGGTAAAAACAAACAAACAAACAAACAAATAAAAAACCACACAAGTCTGGAAGAGTTCCATTCACCTACATATGACCTTCAGGGAACTTCTAGGATCACAACCACAGACAATATAGATCATCATTTTACAGAGTTCCAAATAAGCACTCATCTAAGCAGCATTTTCATGGCCTCATAAAATGATTGTATGTGTTGTCACTAAGTGAATAAAGTGATGTATGAAAACTCAAAGGAAAAAGGTAATGTGCACCACAAGGTCGAAAAAACTAGAAATGAGTAAGACCTATGAAGTAATTTCTCTGCTGCTCCCTCCCTTCTACATCAGTCCCAGCCAGAATAGAATTGTTCCTGAGAATTGCAGTGTGGTTCTTCACACCAGAGCCAAAGGAAACATCTGTAAGTCTGGCGGGGTTTCAGGTGAGCTTGCTGCTGAGAGGGCTCTGTGCCTGTGTTGCAAAGAGATTCCAACTACAGACTGAACTGTTTTTTTTGTTTGTTTGTTTTTTAACCTTCCTACTTTTATTTTAAATGTCAAAGCTTTTCACACTACAGTGACATCCTAAAATGATTCTCTTACTTCTGATGCTTCAGTTGAAACAGTATTTTTTTTCATGCTCTATAAAGTGCCCACCAGCTGACTCAAAGCCGGGAATGAGTGAGGTGCTGTGTATTTCAATGTGCTATGATGAGAAAGAGCGGGCAAAAGGCTGAATAAACTGGTAGGTGAAATATATCCCTTTTTCTTCAATGCTTGCATTCCCTCAATCCACAAATGTCCATCATGTTGTAAGACACTGCACTAAGTCGTCTGAGCGCATCTACATGGTGTATCAATGAACTAAAACAGACTCTGATTGCAAGAAGCTTAAAGTTTAATGAAAGCAGTATGTGTAGAGAGTGAGGGGGTGCAAAATGTTATGAAAATTCAACGGAATGGGACATTATTCTCTGATGGGGTGTCCATGAGGAGCCAGTATGACTGAAATAACATATGTGTTAGATTTTGAAAGACCAGGATATAATCAGGATTGAAAAAAAGAAACAATGCATCCAGTTAGAAAAAAGGGCAGGATTCAGGTATAGGAGCAAGGAGCATTCAAAGAATAATTCAATACAGTTGAACAAACGTTACTAAGCACCCTGTGCTAAGTGGTAGGAATAGAGATATTAAAGACCACTCATGCTCAAAAAGAGAGCAGCATCTTGAAATGAAAGCAATCATAGATACTAGGCACAAAGACATGTTCAGTTTTACCCCTTAGGAGGACCTGAACCATGTAATGGTTAGAGTTAGGAACTTGAAAGACAAACTACTCAAGTTCAAATTACACATATACCACTCACATAGATGGGTCAGATTTGTAAGTTTTTTTCCTCGGTAAAATGGGCAAAATAAATAGTATTTGCTTATTGTGAGGGTATATAACAAGATAATGCATACTGAGCCCACTACTACGAAGGACTGATGCTACTTTTCCTGAAGACCCAGGGTACCCAGAGGTGTTACTGGGAAGAAATGTCAGACTGTAACGGTTCACTAAACTTCTCTGTATTTCAGTGTTCTGACCTCAAGTAAACAGGGTAGAAAAATAGCTCACCATCTTCCAGGCACTGTCCTGCGTACTCTACATATATTACATCACTTAATCTGCATCACAACCCAGTTCATTTTGCAGATGAAGAAGTTAAGGCACAGAGAAATCAGGTAATTTGTTCTAAGTCACAGAGAGAGGAATAGTTAAGGAAGGATTGGATCTCCTGGTCTTAACCATTATCGCTATGTCTTTCATATCACCATCTAATTCAATCATTTTAAAAATTGTAAGTTGGCATTTTATCTAGTAGGAATAGGATGAATAAAGCTAAACATGGTGTGAAGTTAAACAAAATCAGTAAAAATATTTGTATGTACTTTTACAACTTATAAAACTCTCCAGTTGATCTTTTTCCTAACCTTCACCCCTTGCTGGCCCCAAATGACTGAAGACTAAAATCAGGCTAATAAATAGAGCTACACATAGGAAGTACTCAGTCCAGCATATTCGAGGGTGCTGGAAGACATGACTAGGAAATGGAACACAATGAACATTTTCTGTTTTGGAACTATGCTGAGAACTATGGGTTGGGTACACCCTTTCCCAATACTTAACAGGCTTTGCTACTTGACAACTTGATTTTTAGCATGTACTGTACCTGGCAAGACTCTGTACATGGTGAATAGGACACTATATAAGCTCAGACATTCCTTCTATTTGTACACTGCAATTGTTCTGAACCTTTGTTAGGTCAGAGCTTTCAAAAGACAAAAAATTTTAAAAAGTAAGAGTGTTATAGTTTTTTTCCTCATAACACATGTACACGTGTATGCATTCACATGTATGCATTCACATGTATGCATGCATGTGCATGCACAATTTGCTGACACTTATCTCCAAAATACCTACCTAAACTATCTCCAAAATACTCTCATGGCCCTATGGACCTGGGACACATCTTTTGTCTTTGTATCCCCAGGATACTGCACCTTCCTTGGCACACTTAGTCCTCAATATGCATTGATAGAATGAATATAACCATCTCTCTACTTCTTGGAAGTAACTCTGTAAAATTTGGGTAATTTGGTATTGAATCACAATCAGGCAGCATTAACTTCATTCATTCAGTCAGCAGCTAACTCTGAATGCCTCCTCAATGCCATATACTGAACTAGCCACAGAAATGTCAGAGGTACAAAGGACATAATTTTCTAACAACCAACATAAGGTAGTTACATGAAAGATATTGAAGAAAATAAGTGTTACAAACTCCAAAAGATTTTCAGTGCTTTTGATTTTTTTTTACACTGCAGTATTATATGCTTTTTATTTGAAGGGATGCTAGGAAAGTAAAATGGAAGAATAACCTGTCTTGAACTCCATGTACAATATAAAGGCTTAGACATAAGGTC
Source organism: Dolichotis patagonum (assembly GCA_004027295.1). Taxonomy (NCBI): domain Eukaryota; kingdom Metazoa; phylum Chordata; class Mammalia; order Rodentia; family Caviidae; genus Dolichotis; species Dolichotis patagonum. The sequence goes on from PVJX010000125.1 coordinate 310,573, forward strand.
ATATGAAAAGCACATAGTTTAGGTAAAAGAAGCAGCAGTATTAACAATTACTCCAAAGGATGCATTGTATTTTTTTGATGCACTGTATTTTTAAGACTAGATCAGCAATTGTCCCTAGGATTATAGTCTTGCTCAGATACATTAATCTTTGTCTCAGGTTCTTTTTCTATAAAATGGGAGCAATTTTTTCTGAGGGTGTAGGGGAAGTGGTGGAGGGCAAGGGAGGATATTGACATGGTTTAACGGTTTCCTGACTTTGAAGTATCTAAAAATATAACATCTTCATTGCAAACATGTGGTGGAATATGTGTCAACACAGCATTTTGTGTTGCTAAGGCAGCCCGACTGATACCTTTACATATATTCATGCAGCCCTTTTCCTAACACTGCTCTCTTATCTCTTAAATATTACAGTAATCCAGCATGGAGGCCTTCCAACTACTGATTAGTCTAGGGTAACAATCAAACTCTGCGATTTGACAGAGATTCTTTTTGCTTCTTAAAGTGTCACAAATTTATTTGCCTTGGAACTTAATCTATGGTGTAAAAGCCTGACATGTCCCACTTAAAAACTGTATTCCTAAATACAGATTAGAGCGTAATTAGGTGAAGAAGGAAGCCTAAAAGATGTGATTAAAAATGCCTTTGTTTCTTACCTTTCCTTAAGTCTTTTTCTTCCTTCATGGAGATTAAAGTAAAGCCTTGGCTCTCTGAAGGATTTCCTTTGCAGGGACAAGGGTTTGGTGGAAGGATCCCACGTTTTTCACCACTAGAGCTGAACACAACTCATATTATATTGGACTTGCAAAACAGCTAAGACCGGTCACCATCTGGCAGCTGTATGGTGGCCTGTGTAAAATGAACTGGTGGTCACAATCCAGTTCCCATTAGACAGATGTCCACTTCACAAAGAGAGCATCACATTCAGCAACCCAGCTGGCAAAAAGGAGAGACAACTGGGCATGGAAATTGTGTTTACTTTTTCTGCCTAACCAGGTTGCTTACTCAACTGTACTGAAGCAAGCTAGAGGAAATGTGGCAAGGCAGTCTGGTAACAGCTTTCGCAGTCATATTTTATGTTTATGTATCTCTCTAACTCATTAAAAAATACCTCAAAGTGCTTTTCAGATGTTGTCTCATTTATCCTACTCAGAGGCCGTGTTTTTCAAATCTAGGTTGTGGCTTATTGAGCTACACAGTAGTTGTCTTCAAAGACCACCGCTAGGATATATTGACTTCACTCAGGGATTGATGGAGATTGTAACTGGCCACAGCACTCTCATCAGCTTTGATTGCAGTCTTAGGGTGAACACTTTGGATAGAACAGGCAGAGAAAGACCCTCTCTTAGCTTTTCTTGGGCTAACTGGTATTGTCGCCCAAATGAATAAGTTATTGTTGAATCCTAAAGAGAAAGGCAGAATGGACCTTTACTTCAAAAAGGTAGCTACCTGGATAAACCAAGACTATATTACAAAGGATTTAAAAAACTAAGGCCCAATTTCCCATCCTGTCCCACTGAAGTATTTGATTCAATCCAGACAGAGAAACCAGTTTGCTCTGTTTTCTCTATCTCTTGTTGAAATGTGAAGGAAAAACATGTTTCCAGAGCAGCAGGTTAAAGTACAAATTAAGGAGTTTTTTCATTTGTTTTTCTTAACTCATGTAAACATTCTGCTTCACACTCTCTTTTTAATAACCTAATTTTTAAAGAAAATTCAAATACGAAAAACAAAGACAAGAAACAAACATCCAACTTAAACTAACCTCATTTGAAGGAGAATCTTCAAGAAGCACCAGAAAAAGTAAAATATATGAATGACATTTCTTCTATTATGTCGCAGGAATTATATATTACGGTATTTAGAAATGGTATCAATTCCTATAATACTTCTCCACTGAACAGAATGTAAATCCTCATGTAAGGGACGCTTTAGCAGTATGTTTTTAAAGAGAGAGATGTGTACATACACTGTCAATATGATTTCTTTCTTTCAAAGTTGTAACTTTTTAAATAATTGTCTTAATATTTCCTCCAAAATAAACTCTCCTGTACAGGCTTCTGAAGCTAGTGACCATTCTGGGGAGGGTGTAGGATCTTTATGAAATGATTACTTTGAAGATGGTTAGCCTGTGATACTTAGAGACTCCTGCCATGAAAATCAGTGAACTTTCTTTACTTATGGTAATAAAACACTGTTCAATGCCAATTCACCATCTTCAAAACATGAAGTAGCTGGTAATAAGACAGACAATATAAAAGTGAATAGTGAACTAGCATAAATGCTGAAAAATAATTCAAAAGTAACCTATTATTGCTAATGGTTTAGGTGCAAAGTCAACTTTGAATAAATCATACAATAAAATCTGCATGCCAGTGACAAATAAAAACCCACCAAATGGAAAGTATAATATTAAACAAGGTCCAATATGCAAAATGATATAACATAAGGCTTCTAGCTATTACAGGATGTCCATGGAAACTGGGTTCAAAGTAAGATAACCGGACAGGTAATTATTTTGAAGGAGCCTCCTGTCTTCAAGGCCAGAGACAATACTATCAATAATTTTCAAAATTACTCCGATTTTGAATATATAGAAGGCCCTCTACAGTCTTTGACACTGAGTTATGAGTTTCATTTTGCGGAATTTTACATTCTTTGTCGACACTTTTTTTTGCTAAGTTTTACACTACCCATTTTCTGACTCATTTTACCACAACTTCTCCTTTCTCTCTATAATACTTAATTTGTATATAATAATTTCTAGCAATATAGTTGAAAAAGAAGCACTCATAAGGTTCACTGCATAAAAATTTAGGATTAAACCCTCCCTAAAATGCACAGCTTACAAAATCAGACATCATTATTGTAGTTGTTATTTATAATCATTTTCTCCTACCATGTCTACTATTTACTATACCTTAATCTGTTCCCATTATATAAGCACATGGCAATTTACATTCAACACTTCATAAATCATTTATTCCTCAGAACTTTATCATGTAGACAATATCACACACATGAAAACTGGGAAAGGGGATTTAAACTTGGAGGGTGGTAAGAGGGTGGGAAGGGGATGGCATTAAAAAGGAATCAACCTATGCATGTACATACATCTATTCCTTAAGGTGAACACAAACTTCATACATATACTATTAATAAGCTAATAAAAAAGAAAAGAAAAAAGAAACATTTGAGAAACTGACTTCAGTTTAACACAAAATTTAAAACACTTTTGTGAGTTTTACACATAGATGCCCCATGAGGGTTAAAGCTATTAGCCACTCTATAGTGTCATGGGGATGTAAATCCAACTTAGGGGCTGGCAGTTCCTCCTCAGGACCCTGTACCAAACAGCCTTGTATTGAAATGAATTTTGAGGGAGAGCTGGACCCATTACTAATGACTTAGTTCTGCTAACGGGGGCTGCAAGTCTTATAACCTCGTGTTTAATCAGAAAGCTCACAAAAGCTCATCAGTAAAACATGGCCTTTCCTTGCTCTAAATTCTCTTCAGGGAGAGAAAACAAGCAAGAAAACTAAAAATGAAGAAAAAGGGAAAAGAGGTTGACATAGGTGTATGATTGAAAGGAAAAGTATCGGAACTGTACCATCACATGACCTTGGTTCCTCAACCAGTGGTGGTAAACATGTGGCACGTGGGCCTCAACCAGCTGTTTGTTATCATTGAGAGCTCTAAAAGGTTAGTCATCAGTGATCTAAATCCTCACTTCATCTGTGTTATATGAACGATACGGGAGCACTTTCTCCAGAAGAGGAAACACATGCATTCTCACATGTGCACCGCGATGCTGCTAACCCAAAGCTATCTCATTTCAAAAGAACTTATAGAAATCCTGTCTAATACCTAAACTCCTCTTTCTCCATTTGGGATAAAGAACATGGACTGTTAATCTTTACTCTCTTAGGACTAAGTACAAAGCTTTTCACATAGTAGAAAAGTTTATTATCATGTGATTTATACTTTGGTAAACACTTTGTTTGCCTTCTGGATCACATCATTCATTCTCCTATTCTATATTAAATTCAACATTAAATGGGCCTAAGGATTTCAGAGCTATCCTAACCGTCATATCACTATTACAAATGAACTGTGAATTAAGCCTTATTTGAAAGCTGGCCAAAAGTCCACCTCTGGGCACTAAACTATCTAGCCTCACCATCTAATACTTCACTTTCATACAGTGCTCCAAGTTCACCTCTTCTGTGTAAAAGTTTGGTTCAAACTCTAACTTTACCTGCTGTTTCAACATTTTAAGTATAATAAGCATCAGGATCCCAGGGTTTAGCATTAATTGAAAGAGCTTACCTATATATAGCCTCACTTGGCACTTAGCATCTTCAAAACTTCAATCGTAGTCTCTCCTCCACCCCACCTTTTGAGAGCATAATCCCTCCTTTTAATGTCTTGCTATAGCCTTTCCCCCTTTTCATTCTCATGGCTCAGTGCTCTCAGGCCTTTTAAGTTAACCTCCTAGACCTTTCCATATAGGTTCACCTTTCTAGACCTTTGTGATTCATGCCGCTCTCCTTTGGAACTTCTCCATCTCCTTGATACATCTTCAATAATGCCTCTTAATATTGGGTGCAGTGGCTTAGATAGGACTTAAAAGCTCCTTGTGAAAAGTAGTGAATTATCTGTTCTGTAACATTTGGTGTCTGGTATCATCATTTGTAATGTTTAGCATTTGGGGAGCAGTTTTGACCATCAGCTTGTTAAGAGGCCTTGTTTTCTATGTTCCTCAACCTGCCTAATGTTTTCCTGTCTCTCTACATGTCTGCGATGCAATTTCCATTGAACTACAATACTTTAGGAAGCACTTTCTCTTTTATACTAAAGCTTAAAAAGGAAGAAGAAGGCAACAACACAGGAGCGATCCTGGCCTTTCCTGGCGAGAGACCATGATCACTGCAGGAGGTGCTGGAGACTGCAGTAGAGACAGATTTTGATCCCTAGTCAGGTCTAGGCTGTAGAATTTATACTATATAAACCTGATACCCTCTTCAAAGTATTTTATAATGATGAGATTCTATGTCAGTTAAAGAATGCAGTGATAGAATATTTTCTTTCAATTCTTTAATTCTTTCCCCTAATTCCAATTTATGAATCCCTAATGGGAATGGAGAAATTATATTCCCTTATTTTTCAAATTGATCATTGTCTGAAGGATCTTTTATGGGTTTCTCCAATTTGAATTAATGCCAGCATGTGGCCACTGGTGTAGGGACTCTCTCTCAATCATTTACATAGAGAGTGAAAAAATATTGATCCTAAATACCAATTCCTGTGGTGTCTCAACTGCCATCCCCATCCATCCTGACCCATTAGTTTTATCATTACGATTTCTCCCCCTTCAGCTGACTAGTTCCCTTTCCCATTGGCAGCAAAAACTACTCCTTTGCTAGCTATCTATGTATGTTTTTCTACACCAGTCAGCAAAAAAGAGGACTTGATAAATTCAATACATCATAATCTATCATCCTACATATGCCTTTTTGTGTTCCTCTCTGTAACATGCATTCATTCAGGCTGATTTGAAAATATTCTCAAACATTCGAAGACTCCAATATTTTAATGTGCTTAATTGGTTTAGTTTGCTACAAATTTATCTAGTGTTATACTTAGTATATCACTGGGATAACTAATATCTATTTTCTACTGTATTTCACAGTATGGGTTTAACATTTTCAACTCTCTTAATCAATTGTCCTGAAAACCAACATACTGTTATCTATCATATCTGTTACCAGAACACAGAATTTTATTTTACAATCACATTATTTTAGCTTAATTTCTACACCTTTCCCATCTAGCTAATTATTACTTCTTAGATTACAAAGATTTTGAGGATCATAGTGATTACTACATATTTATTCATGGGGTACACTCTGGCAGGTCTAGCTTTTACTAGAGGGGCAGCTGTTCTTGTAAAAGGTTTGTAAAACTTCTTGTAAGAGCCAACTTTATAAAACAAATCATGAGAATAGATCATCTCAGAATTGATGAAATTAGGATGAGGAATAAAGACCTGAGATCCTTGGTTTAAATTTTTGAAGCTCTCAGGCTTTCTTAAGGATGAAAATTCATTCTGTAGCTGGATTAAGAAATTTCTTCAAAAGGTATATAATGCTACTAAGTTTTAATGTTAGCATTTTGAGAATTTCTAAAATAACCATGTTGGAAGTTTAAAAAAGGGAGAAAGTAAACCGTTCACTCCAAATGCCTGATTATCTGAGCTCTTTGACAGGAAGGTGAGCAAGGGAGGGTAGGTCAGGCTAAGGTGGCAATTAGGTGGTGCACAAGTGTTTTAGAGTCACTAACTACATGACCCTGTAGAGAGCACCTCTCTTTCCTGCTAAGAAATTGGACTATTCATTTCCAAAGACTGATTTCATAATGCTCCACAGTATGACATTCCTTAGTGGTACAACTGGTTAACTGCTAGTAGAGCTTCTCTAATGTGGAGAAATCTCATTGGGTGTAAATAAAAAGGTAAATGAGGTCTCTAACCGACAAACTATAAATGCATCCAATAGCAAATACAAATTGTGAGATCATTTAAACTTCACTTTTTCCATCAACCTATATGTGAGGGAAGCATCCAAGCAGAAGCCTTGAAGCCTTGTTCACTCCACATCCAACCCATGCCCAATTTCCACCAAAGAAGTTGATTCTCTTTTTGCGCAGAGTCGGCCTTCTCTATTCTTTTAAAATTTTAACTCTAGAAATGCAAATCTATCAAGGATCAGAAAACTAGGGACCAACTGAAATCCTAACGTTCCAGACAGAAAAGAAGAAAACAAAATGGTCAGAGGCAGTCCTGAGTTTTTTCTTGTCTTCTTTGACACTGGCTTTGATATTAGTGTTGTCTTTGCGTCCTCTGTTTCCCTTCTTCCCTTTCTTCCTCTTTTTCTCTCTAGAGATAAAGATTAAAATGTACCCATGATAAATATTATCTGCTAGGGTAGAAGCTGCTCTTTGATACAAATAACAGAAATCTAGTGCTAAATTGGACAGATGCAACCTAGCTGTTCATTATGAGTATGGGGCATTAAAGAGATTCCTTCTTGCTAGAGCTTAAAAGAGGACTATTTTAACATTCTTTTCTCCTTTATCTTAATCATTCAATCCATGTAAGTCAAAATAATTAAAAACTTCATTTCAAAAAATGAATTGTTAAGTTGTTTAATATAACTATATGAAAAAACTAGTGAGTCCATCTTTCATAAAGACATGATAAAGATCCTTGGCTACATGAATATAAAAATTCTGACAGCATTTTATGTTTGTGCTGTTGGTCCCCATAAGCCAATAATGGAAGGATGTCATGATAGGTAACACAGAGATTTCTGTTAGTATTATACTAACTCAGGATGAAAGCACCCTTTTGAGGGCCATTGAGGTAGCATGACTGAAACCGGGGCTGTCTGAGAAGACAGAGGGTAGCAACCATAGTTTTTAACAAATGTAGGACAGAAATCCTATCTCTTATTCATATGCATTAAAAGGTAGCATGGCTTCATCTTCTTGCATTTTAAATTCTTTCTCAACTACTTATTTTGCGATTATGTTGCTTAAATACACTCCAAGTCCACTTATATTACTTAAATGAAGTTTCTGAAGAGATTTTTAAAGAATAAAGGAAGACCATGAAATATGGAGATGAACCTCTTCACTCCCAGTGCAACCCTCCAACATCACTTCTTGCATAAAAGGGCAAAGGTATTCATTACAAATCTTTAACATTTTAAAGATGGATAAGACTTATGAGATTATCAGTTCTCTTTGGACTATACAAGCAGCACTCATATTTGTTCTCTTACTGAATATGTAAAGCAGCTCTGTGGGGTAGGTATTAGTTCTACTGTATGGATAAAGAAATTGAAACTCATTTTCTAAACCAGCCTGCACTAGTAAGTGCCAGTCTTAAGTCTCTTAACTCTAGGGTTATTCTCATTTCACCATGGCACAGAGGAATCTTTTGGACTAAGGACTGTTCCTTGTCATATTCAGCTATAAACAAAGTTAGACTTTGATGTCTTTTTCCACCTCCTTTTCTTTCTCACTCTCCTTGTTCATTCTCCAACCAGTAAGTCTCATTTGCAAGAAACTTTCCTACTGTACTGAACTAGGGAGAGATTAGGACAAAATTGGATTTTATTAATGAATTCTTAAGGACTGAGGTAAAGCCTATAAAAAGAGAAAAAATGACACATCATCATAGTGTAAGATCAGTAGGGTTGGTCCCCTGGGTCACCCTAACTGCAGCCAGACCGGCAAGAAAATGAAAGAGTTATAGTGTCATAAGCGTCACCAAAACTGCTCTTTTGAAACTTAAAGGTACTAACTCTTCCCAAAGGAGGCATGAATGTAATTTTTGCTCCACCCAGAAAACTCTGAGCTCTAAGCGTCATAAGGCTGCAGCTGCACAGCAGTTATACCATGACCTCTCAACATATTTCAAGAAAAAAGGAAGTTTTGTTCTTTGGGCCTCTGTTACATAGTGATAGCCAACTAAAGCCACTTCCCTGTTCTATTTCTCCTCTGGCTGAAAAGTCACAAAAGAGAGACAGTAAATGTGGTCAAAAAGGCATTAGATTAGGCCTCTTCTGTTCTGTTCTTATCTTAGTTCCAAAGGTTAAATAATTTTAACCTAGTCACTTTGTTTTTGTTCCTATGAAACCACAGTAACAATAATTAGCCATACTTTTCAGAGGCCATGATCCTGAGTTATAATTTTGGTTCATTAAAATATTAAGAGAGTGATGATCCATAGCACATAATCCATCTTCCATCCGCATTTGGCCTTAATTGAATACAATCTTGGTATCTGCCATTTCCATCATACCTCATGATCTTTAGCTCCTCAACTCTTCCTTCTTCCAGGCCAGTTAGCAATCCACACATTGCTACCTTGCTTCTCCCCTGTCTGCCTCAGCTACTTCCAACTTCAGGGTTTCCATAACTCCATTTCACCAGTCATTCATAAGTAATGAGGTACAAACATTGGAGCCTACTCTGAATACAACCAAAGTATACCTGGGCCTTTTTGCTTTTCAATAGCCCTGCCACACTTTCCTCAGTAAATCTTCCAAAGCAGCCATTTGAAATTGTTTCTGTCTTCTAAAGTTTCCAATAACACTAAGCCTTCTTGCACATTTACTATTTGCTAGAAAGACTGAGAGTATTTCTATCAAGTACCACCTATATCCCTCCATCAAACTGAAATTTTCTATGCATTTACTCCCTCCTAACTGCCCTGCTGTATCAAACTAAGTATCTTTCAACCCTTCTATGTGGTATCTTCAATTTTTTTTCTCTCTTCAAGGACCCCAATCCAGGTCATCTATACACTTTTATGATCTCTTTTACTCTACCTTTTTAGTATTTATAATAACAATGAAAACACACGTGTAAGCTTTCTTCTTTCATGATTAGACCACTACAAAAAGGGCTACACTCCCAGTCCCACCAACACACCTATGCAATTCCTTGCCTCCTCTCCAAGCTCCATCTGTCTGAAATATTCTCACATCTTCCCAATCACCAAATCCAATAACTTTTCTTGGCTCACATCCTTCTTGATTCCTCTGTGGCCCTTTAAACTCAACACAATCAAAACTGAGCTGAGTATTTCTCTTCTTTTCCCTTCCTACCATTGCTGACCTTTTTCATTTCTTTCAGTTAAGTCAAAACTTCTTGTCATCATTACCCAATCAGTTATTAAGTTCCTTTCCTTCTACAAATGTTATATCAGGATCACTCAGTTCTTCTCTTTCCATTTCTAAGACAGACACTGTCTTCACTCACCACAAGTCAACACATTGCACCAGTTTCCTAGCTTCTTTTTGTTCAAGTTGTCTACATAAACCTTTAACTGTCTAACAACAACAACAACAAAAATTTAAATTTTTTATCCTAAGAAAGAAAAACTGGCTCTGGCCTGTAAGTTTTCTTTCTTTCATTTCATTTATGTGTTTCAAATTTTCTCTGAACTCTGGGAGAATTCAGTTCTCAGAATACACCTTGCACTTTCTAACCAGTTTGCCTGAATCAGGCCAGCCATAATGTTCAACATGGTCTTTACTTATTGAAATCCTATTATTGTTTGCAGGATTTGGTAAAGATGCCATGTTTTTCTGTCTCTCATTAGCTGCAGGTTTAATACTTCTCTGAACTTCCACAGTTTCCACGTGCTCATCCGCTTTTTTCTTAAGCTTATCATTTTTTTAATACTATAGTTACTATGACCTTACCTTATTATTTTTATCAGATTATAAATTCTTGGAGACAACAATGATGGTGATAATAATAATTTTAATAATAATCTCCATAGTAACAAACTCCTTCCATATTCCAGATCTTTGCAAAATGTGTAGCTTCATGACCTCAGCAACACTATAAGGAACATCTCTACTTTCAGATGTGATTAACTAATGTGCCCAAGGCCAATACCTACAATGTGGCAGAGCCAGAAATTGAATTTAGGGTTGTTGGATTTCTAAAGCTATGTTCTTACCTCCTATGTGGAGTATCTTACCATGTATAGATCAACAAAGAGACACTGAATAAAACATGTTCTTTATAAGTCCTAGCAGAGAGGGCAGTTTACCTTCCTATATTCCCCAGAGTCACTGAGCCCATTTGGTCAATACATACATCTATAGGGAGAAGAAATAGCTTAGACTGTAACTCTTAAAAGATGAAAACAGGATAATGTTTTTATGCCTCATGATTAAACAGAATATAAAATGCAAAGAAAAGATCTAATTCACTGGGATTAAGTAATGGCCTAACTTTGTCTCTTTTCTTGGAACCATGAAGGTTAGGAAGGCAATGAATCAAGGCCACTCTAAAAGCCTTACTTAGATAATTTAAACCACATTTAGACATAGCCTCCAATAATTCTAGTTTCTAAGGCTCTGACATCAGCCTTGTGAAAACATGATAATTGTACTCTGCTGACAGAATCAGAATCAATGTAAATTTAGTGCTCTACTTTACATATGAACAAGCAAAACAATACATGGCACATATGGATATCAATGTAAAGAAAGTGGTGGTTGTAGCTTTCTAATATGTAAGCAGCTAAGGACTATAATCCTCTGAGAGAAATGCCATTATATAGCCCAAATCCCATCACAACAAATACCTTTACAACACTGATGTCTGTATAACAAAAAACCTTTCAAGCTTTGGCTGACAGCCCATGTATTTCAAGCAATATTTGATGTGAGTTGGAGTTCACAGTAATGGGAATTGACCTGTATTTCCAAAGGTAAGATTTAAATGATTTCATCATAACTCCTATTCCATGATACCATGGGCTAGAGTGATGTACAATCCATATCCATGAAATTAAAAACTAAACACAAATACAGAACCAAAATCCATCCTGATTGTAAAGGGTGAAATCACTTCCTTTCTCTTGAGATCTCTCAGGTAAAGAAAAGGGCTCTGACCAGAGTCTGGAAATGCAACAGATAGAGTGGATTTTAGATGTCATCTCGATGAGTTGTACATACATGAAAACAGAGAGACTATGTTCACATCTCACTCTTTCGTTTACTAGCTGGGTAAACTATATTTAACTATATTTCTTCTCTTTTGAGCCTCACTCTTCTTATCTGTAAAATGTGATGAAAACAACTTACACTTGGATTTTGGTAAAAACTTTAGTACCATACATAAAACTCCTAACAGAGTGCATGATACTTAGCATGTGCTCAAAATAGTTCCCTCATCAGACTTCCTTCCTTTCCAAGAACCTGAGCTTCTGCATACTATTTTCATGAAATTAGTTAGAAGACCTAGTAAACGGAAGTTAACAGAATACACAGTCTCATATGGAGTCTTGGTAAAGTGTTACTCCAGTGATAACTAGGAAATGAAAGAAAATGATGAAATGACATGCACAATTATTTATTTGACTATGAAAAACACCTTTTTCGCCAGGGGAAGAAATATGTATTCAAAATTAAAATGCAAGTAACCAGTCATCATAACAATAAATGAGCTCTGATTATGTTGTCAGAGGTCATTTTGAAAAATGCTGATAACCCAAAATTCAGTCACATTTTCGTGGTCAAGGACGAAATGCAGTTGCTACTCTGGCCTAGTTTTCTTTGAGGTGCTATTCTAAGTGGCAGAAGGGCCCTTATTTTGGTGACTCTGCAGCAGTTCTATACTTCATATTCTTCTCCTCAGCAGGATACTGTGAAAATATTGAAACCAACTCTAGTTTCTCCATTTGGGAAATATGCAGCTAACTAGCTTCTAAAAATATTCACTAATGGCTCTCAATATTACTCTAATTTATAAGGTTTTTAATTTTAATGATTTTTAGATACCTGATTTTTTTGTTTTTCAAATTATAGATCAATAGTTTGTGATGACAGAATTCTATTGTTTTTTGAAAACAACTTTGTTGTTATACAAAATGTTTTGAGACAGTTAACTGAAGTCTTATAATCTGAAGGTGTGTTCATCTCTATAAAACGAAGATTTGCTAGGGGCTTTAAAATTCCTTAAAAAGCTTCCTAAGCCTTATCAAACCTTGGCAACCATTGGGAACAAGTGATAGCTCAACATTCCTCAGAGTCGCAGGATGTGAGTCTTAAAGATTTCTTAGTTCTATCCTTTTACCTTGTCAGTAACCAAAAGGCTCAGAGAAAATTACTGTGCCGGTATTCACGTGCTCAACTTAAGTGAAAATGCAAGACAGACAATGTGGTTTCTTATATGATGTACAACATAAAAATAAAAACTAATGGACAGAAATATCCAGGCATAGAGAAAAAAAAGACCCACGGAAAGAGAAACTCTGAGTAGAGAGATTGAGAGATCAACAACAGAGAAACAACAAAATTATTAAGCTAAGAAGGTTAAAATAGTGAAAGACCTACTGGTTATAGCACAGGAGATACTTAAAATTCAGCCTGCACAAAGCTTCCAAAGTAGGGATGAAATACACAGAAGCATCAACCTGGTACAATAGTTGCTGGCCTCTATTCAACTTCCACCCCCATCATCTTAAAATGGAGGCAGTAACAACCATCAGCTCACACACTTTTATCTTACCACTGATAAGGGCGTAAACCTCAAGCATTTCTGAAGGTGTGCTAACTACCTCAAGCCACTAGGGCACTACTCCCTGGCTCCAAAAAACACATTTCAGTTAATGATCCCCACCTAACCCCCAAGATTGGAGGTCCCTCCTAAAAGTGAAACCTATCTTCCTCACATCACTGGCACCACACTAAGAGTTCTGAAACATTAAAATACCATTGTAACTACATGAGAAATTAGGGGAAGGTAGCACAGAAAGAGTTAGCTACTGAAATGCAAGGCTGAGAAACACTGTTCCTCAGAGAAATAGCCACCCCACCCAAGAAGAGCCAGCACTCTTACGAAGTGGTCTCATGGGAGCCATCAGGCACCTGGACAGAGGCTCACATTCCTCCCTCTCCCCCTCTTCAGTTCCACCTGTCCCAGCGGGCGGGCGGGCGGGCGGGTGTGCAGGGAGGAGCCTGGAGGAGCAGCCAGAGCACAAGGGCTGCCAGCACCAGCTGCTCCCAGCCTGTCCTCCTCCCTCTCTGCCGCCCTCCCTTTCTCCCGCAGGCTGAGGGCTCTGGGTGGCCCTGGTCAGCTCAGTGATGCACATAACACCCACAAAGCCCGCCTGGACACCTGAGTGGCCCCTGCCCCATGCATCCCACACTTTGTACCTTTACTCTGGGGAGGGTTCTGACTCCGGTCCCGGAGGACGTTGATCTGGTAGACGGCTCCATAAGGCTCAAAAAGTTCTTTCAGCTCCTTTTCCGACCATGACCGGGGGATCTGTCCGACAAACATCTTAATGGCATCTGGGTCTGGTTGGTCTGAGTGATCCAATGCTCCGTTCATCTTGTTGGCTGTGCCGTTACTGTCAAAAACGGAACCAGGAGCCAGAGTTAGGGCTGCAGGGTGAGGGACAGGAAGAAAAAAAAATGTAGGGGTGAGGGGGTGGGGAGGCGGAAGGAGGAGGAAGAGGAGCACGGGGAAAGTGCCTAATGAGTCGTAGAAATTTGATAACTAAAACAAAGCAGAGGCACCATTAGGTTTCTCCTTAGCGGCAAGCTAGGCTTTCACTGCATGCTGCTGTTCAGCATCGCTGCTGGAGCACAGGGCAGCACTGGGCTGCCTGTCACCCAGGGCGTGGACATCTCAGAAACCGGCTCAGGAGGCAGCTAGCTGCAAGTTAAGTGCTGGTCTCAGTCTGCAAGGCTGCCATCAACGCATCGGCAGCATTATCAAGCCTGCACTGGCTATCCTTGGGAAAGAAAGGCAGGGCTGGATTGCTGCTGGATCTCCCCCCACACACACTCCCCGCCCTTTTTTGGAGGTTTTTGGAAGAGAGGGGAGAGGTGGTAATAATAAAGTCACATGGAAAGAAAATGAAACACTTGGCAGTCCGTCAGATGACTAATGCAAGACGCTGGTGATGAATTTGCAGAGTGCGCAAGGCATCCATGTGTGCATCAAATTAGTACGTTGTTGCTGCTCAGAATGGAAAGCGCTCCAGCTATGCAGCTCTCTGCAGCTGATTGGTTGCCTACACTGGAAAAAAGGCCAGAGCTGGGGGGGGGGGGTCCTCTTTAAAAAGCACATTGTTTATGGGACCCAGGCACAAAGGGTTTAATTCAGAGAGGCAAAAGGGATCTCAGAATTGACTGCTTTGTGTTTGAAAAAAAAAAAAACTGAAAAAAGAAAAGAAAAGCAGCCCCAGAAAGTTGAGTTCCCACTAAAGGACACAGAATATTTCAAATCTTTCACACTCCATAAATCGTTCTCTGTATATCTGACTTCCAGATGTTGCACTTAAGTTCTAAACAATCACACATTTGGGAAAGAAAAAAAGAAAGTGCCTTTTCTTCTCCTAGCTTCAGTAAATATTTGGGGTTGATACAAAGAACAAAACCATAAGCTTTCACTTATCTGTCTTCCTAATGTTGTTTCCCAAACTCCCATTCGGAAGAGAATGCTTGCTTGAGCTTACAATTCTGGTCACCATCATGTGAGACATCCCTTTTTTACTTGAAGCTCCTCCCCATTCAAACAGACTAAATAGCAAAGCAAACTGGTCACCTTTTCTTTCTATCCCTGCCCTCCTTTCTATGCTCTCTAGACCCAGCTCTTCTGGTGGTGAGCGGGCTGCCTCTGAGCAGCGCTCAAGTGCAGGGATGTGTTCTTGGGTTAGCTGCTCTGCTTGTGAAGATATAATGCAGCTAAACAAGTGCAAAGCTCGCAGACACAGAATACCCCTCAGCCCAGAAGCAAAAAGGTCACAAAGGGGACTAACTGACTAAAACTGCAAACAGCAGGTGTGATTTCACTGGAGCCTTGGGGAAATAGTGAAAAGGTATTCAAAGATCTTAAGTAGAATTCCTAATTAGGTTGTAACAAACAAAAAAGAGCACTTTGAATCTGCTGTGGGTCTGCAGATTCTGCACTAGTTATGAGGCCTTTAAAAAGAACAAAAAGATAGCATCAATGGTTAAAAAAACCAGACATATAAAAAGGAGAAATCCTCGATTAGATTTAATTCACAGAGGAAAGTGATGTCAAATACTCTTCAGTAGGTCTTGGCTTCAATTGCTATTTCTCCCCACCCCCTTCTGGTTTTATCGCCCACTTTATTTTCTTATCCTTCAGATAAACAATCAGATTGTCTAACTTGAAGCATTTTCAGAGCTTCCTCTAATCAACCTTATTGTTATAAAAAATGTTCTGCTGAATAAAATATTGAGTACAAAATCTTCTTTCAACAATTTAGGTGTAATATGTTTGTTTGTATTAGAGCTAGATCGTTTACCTTGTTCTTATGCATCTATGCTTTTTTTCCAGTCACTCTTTGAGAATTCAACAGACACTTTAACCCTGTGGAGCTGTGATTACAGAAGGGCAGAGAGGTGGCAGAAACTCATGCTGTACAGATTGTAGTGTTCCTAGCACATTGAGAACTGAGAATGTGGTAAGACTTATTTCTGGGACAGGAAGGCTCGTGGTTATCACTATTGACAACCAGCAGAATGCAAAGAGGAAGGTACTGCCACAGGTCTCAGCTAACAGAAAACGGAAGTTCAAAAACTGAGGCTGTTGTATGTTGTCTGTAATAACCATGATTACTGTAATGGAGGACTTCTATCTAGTTCAGGCTGGCCTTGAACTCACTGTGTAGTTCAGGAACTTGTGTAGTCCAGGAGGTGATCTGTAATGGGAGGATTTTAGTGATACTTGTTCTAATATTGAAACTTTGAAGTCTAGAGCAAGCATCCCTCGATGTTTCTACAAATGAGAGGCCTTTTATACTTTCTGAGAAAATACAAACTCACAGACACAATGAAGGAAGGAAAGGTGAGAAGGGAGCTCAAGTCTTATACCTTTGGTCTCTTCGTAGGTAAGCACTGTATTTTTAACTCTTCTCAGTCAGCCATCCTTCATGTATGCACAGAGCCCTCTTATCATCATAAGGCAGTGTGTGTAGTGGCTAAGGGCATGGTCTCTGAACCTTGGCACCACTGTCTTAACTATGCTACTTCACGCCTCAGACCCCTCATCTGTAAAACAGAAATACTAGACTCTACACCTCAGATTTAGATGCTTAGTGTAAGACATGGCACAACATTAAGTTTTAATTAATTCCAAAATTAATGCCTTTTTTGTATGTGTTGCATTTAAAATGACCATCACAAATCTGTTTAATCCATTTTTTACCGTATAAATTCAAACAAAATTTGCACCCTAAGTAATAATAATACATATCTTCTATACACCAGCTATTGTGCTAGGCACTAGCATATTAAACACTGTGTATCCTCATATAACCCTACAGGAAGGTAAAAAATAAGTTTCTTCCCTTTGATTACCAGCTGATAAACTGTAGCATTTGGCCCCAAAGTACAAAATATTTCTAATTTGATATGTAGCCAAGTACTCTATCCAGTGTAGCTTGGGTTGACTGTGGACAGTTCATGGCAAACCAGTTCAAACACAAAACCAAAAGCAAGTCTTACTGGGTCCCTGGAATCATGCTGTCAAACAAAAGGCAGCACTAAAAGAAATCTTCATCAGTGCCTTTCCTCTTTCAGAGAAAAAGACAGTGTTAAGTGCTGAATTTAAAGAGTCTTTTATCACTACTTTAAAACCCACATTTTAAAAAATCATCACATAAAGGTGTTTCCTTTCCACAGATTCCTTTCCTCTATTTCTACAGTCATATATGAGCACTGTCATCCATATCTATACCCTTTCCTGTCTGCCATTTTGCAAATATTCCAAACATCTGCATCATGTATTAAGGAGAGAATAATCCCTTAAATAAATACAACCATGTCTAGTTGTTGTGTAAGTTTAAAACACCGCCACCTCAATTCCCCAACCAAAAGCTTTTTGTGTAGAAAAGCCATCATATCCCACTCACTACCCATTATAACTGAATCCCACACCAGAATCCTCACAATACACAAGCAGTTCAGTTACTTTCGCTGCAATATACCCAAGCTCCTCCTCCCTTGGACTCCTAACTTCCTAGCTAATATTCATCTCTAGTGGAGGCTCACTGACTTTTTTTTCTTGTTTGTTTTCATGGGGTTATAGATACAGAAATGTTTAGGTAAGACTGAAATTATTTTTTTCAAGTCAAAACTTCGTGAGTACTTGTCAGGGGCTGCAGAGAACCAATGTGCTACTCTTCACGGAGCAGTAATTATGGGAATAGTCACCCCAAATCTCAGCAAGACTTAGTAAGACCTCTATTTAAGAGAATTTCATTGGCTTAGAAAATTAGACTAACTCCATTCTTTCCCTTGCCATCCTCGGCACCCATTACAGTGCCTTTTATAGCACAAAAATTCAGATTCAAATTATATTTATTGAGGACCTCCTCTTTGCCAGAAAACTCTGCCAAACACTCAGAATACAGTATCACTAGAGCTCCAGTTGAAATCATCTTGTTTTTGGAGATGAAACAACTAAAAGTCACAGAGGTAGGGTGCTTTTCCCAGTGTCATGCCCTTAAGGAAACATGACTTCAGAATGCGAGTACAATAAGACTTAAAGGCCAGTTGCTAGTCCTTACTATTCCACGAACTGGGTTTCTCTAGAGTAATGTTTTCCATGGACTCTGTGATCATTTACAGGCCCCGGTCACAGGCAAATACATCTCTTCTGGAACCTCGCCTGCAAATTCCAACAAGATCCTGAGTGCCAATTCTGCTTTTGCCCTTAGCAAGGAGCCAACTCTAAGGCTCCCCTAGGATAGATGCCATATGGAATTGGACCACAAAAGTCATAGGGCATGAAGCCAGTGGATATTGTTGGTATCAGTCTGAGAGCCAAGATGAAAATGTAATGATGTTGGGAGAAAAAAATGAGAGTGCTTACTTTTTGCTTTTAGCACAGCATTGACCTACTTCCCTACTCTATTTTCGAGTAAAAAGAACTAGATCAACACAGGATATGCAAAATCTTTTAAGGTTATTCTAAAGAAATAAAATAATATTTTGAAAATAATAATTGAGCTGGGGCAGGGGGTTAGTGATAAATTGCTTGCCTAGCATGTGCAAGCCACTGTCTACTCCTTCAAAAAAAAATTTTTTTTTAATAGTCACTATTAATTCCAGGACAACAAGCTTCTCTAAGAACTAGTAATTTGCAGGTTTCCATTTGAGAATTTAGAGTTCTAATGTTTTTTATCCTTGGATAACTTTCTGTGTTATAGTTCCTTTATATAAAAGAGAAAGAACAATAAACTTGTAAAATGGGTATGAGAAATAGCAAGTGGTCATATATAATTATATGTATGCTGAAAAAACAACATAAAATTCCACCTTCAACATGTATAGTAAACCAAAAGTTATGCAAAAAGAACAGTTAAATTGGAAGTTCTTTGCCCAAAGATAGATAATCTCTTTTGTATTTATCAATAATTTTATTACTCAATACTTGTTTTTCTATTATTCTTTTTGTTTCTTGTAATGACCTTTATCAGCACTAACTCTGTGCTGTGATGGAAATGATTCATATCTACACAATCCAATATGGTAGCCACTAGCTGCAAGTGATTACTGAATACCTGAAATGTGAATGATGCAAACAAAGAACTGAATTTTTATTTAACTTTATTTGAATAGTTCTATAAGTGAATATACTTGTCGCTCTCTTCCTTCAATATTCATTAGAGTTAAGATTCATCTAAACACATTATTTCATGGGGAACTGTTCTTCAAAAGTAGGAAAGCAGGCTAAGAAATGAGATCAGCGCCGAGGCATTTGACTGTGGGTCCATAGGCAGTGGGCTGGTAGGCAAGTCGAGTTCTTGTTTTGGCTGAGGATCAATTTAATTGGGATCTCTGACAATCCTGTAACCCGTCTGAACCTCAGTTTCCTCACTGGTATAACAGAGAGACAGAATAGATTCCATCTGGCTCTTAGTTTCTATAACTCTGGTAATAGTCTGAATATAGAGATTGACTTACAGAAAAGATATTTAAATAATAAGACCAGCTGCCTAAAACCTTGATGTTATTGCCCTTCTGAAAATTTAGTTCCCTAGGCTCACAGGCAGCTATATGTTGGCCAGATAAGGTGTCTTCTACACCATAGGCCCACATAGAGTAATGTGGCTAGCTGCTAGGGGTGCCGCCAGAGAACCATCTCTTTCAGTTTATTCCAGGGCTCATTTTAATATCATAGGTGCATTCCTGTCAGTTCAGTCAGTGACAAGGTACTCATTCAAAGGGCTGGGAAGTCATTTGGTAATATTCACTGTACTTAAGTAACAGCACACAAAGAAATAAGCTTTGTTCAGTTATCACAAGAAGCTATCTAAGACTGAGCACAGGAAAAAAAAAAAAAAAAAGACCCAGCAGTGGCCCTGATACTGCTGTTGGGCAAGAGAATGGGCATGAAATTTATCACTGTTAACTATCTTTTATACTGTCCGCCTTGGTGGTGTTGGCTATTTAAGAAGAGTCTTCTCTTCTTTGTAGACTCAGCAGCTCTTCCCACATCGTCCTCTGGAGAATATGTCAGAAACTGTGATCCAAAACACCCCTGGGAGGCTCACAATCACTCTAAACTTAGCACAGCCTTTTGGTTTATGAAGAGGAATCAGTTGTCCTTCAACCTTAAGCTCTGGGAATTGCAACTCATTTTAAAGGCACCATTTTCTAGTTACCAAGAGGAAAACCTCCCTCTTCCCTGACTGCCTTTCAAACAGGACAATTTGATACTGGCCTGACACAGCTGGTATAGTAATGGTGGGTAGTTGAATACTTTGGAAAATTTCCTCCATATCTGTTATATCACCAACAGGACCTGAAAATAATGATGCTCCTGTATTTACCTGGAAGGTATCATTATCATTTATCATGTGTATCAAAATTTTTTGAGTCATAACCACACAAATTATGGACTAAGTCCCCAAAGCTCTGAGATGAAACAATAGTATATCAATTAGCGAATGCTCATGGAAGATCCATGCACCAAATAACACCCTAAGAATCCTAAAGAACCAAAACCCTTCCCCAGTGCTCAAACTGTAAGTAAATTCATTTGAACTATTCTGAAAAAAATATTCAAGATCCTTTTATGTACACATACACATAATATGTTCTTAGGCTTGGTCAAAATTAGAAAAACAATCATTTCTTAAGAATGTGAAGGACTTTTTTTTCACAGACAACTAAGAAAGACTGATTTGTGATGGGCATTTTGCTAGATTACTGGAGTTAAGGTTGGATTGTATTCGTTAAGAGGTTTAAAAAACCATACAACTATCTACCAGGGTAAATACAGCCATGACTCCTGGGATCTGTTCCTGCAGAAAAGGCCACAGAGCACAAGCATGTGGACTTGCCAACTAAAAGGGAAACCTGATTACCTCATCTCAATTTGACTGCCAGTAAAAAGCAGAAAGCTGGAAAACCCCCACAATGAAGTAAATTTGGAGGCATGCAGGGGGTACCTGATGGCTGAACATACAATAACCCTTGCTGGGAAAGCAGTGAGGCATTGGCTATAGATAGCCCCCACCCAGGAAACTCATTTTCTTCCGTGATTTATCAGAAATAGTCCAGTGGACTTCAGGCCAGGTAGGAGGCATTTGTCCAGGGAGGGTTAGGTGTTTCAGGTGAACTTTTAGAAATAGCAACAGGGAAATAATCATCACAAAGAAGATGTATAGAGGACTTCATATTTCCAAAGTGCTTTAGAGGCTCACACGATGAATCAGGCCTTTCCCCATGACTGAGATTACTATCACAGGCCCCACCTTACAGATGAGGAAACCCCTTAGGCAAGTTATCTCCTTTGAGGAGAAGATATCAAGGGTGCCCTCCCAGTCTGACTGACAGCTGAACAATGCTGAATTTGCCTGTATACTGTGGATAGGTATTCAGAAATGGCACTTTTGGATGATTGAGACTCTTGGATGATGATTAGTTTGGCTATCAGTTAACTAAAAAGTAAATATTACAAAATGAAGACAAATACCATGAAAAACTCAATATGGGCACCCATTTTCCAAACTGAATATTGATTATTTTAACAAAACTATCCCTCATATCCTAGCATCAAGTAATGAAAAGAGACACACAGCAGGGGCCAAACAACACAAACACAATGCTTGGTTGCCTACAGACTAGATTTTAGCAGCTGTGCTTCTCAAGGTAAAATAATTTCTGCCTTAGCCACTAGTGAAAATATCTGCTTGATTTTTATGAAGAAACACACAGAAGCCTTGGGTGGCCAAAGTGGACAATTCCTCCACAGGGAATTTTAAACATCCCAGGAGTTACTCTCATACAAAATCTTTTTCTGTCCTTCTCATACAGTTAAGACTTACTTCATGTCAGGCATGTGAAGGCTGAATGAGAAAGGGCTGAAAAGAATGTAAGCCGTTAAGCTGCTCCCAGCCAATGAGAAGAGGCAGTCATATAAACAACATCAAAACAAATTCCAACGTAATATGGCCTAGAGGGTATATAGGCTAACAATGAGCCAGAAAAAAGTAACAAATGCAGCCAAGGAAGAGGACGGGACATTCAGCAATCTAAACTACACTGTACTCCTGTGGTCAATGTTTAGATGAAATATGAAAAAAATGAATCTAAGCCACAGAATGACAAGCTATATCATTTCATTTGGTAGACAATGTAACTGAAAGAAACAAACAGTAGAAAAAAGGTGGTTCTAATGAAAGGGCTGGGAAGCTACAGAAAGCAGCGCTTAGGAGTGTCTGTCTCTAGCACCAGGATTGCATGTGAGACTTGGTGAGCATGCAGGAGACCAAGTCCTGACACAGACCCTGGCAGGGATAGAGGTCATGTGCCCTACTGGCCTAACACAGGGAGCACAGCCTAGTTCCTCAGTCCATGCTTCAGATGCCATATCCTGGGAGCCTGTGGTGTAAAGCCATTTCTGTCTTCACCCTCACACTCTGTGTGAACTCCTGCACAGAGGTTACCAGTTCTCAAATATCCCTGCTTTTCACCAGGATGCTATGAAAATACCTCAGTTTTGACCATTCAGTTCTAACCTGACAGACACTGTAGTATATCCTCAAACCCAGCGTATCTAAAATTAAATTTTCCATCTTCTTTTACCTCCAGAGTTTCACATTCAAATGCCCTGTTATTTTTTTTTTTTAAACTGGCTCAAATGCCCCTGTCTCTCAACAATCTGAGAACAGGCGCAGTGTCTCACACAGAACATGCACATAACACAGACGGACTGTTCACACCTCTTCCTTTCTCTGACTGCTGAACCTGCAAGGGCAATGATTAACTAAACCCTAATAAGCACAAGTTGAAACTGAAATTCTTGATGATGGGGATGCCTTATTTAATCACTGATTCAAGAAACATTTACGGAATGACTCCTACGATCCAGACATTAATCAAAGAGCCAGGGATACAGCAATTAGTGAAATGGGGATAAGATAACTTTTATATACCTGTACCTTATATTCTACAACAAGACATAACATAATCAAAATAAATAAATAAATCTTATACTAGAAAAGATCATTTTGATGGGCAAGTATGAGACAGGTATTTAGGAGTTAGCTTAAATAAGGTAGTCTGAGAAGACCTCGTTTGGAAGGTAGATACAGTGCCTTGAATTTAGGCTCAGTATATATATCTTCAGTACATATTTTCTAAATGAATAAACAGGGCGAGAAATCTTAGAGTTGTAAAGAGTAAATCACACATTATGTGGTATGTCATTACCATTATATAGAAACATGTTATCCTATCTAGTATTGTTCTACTAAAGCTGAGGGTCAATCCCCCTATCACCAATGAGCTCCTGAGTCATGACTATTTTTCTCCAAATGCTGCGTGGGTCCACTTGTTCTCACATAGTCACTATCCTAAGTCTGGCTATCATCTTTTCCTTGAATTACTGCAAAACTGGTCTGTGGGCTTTCCTACTTTGCACTTATAGGACAAAGACTTTGCTGACCTTTGTGCTTGCCTGACATTCAGAACTCTATCTACCTTTTTGTTAAATATTGATTATCTGCCCATTCATTATTCATTTTAGCATCTATCAATGGCAAAATTTAATCTCAGTCTGGTCTCTCCTCAACCTGCTTTTGGTCTACCTTTCTCACTCTAAGTGATGTGCAATCAAGGAATACAAATGATAGGGAATGCCAGCCTAAGCAAGGCAGCCAGCAGGATAAGGTTTGACAGAAATGCACTGGAAATTACTAATGCCACTGTTTCGTTCCACTGATCTGGAAAATCAAAAGTTGACAGTAAATGGGAACTAATTACATCATATTAATGATAGTAGTTTAGAGAACAAAATCCATTTGTAAAGAAAGATAAGAATTTCTATAGACTAACAATTTGTTAAATTTGGGTGTATCTCTTTTGTATTTAAGCATTTAAATTTATAAGTTTGTGCAAAGCTAGCAATAGAGTTTAAAAAATGAAATGGGAGTATAGCTCAGTGGTAGAGTGCTTGCCTAACATGCACAAGGTTATGGGTTCCATCCCTAGCACTGCAATAAACAAATAACCAATCAAATTAATTAACTGAAAAATCTCATAGCTACCAAAAATGTACCTTAGCATTTTCTTCCTGGCACTTATGCCCTTTAAGCCATTTTGATAATTCCTCCAAGCATTCTTCAAAGGTTGTTCTACATTGCCTTAATCAGCTGTATTTCAAACCCACAGGTGATTAAAGCTAGCAAATGTGAGGGAGAGTTTGCAGTAGGAGGGCCTCATCCAAACAAGCTAGGAAATACGGGAGCCAGGTAGGTAAAAAAGCCCACTCATACTAGAGGTTCACGTGTGTGTTCTCCAATAGTTCCCACGGACAGCAGTGGAGCAGAATAATTAACCTGTACAGTGACAGTCTTCTCTCATTTAAAGGTAACAGTATGCTCAAGAAATTCTGCTTAAGCAGGCCAGGAAATATATAATTTATTGTAAGCAGAATTCCTTCAAAATGAGACAATGAAGGGAACTGATACTTTAGAGGATAAGCTTTCAACTGTACTGAAAATTGGCTAATCACCCTGAATTATTCTCAGGGAATACCAGTGACTTTCTTATTCTAACATGACAATAGATGAGATGTCAGAGTTTGTACACCTTCTAATATGTTATTGTTAAGAGCAATGATTAATTTTGCTTATTAGACCCTCCCAGATCTTTTTGGGTTAATTTTTACCAAATATCCTGCTCTATTCTTATCTACCAGGTACTGTTTTCATTGTTTTGGGAGAACTGGGGAAGGAAGAGTTACTACTTTTGGGAGTTCGTTTTTCCAAAGTCAAAAATTTATTACAGATCCAGAAGTAAAATGTAACTCTTTCTCTTCAAGATACCAAGAAAAGTGTTACTTGAGGTTTAACAAAACTGAAAGTAAAGGTCCTAAATAGATAACTATGACTATGACTATAGCATTAAGGGGGAGGAGGGCAGCATGAATTTTCTAGAATTTTTCAATCCAGACATATGAAAAGGTAATCAGATGCTCTGCAAGATTGCACTAAACTCCTAGATAGCAGTCCAAAACACTGTCTTTCTGATAATCTGCTCAAAAAATTTACGAAAGTGACAGAAAAGAACACTGCCAAGTTCAGACAGCGAAAAAAGACTTTCATTGTGTTCTGTGCACATCGGCTTATCATGAATGTTCTCCTAAGGTACCAATAGGGTAGTTTGTCATGCTACAAAGCCACCTATCAAAGGGAAAGTCCAAATGACACTCTACTTTGCTAGTTTTTAAACTCCTCAATTACAGTATAAGATGAAATCAATATCAAATACCACATTTTGATTTGAAAATCTATTGCTTTCTCAGTGTTAGCAAGTCAGAAATTCTATTTAGCATCTTAAATCACCAATTAAAATAGGCTTTGACAGTTAATTTGGTTATTTCTTAAAATATACATCATCAGATCTAACCCCTAAACAAATAAGAATTAAAATAGGATTATGTGTTAAACTATAATAGCTGTTATTCTAAGAGGCTGAATACCATTCTATCAAAATTCCCTATAGCTAGCTTTTTTAAAGCCATTTCTTCATTTTTTGACACTACATCTGGCACAATGAATACAGATGATCATGTGTTTATATATCTGTCTAACTGCCTTTCCCAAACACAGCCAGATGGAGTCTTTCAGAATCAAATTAATTTCAGATTAATTCACTCTGGACCCACTCCAGTTTCACGACTCTTTGCTTTGAAGTCCCAACCAACTAGATATGAAATCATGAACTTGAAAGAGCACAGGTTCCTTGCTAGTAAGAGGAAAAACAGTATAACTCTATGGTTGCTCCCCGTATCCCAGAAGAAATTCATTCAGGTACCACAAGCTGCCAGTTCAAGGACTGATCAACATTTTAGTATCCAAATCATCCAGAAAGAACTTTCTTTTGCATACAAGTAAGATCACAGTTAATTTCACAGTCAATATTTATAATCCTTTGAGATGATTCCAGCAAAAATTAGTATCCTCATTACTAACATCAGAACCAAAAACACTATGATAAACTTGCCACATAGGCAGTTAGGTATGACCAGTGACAGGAAAGAGTTAATTCTAAACACACAAAGTGCATATTTTCTGCATCTAGATGTATCTACTGAAGGAAGGAACTATAAACAAAAGTAACCAGGCTTTGCTTGCTGTCAATCTTGGTAGATGCCTTTATTATCATACTTGTTTCAATTGCAATTTGGGTTTCCATGGAGACACAACAGTCAGCTCTAGAAAATTATAAGATAAATGTCAGGCAGTGATAACGGTGTTAATGAAGCTTCAGTGACAAGCAGTTCTGTGCTTCAAATAATAAACCTATTTTCTATTAGCATATGTAAAACCTGTCAAAAAACCTGGAAGAGAATATTAAAAATTAAATACATATCTATCTATATTTAAGAGAGGGGAGAGACCCCTCTATAAGTAGCTTAAATTTGGTGGGTCAACCTGAACAAGAAAAATAAAATTAACTGCTTGTTTCTTGGGAAAATTTATGTTCCAATCATGGTTCTAAAGGATGTTTTAGCTAACATCCAGAAATGTGTTTCTTCACCCAGTCATGGGGAGATTTTTTTCTTAAGAGTATGGCCCAGTAACCTGTTTTTGTTTCTGGAAGCTAAAAACTTACTAAGCCTGACCATGGCAGACTATGAGCTTCAGATAAATCAATGCCACAACCAAACTCATGGTACCTGGACTAATATAACCCACCTACTCTTCTCTGTTCTCGATGGCTAGATAACTCTTAACTGGATTATCAGTACTCAGAATCAACCTTGCCTATTCAATAACCAAACATGTGCCACTGAACTTTAAGCAGGTCAGAGAAAATGGTAACCATGAAATGATAAAAGTTTGATGCATTCTGAAGACACAAGTTAAGACTTTCAAAGTGTGTAGAAATGTAAATACAACATAGTTCAAAGGAAGATTCTGCAAGAAACTAAAAGAAAAATGAACTCCCTTTATTAGGGGAGGCATGGTGAGAAGATGACTTAGGATTGGGACAGATGTCTATGTTCTATTCAAGAAAATTCTTTTAGGATCCTCAATTAAAAGGTTAAAAGTGATAGGTTAGAAAAGTGGTAATTTTGCAAGTTCAAGTCTCTCCAGAATGAAAAAAGACAGACCTTTCTATATGAATGTCTCCTGCACAGGTAACACTATTATATAGACAACTTTCCATGGTCTCCACTAATTTACCCTACATTTAATTCACTCCACATATTTTTACTTCCTTTAACAACTTTACCTAAGAATCTACCATGTGCCACTGGGTTTAAAAAATGATGACAACACAGTGCCACTGTTCTTAAATTTTATGTTGTTCACTAGTTTGTACAACCTAACATTCAAGCTCCTGACTAAGGTGCTACAAATGTTCTTTTCTTTTTGTCCAAAATTTGGTCTATTTTGAAGTGATTACAAGAAGTATATTTTTCTAGGGCAAGCTGACCCTTTTCACAACAACTCTATGTTGGGAACAACAGGATGTTCAAGTCCCCTATTGATTCACTGCCACTCTTGGCTTTTAAAAAAAAATCCAATTTAATGGGAGTCATGAACAAAGTCTAGGATAAAACCATGCCAAGGTCCTAGGGCAGGAGTTTGCAATGTAGCTGTTGAAAAATACTGCACATTTTTGCTCCCCACAAACCATTTCTTTTTTTCTGCGAGTTCTCTGTTGTACCTCCATATGGTTCTTGCAGATTTAGAGATGCCTCCTACTCACAGAAGTGGGTATTTCCCCCATATCTGTAAGGTCTAGCACAAGCAGAGTGAGATTCTGAGGAAAGCAGGACAAAAATGAATGGCTGAAACTGGGTCTTCCAGCTTCTGGGGCAAGAAAAAGATTACTTTTCTTTGAAGACTTTATCTCCAGTTTTTTTTTTTTTGTTGTTCTTAATTAAGTTTATTGAAACATCCTAGGTATGCACAGTGATCACGTGCATCACAGAGAACTTGTACTGTACAAGAAATATCTTGATTCTTTTTTTACATTTCTTTATCCTCCTTTAAATCCCTCTGGTGCAATCACTGTGGAAATCTCTGTAGAGATTCCTCAAAAAACTAAAACTAGAGGTTCCATTCGATCCAGCTATTCCACTTCTTGGTATCTTCCCAAAACAACTATAAGGTATCATACCATGGTAATATATATATGCACACTCATGTTTGTAGTAGTACAGTTTGTAATAGCTAAATCTTGAAAACAGTCCAAGTGTCCATCAACTAATGAGTGGATAAAGAAGATATGTTTTTTAAATATATATAATGGAGTATACAGACATAAAGGATAAACTTGAGACATTTCTAGGTAAATAGATGCAATCTGAGACCATACTCTTAAGTGAAATAAATCCCACACACGTGTAAATACTACACTGTTTCTCTGGTACAAGAAACCAAAAGTGTAAATAAGAACCAAAATGTGTAACAGATATTGTGAAATAGGAAGAAAATATTCAAATGGAAAGGGGAACTATGGAGGGGGAGGAAGGAAGGGAATAAAGTAAGAAAAGGAACAAATAGAAATCTTCAGTCTTCTGTGCTTGACTCAACATAAGGAATGAGACTCAGGGCTATTTATAAAGGTTTGGTCCAGATGAAATGACCTCAGTCTTCTTTTTACCTTAAGGCTCTTAAAATCTTTTGAATCTTTTACGGCCAACCTGACTTTCCGGAGTTAGAGGTTCTATATCATGGCTCATGTCCGTGTGTAGAGGCCCCTGTGTATACATTATCGGTATGTCTGCAGGAGTCATAAGCTGACAGAAGACTCCAGAGCTCAAAATCTTACCCGCCTTACTCAACTACAAGAAATACAGGCTTGCTTCAAAGCAAAATAAAACAACATAAAACAAACCAAACAACCTCAACAAAGCCTATAATATCATCATTCACATTCTCTGATCTATTTTCCTGTTATCTCATCCATGAAAAAGACACAGAAGTACAGATAATTGAAAAATGTACAAAATAGAGGACACTAGTCATATGATTCTTTAACAGGGCCAAAGTAGTAACCTCAATCTATGCAGGAAAAGTAACACAATTTAAATTCATTAACTTGGGGCAACGGGATTTGAGGTTTAAAAACTTTTAGTTGTAAATTAAAGACTAATACTATGTCACTACAAGATAACAAAACATTTGTGGTCGTGGAAATAAAAGTATGAACAGCATGCCTTTCTCACAAACAACTCTAATCACCTATCTGCATTTAATCTTTTTTGGGGAGACTTTTAACTAATATCTTCATTTATTCTTGCTTCTTTTAAAAGTTTTCATGATCTCTTAGTTTTGAAAGATGTTGGGCTGGGGATATTGAAATTGAAAAGTTACCTGCAATGGTTACTGTTGGTGTTTTAAAATTATTAAAATAATTAATTTTATTTTTAATAACACCACAAAGCATATTACTATAGTTCTTCAATGTTAGAATGACAGCTCTAAACTGGGACAACCAAAATTGCAACCATAATTTTCCTGAATTGACAATATTTGCTAAATAGACTCTTGGAAGAAAAGAGTTATACACGTGGGAAATAAATAGGAAATTATAATTTAAGTGTGGCACAGTTCAAAAGTGAAAGATGAAAACAAACAGCTGTCTGGTTTCTCTTTTTTATTGCTGTTTAATGTGGAAAAGTTTGACTACACAGAAGCAGTTTAAATTCTACTCATGTGAGAGCAGGAGTAGCTAAATGCTGCCCACTGTTGGTATACAGCAAAATCCTCACTTCAAAAGGTGTTATAAGCACCTTGGGATTTCAGGTTTGTAAAGTTTGTTTTTATTGATAATTTTATAAGGGTAAGCATATCAAATGAATTTAGGAGAATTCCCATACCAATGGAGTCATTAAAATACTATGAAAGAAGTCTTTCCAAAACAAGGTGGAAACATCGTAAATTCCTGCTAGGATTTGGGATGCTAGGTGTGTGTTTATGTAACAATAAACACAACTGCTGTCCTGGAGAAGTGTCACAAAGTTAGGAACTAGGCCAAAACAATAAAGATTACATACCACAAAAAGTATGATACCTGAGCTTCTGCTGTTGATTCCATGTTTTATTTGAAAACTTGCAATTGTTTTCAAGTATAGGACTGACTGAGGGAAAATAAAAGTACTTTCAAAAGTATTTCTTAGGTTACTGCAAACCATCATGAAACACAAACATTACCAATGTTAAAATCTGAACACGTTAAAAAATAAGTGAACATTTATCAAGGACAGAATGATATAGAAATATTAAAAACAATAATCCAGAATGTTACAATTTTAAATCCTCTCCCAAGGTCATACGGTGTCAATTTTGGAAACCAAGTTTCTTCCAAGAAAACTTAACTGTGTGAGCTTTTCTGTGTCCTTAGTATTAGAAGCATGTTTAACAATAAAAAAGCATTAGAGTTTTTAGACATCAGCTGATGAGGAATACAGTAAATTTTCATTGAAAAAAATCTAAGATCATAAAATAACTTCCTAGTTATATGCCCACAGTTACACAGATGCTCTGAGATTAGTTTGTTTTTGAGGCTTCCACAGCCATTTCATTAGCAACCCAAAGAATGGCGATCTTCACGGACAACTTGGCAGTGGTCCACCTGAGCACGCAGGGAACAAGGAGCTAAAGAAAGTAGGTGAGAGCAGAGCACCAGGCAGATTTAGAAGTAACAGGAAGACAGATGTATCCTAAGGCAATGTTCACAGAGTGCAAAGCCTGTGGGTTTATTTCTGGACAGTGCTTCTCAAAATGCCACCCTCTTTTGCTAACATTTATGTGTACTGTGTTTGCAGAAAGGACTTGTGATTCAAGAATTTTCACTTAAATAACTGCACTTAAAGAACTGGGGATCAGGTGCATGGGAAAATCTGTATCAGCTGATGAAAGTAGGGGATCTGCTTAACATATTTATCAGTAATTTAGGAACTGGTTACAGGTGAGAAAAGGTTACTCTGCCAAGTGGGTTAATGCATGATAAATGGGTTCTAGCTGCAGGCAGTTCCCCAGTGAAATAAGAGTGATGAGGTTTACTGAGGCAATTTTTAATTCACTAACTCGCCATTATTGACAAGCTACTAGGCTAGTCTTAGTTTATTTGTTTGTTCGTTTTGAAGACAACAGTTGATAATAACAAAGGCAGCCAGCTTAGCAGACTGGAGGGAGATATTGTTCTTTTTTTTCCCCCTTTAATTAATAAAACTATTCAAAATGTCTTGACAGAGAAGAATAATGGTGAAATAAATTATAAAGCCACTTATGTATGAAACCATACATTATTAAAACTACTCTAAATGGGTCCTTAATTTAAATAAAGGTGTTCATGTTAGGAAGTCAAGCATCACAAAAGGAGGACAGAATGTTATTCTGACCCAAGATAGAAAAGGTAGATGCTTTGCTAGCAGCTAGCAGTGTATCAAACTGTCCTTGACTTTTATTAAAATTCATATATGTTTCTAATGCTGGACAAGTCTCAGTTTCAATTATTTAAGCCCCACATTCCTTTTAACTAAATACAGCAGAAAGAAGTATATTGGGAACAATTCACTTCTAATATTTACACTTGGACCAATATTTCAGACCAGTCAGCAAAAGCAATTGCTTCTGCTCTGTTCAGTATAAATGAAGGTAAGGACCACTTCTGGGGAAATCTGAGTAATGAGCAATCAATGCAGCTGAGGGTTCTTGTTGCTAAAATATCCATTTTAGTATGTTTAGAAACCCTACCTTTTACTCTACCAATGTTAATATAAGGGACCTTATCATATGCATCTAGGAAAAATAGGTGTTCTTTATAAACCAAGTCCTTCTTGTATAGAACTTGTACTGTTGTTCGACTTAGGCAAATAAACAAGCACACTATTTTTTGGAGCTGTGATAGTGCTAAAGTATTCCTTTAATGTAAAATCTATTTTAACTTAACACATGTCTCCTATTTCACTGACACTTTCAGGCCAATCCTCACTCTGATGTGTGGGTCTCTGCAGGATAGAGAAGCCTCTTCTACTGTCACTATGCCATAGGTCCTGCTGGCGGGAAATCCTGCCTCGTGCATGAGCCCAGGCAGTTTTACAGATCTGTCAACAAGTGTTCATGAAAATGCTGAATTTTCAAGCAACACAGTAACATGAAATTCCCACTCTACTCATACAAAGATAATAATTAGAAAAATTTCCTCCTAACAAAATGGGCCAACAGTAGCCGGGCACTGTGGCATATACCTGTAATCTCAGCATTTGGGAGGCTAAAGCAGGAAGATCACAAATTCAAGCCCAGCCTGTGCAATTTAGTAAGCTTCTGTCTCAAAAAATAAAAATAAAAATAAAAAATAAAATAAAATAAAATAAAATGGCTGGGGATGTAGCTCAGTGGGAAGGTCTAAATTCAACTCCTAGTACTGCATTAAAAAAATGTCAAACAGGGATGGCAAACAAATATGCTGCCATATTTTACATTCTACATTCAGTGTAAAAGAAATATATTTGTCTCACATATGCTGCCATGTGATTATGAAACACTGAACCCGATCACTTTAACAGGGTTACCCACTTAAGAAAGACATCCTGGTTTATAGTCATAGAAGTCACATTCAAGGCTTACGGGGACAAGTTTTGCATAAGCCTTTTAGTTTTTAATGACTACAGAAGCTCTTGGGGCTCATCATATTAAAAGAAACAAAAAAGGAGAGAAGCAGCATTGGTTTTTAATTACTTCTAGCTCTGAATCAACAATATTAATATGAGAGTTCTTAAAACATTTGGAAATAAACTAAAATTCAACCTTTTTGAATTGTCCAGCCACTGGCTTCTGTCAGTAACGCACAGTGGTGCCTCGGTTCATGAACTTAATTCTTTCCAAGATTCGGGTCACAAACCAAATTGGACGAGAAGTGAACAAATTTCCCCAAAAGGTGAACATAGAACCTAACCACTGAATTTAATTCAGTTCTCTTCCAATTCAGTTTGCAACCAGAATTGTGGAAAGAATTACGTTTGTGAACTGTGGCACCACTCTCCTTCTGGCATCATGATATCTTACTGTGTGTGTACAGGTCAGAGCCAATGAAAAACTGTGTTTTCTGTCCCCAAAACATCATCCTTCATACAGTCCTGAAAATCTCCATAGTTTAACTTGAATCCACCACCTCCTTCTCAGTCTATGGTCAACATTCTGTGTATATTTGTACCGAAGCAAAGGTCCTGGCACCTCCAGGGGCAGTGTCCCACCTGCTCACAGGCTAGCTAGGTCAGATAGATTAAGAAGGATATAATAATCTGCGTTCAAGTATAGCTCTGATATAATAATTTCAAATGATTTTTATTAAGGTGCTATAAATCTGAATATCAGTTTGGATAACTACATTTATCAAACCAGTTCACTCTGTCACCATGTATCATGCACATTCTTTGGGCTAGCTACAAACTGCCTCAGTTTTCACCTACAGGTATCAGGGAACAGAGGCAGAGATATCACAATGTGGATAAACACACTTAAGGATGTGGCTGTGGGTTGTAAATGCAAGATGAGCTAGCTAATGACATAGACAGTCAAGCTGCCTCTGGCCTCAGAGGGAAAGAATCCTGAAAAGACTCCTTAGATTATAAGAAATATTTTATTATTTAGGAATACGGGTAGTAACAATTCACAGAACACATGAGCATGTGGCCATCAGGGAATATGGTTTAGTGAGTCAATGATATTCTCTGATCTACTTTGTAATTTTATCCAACCTGCTGAGTATGAATCAATAGATAAACAAGTTGTACAAAGAATAAATGGAAAAGGGAAAATAAAGTTCACAAAAAATATTTCTGTTTTTATTATGGAAATTTTGGTTGTTCAGACTTTAAACAGCTATACTCTATGTTACCCATTTTACTTTTCAGGATATGTATAGAGATGCAGATATGTTTAAAAATATATATATTGTGTTAAGCCTGATGGATCACACATTGGGTCCTTCTGGAAAACTTCATATGAATGTGTACAGCATACTCCTAACAAGGTACTATAAGATAATTCACTGATGAACTTATTGTAAGACTATCAGTCATTACAAGATACTTTCTAGGATATGTAATGAGTGGAAAAGTGGGAGAGTCAGACCCAAGTTCAAACCCTAGGTCTACAGTTTTCTTGCTTTATAATCTTGTGCAAGTTACTCGGAGTCCCATATCCCTCAGATATGAAATGAGCACATTACAGCTTATCTCTTTCTACACTGTTGTGAGGATTAAATGAGAAATTTTATTTGTTTAACAGCACTTGGAAAGAATATAGCTGACTCATAAGGCTGACTTTAAATAAAAACTAGCAAACAGAAAAAATATAAAAGGAATAATTGTTTCCCACACAAACAAGTAGTATATAAAATCCATAGTTCAAAGTGAAGCTACACAGCCTAACATGACCCCAAACAATAGAATGATAAATAAAACTTAACTAACATTAAGATGATGATGATGATGCTAAAAGGAAGAAAAATAAATTAAGCAAATTCTTATCTATGATAGAGACCCGGCTGGATTTTCTAAGCTTCACTTGTTTTACTTGTGGCTGTTCCATATTTAGGTTGAAAGGAGCTCTCTGTTTATGGCCTTTTCTGCTGCAATCAACCACAGTTTACTTCCACTTTCCGCTTTCTGCCTTCTGCATCCCCACCCTCCTTCAGTAGCTGATTTGAGAATATAAAACTCCCAGAGCAATTCTACCCTTTAATATCTCTACCCTCCAATTGGCTCCATGAGGACAATTTTACCTGATTCTCATATTAAATGTAATCATTCACCAGGCAATCATGTTTTCAAACGTGGGAGTCCTACATGCAACCTGCTATTATTTGCTTGGTCAGCACAAAACATATTTCAGAAACTCTCATGAATCCTGATGCTCCTGCAAACCCATCCAAAGCTCAGCCAGCTCTTTCAGTGATACATAAAAGTATCTCTGCCACACAGATGCCTGAGTCTCATTTATGGAGCAATTACAAAACTTGAGCAGCAGCAGTGTTTTACATTTGTTCAGTTTTGTATTTTTAGCCCAGGCTTTTTCCTTTCATGGATTATGGTAAATACAACATTTGCTTCCAGAATGTGGGACTTGCTGGGATCATAAAAGAAAGTGCATAACAAGCAGATTACCTCTGGCTATTGCATTATAGGGAGGCAGACAGTTACGCTAAGTGGCTGGATTTAGTCATATTCAAATTCTATTAAACTGCCTTTCCCACAACACAGAAACAAGAGTGTCCTGGTGCTTAGTGTATTTTCAACTCTCTACCTTTTAATCAGGGCTTCTGGAGGTGCTTTTAAAAAAGTAAATAAAGAAATACAGTCATGTTTTTGTATGTTTTTCCCTGAGTTTTTTTCTTCATTTAACCCCCTATAATGTTTTCTCTATAATGAAACAACACAGGAATATGCAAGAGCAAAGTTAAATAAACACTATAATTCTATCGAGAACCATGTACTATCCATTATATAGAAGTAAACATTTTAAATGTATCCCTGTGCTCTGACCAAGAAGAAGATATTCCTTATGTCTTTATATCTCAAGGTAAACTATTAATACATCAAACTACAATTTGTATATTTTGCCTATTTGCCCAACTAAGTAAATCATCATGAGTATGAGGGACAATTTTTTGCTCTTATAAGCCTGCTGCTTTTATGACCTTGCCATAAATTAGCCCAGATACTGAGTTGTAAATGTCTTTGAGAGGCAATTACTGTGAAACTTTGTTCCACCATTATGAAATGTGGCATTTTCACTAGATAATGTCCATATTAAACACATCAACCAGAGGCCCAGAGAGTGAACCTGAAAAATGAAAAGAAAATGTAACATTCAGCAAAGCTTTAAATGTAGAAATGCTCTAAGTAGCTTTCTCAGTCTAGAGTGATGGCATTGATATATGGCAGTGCTGTGAATATATTATTTAAAGAGTTCTCTCCAGTAAGTCTGTGCATTTTATTTAATAGCCCCCCTCAATTTTTTGAGAAATATGGTACAGACATTTACCACTCTGAAGCTTTTTAAAAAATCATGTATAGCCTTTGAAGAAAAATGCAATTTAATAAAAGATGACAATAAATGCAAAGGTATGTCTAGAGACTTCCTAATGTAAATGTTCAGTAGAGCATTGAAAAGGTTAATGCAAAGCCTAGACTAAGACTGGTACCTTTGATAGGGATTTTGAAATGTAAAAAAAAAAGCATAAAACATCGCAGGGCAAGTTAAGCTATATGAGGATGTAAAGTGATTGATGTGAATGAAGTATATAAGAGATTAGAAATAAAAAGAAAACAATGACATCATGTAAGAAAACATCTAATTCTAAATGTTGATGAAGGTAAGAGATAGAAGCAGCTAAGAGCGATTTGGCCTGAGGGCTAAGTAGATCAGACTAAAATGTAACTTGGCATGAAAGGAAGAGTAAGTATGGAAAATTTAAGCTGCAATGGTGTAGTCCCTAGGACCTAGAAAGAAGCAAGTGTGTTTTTCTACAAGTCTAGCACTGCAAAGGTTTGGAGATTTTCAACGTATAGAATTATGGTAATTCAAGAACAGCATTACATTATTTATCTAAATAAAAGATAATGAGAAGGTGACATAAACAAGACAGAAATTGTAGGCTAAGGGAAAACAATTTTACCACCTCAAATATTAAAGGGATGTGGCATGAAAGCATGTCAGTTGGAGACACATAAAGGACAAGAAAAAGCAATGCAGCACAAGGAAGTAAGGCATGGTGGCACATGGCTCTAATTCCAGTACTCTAGAAGGCTTCAGTAAGAGGATATCAAGCTAAAACCCACCTTGTGCAATTTAGGGGACCTGGTCTCAAAATTTAAAAATAGGATATAACTTGGTACAAAGGCCCTAGTCTCAATTCCCATTACTGCAAAAAATAAAATAAAAACAAAAAACAAGGAAAGTGAGTTAACTAATGGGAAGGAGGACACATCTTGGCTCTATTATGTAGAGTAGCTTCTTAACTACCTGACCTTACATCTTACCGGCCCATTCTCCACGTTCAGGGTTACTTTTTCTTCTAATTATATATTTATCAGTTCCCTTGATTACCCTTCTTTTTAGGATAGCATATATACTATTAATCCTGGCTGTAAAATTCTTCACCACTGGATCCTACTGATAATTCCAATTATTTCTGTTTTCCTTCTCATGAACCGGAGAGCACAGTCTTACACCTTGATGTCTGTTGTACATTTCTTCATTTACTTCTGTACCCTAGAATTAACTTCCTTCTCCATCAAGAAACAAATTATTCAGTATCTAGGGAGTGATCAGTTCTCCAAATTTACCATATAGTTCTTGGCTATGTGAAACATCTGATAATTAACCATTTTATACAATCTCATATAGTGTCACATCACATCATTGCCTAATTATGGTTATTACATAACAAGGACAGTACAGTGTAGTCGTAAGACCTCTTGCCTTGCATGCACAAAGACCTTGTTTGGAACTGTATCTCCAGTGCTACAACGGATCAAAAAATATTGCATGTGAAAATGCTCTGGAGGCTATTAAAAAATCACATACCACATATTATGATTGTATCTTTCTACCCAAATAAGACTCTAAAGGTGTTGAGGGCAGGAACTGGGTCTAACAGTTCTTTTAATTCTCAAATTTACTTATCAAGGCACACCATAGTCAAGAGGAACTAAATAAATATGCAATGATTAATTATTCTACACTTCAAAGTCAATGGCAAAGGGCCTGAGGAACCACTGCCTGTGCTTTTGTATTCTTCCCCACTCCATGGTTGTCTAGTCTAGACTACACTAATTTATTTTCCACTTGGCTCCTAGAGGGATCTTTCAAGAATGCAAATCTGCCTCTGTTACTTGAGCTCCTCAAAATCTTTTTAAGCTCCTTAAGATAACCTTCAAATTCTTCAGACAAGATATTTTAGAACTGGCAGGTGGCTTAATCTATACCCTCCTCTTACTATATAATACCCTCCTCAAAGTCTCTGCCCTACACATCCTATTTTACCTGTTGGTTCTAGAATATGCCAAACTCATTCTTTCACTGTGTTCAAGTATGGGACTCTTTATCTATTTGACTAAAATGCTTCTTGGGAAACTCTTCTATTCCACCCATCCGATAACAAAGCTAGCATGGATTAGGAAGCACCCCATGGCCTGATGCATGTGTCTCAATGAAGATTCACTGCCAGCATCATTATGTGTGCAGATTTTCACACCTAGAGCTCGCCTAGTGCCTAGTAAGTGGCAAGTGACCAAAAATTTGTAGGTAATGAAAATATTATATAGACTCATTATTCTCTGAAACCATGAAGATTCTGTAATTTTTGCTTCATTTTTATGCAAAAAAGTGAAGTGTACCATTTTGGAAAACTAAAATTTAACAGTGTGAGTATATTAAATTTTTGACATTAAATTTCAAAGAGCTGAATTTATAGGTTAAAACATGGAGAACTCAGTATTTTGCGTATTTTTGAAATAGTGTTAATGGTGGAGATACAAAGAAGAGAAGCAGAATAGAATGTGTTGAGGATTGTTAGACATGACTTGAGAGAATGTTTGAGGAATAAAACAAAACTGAATGATGAAATCTAAAGTACTGGGAATAGAAAGTGGGGTAAAAACATATTTGTAGAACTAGAATTTAGAAATAGGGTAAGACAAACAGCCAGATTTAGAGTAGGGGGAAGAATAGGAAAGAGTTAAACGTTTCACTGATAATTATCCATAGCAACTATCAATATTGGGAAAATCTGAATATTAATTACACTGAAATAACTCACAAACATGGGTGATAGCTTCTTCCCCATAGGTTTCTCTTCCACCTAAAAATGATGTAATTGGCACAAGAAAGTTTTATTCCCCCACATAACAAATCTTTGTACATTAAGACCATTAATATCAGTGTAAGGTTTTCAAGTCATTTAAAAATATTCCTCCAAAAGCAGATCAAGGGTTCAAAAACAATCCTAAATTTTAAAAGGGTTTCTTCTCTCATTCTTTTAAAACTATTAGAGACTAAGTTTTGCAAAGATAAACTTTCTTGAAATGTAACTTACCAATTTAAAATAGAAATTTACAGTGAACATTTCTAAAATACATAAAAGGATTTACAGACAGCAACAAATAAGCTATGAAATTCTGGTAATTTTTTTAAAACCCAGTCTTTTACACTAAGTTACAGCCCTACAACCACCCTCTTTAATTTTATTATTTTCTTTTTAATTTTCAGACAGGGTCTCACTAAGTTGCCCAGTAGGACTCAACCTTGAGAACCTTGCCACATCAGTCTCTTAAGAGTGATGGGGTTACAGGTGACCGCCAGTGCCTGGTTTCTGATAACTTGTTTTCACTGTTTAAAGCTATTAATTTCAGCATAAACACCATATTTATTCTTTTCAGTTTATTTATAAATAATATTCTCAGAAGCAGTACTATTTCTTTAGATATTCTCTATACCAACTGGTTGAAAAATTTTCAATAAGATGATGGCAATTCATTTTCATGACTTAAGTAATTGAGCCTATCTTTGCAGTTATTAATTATAATTACATTATACTGTACTTTCCAAAGGAAAATAGAATAAATAGAACATAATCACTATAACCATACTGTAAAAAACAGTAATTACATATTAGCTCCCATCAGTTCAGTCACACACCATTGCACTTAATGCCTTCAGTATATTTCTGGCTCAAGTTAAATGATAAGTACTGACTTCCCCTCTTAGATTTGATAATTTATGGCCCTTTTCAGTCACAGCACCCAAGGTTCCATCTTAAATCATTATAAATTGTTTAGGAAGGAGAGCACTGCTCTATTTAACACACTCAGGAGATGGTCCCCTATTGAACATGTACCATTTATTTTACTATCCTGGCTTCCTTAAGAAAAACAAGTTTTGAAATACATTTTAAAAAGGCAATTCACCACACCTGCCCAAATATTTTTAAAATAGAAACTTGTCAGCATATTTTCAGGCTAATCTTTTTGGTTCAATTATAAATTCTTTCAAGGTTAGGTTCATGTTGTTAACCACTACAACACCCAGCACACTATCTTACATATTCGAAAATCTTGGTATACAAATACAGCAGGTTAAAAAAATTATAAAGGGAGACACAGGAGAAAAATTATCTGTCTGGAATAGCAATGCTGATGACTGGGCCTAGATGGTTGAGTGCTACAGTGGAAATGTCCAACGTGGTCATGCCACTTCTGAGACTTCAGCCTTAGCTTAAAAACAAAGGGAACTCTATTTGCGGATCTCAGTTCACTGAGAAATGGTCTAACATTTAATACACAGACATCCCTGAGAAACAGTAACTTTTAGGAAGTAAAAACTGCATAATCATTAACTGTCAATATTTCAAAGCCTGTTTTATAGGAATTATATTCTCTTTCAGTGGAATTTCACAGTATGTTAATTTTGTTCAAATTATTATTTTACTGTACAAGAAAGAATATTTAAAAAAATTTTTCAAATAATAAACATAATTAACTCTATTTAAAGTATTCTCAATTGGAGATTCATCTATCATGTAAGTTTTCCCCTTCAATCTTTTTAGGGTATAACTGACAAACTGTTCAAATTATTTTTACCATGTTAAATTGAGTATATACTGATATATACTAAATAATACATTTGTAAATTCATACCTTTCTTTGGGTAGATATTATAAGAAAACATAATGGAAGCATGGCTCTAAATTCTAATAGTGTGAATAATAAAGAATATGTATAATTCTAATTTTAAAAGCTAACACATTTGTTGAGGTACACATAGAAATAATTATTGAAACAGCACCGTAAATTACTTTGTAGAACCTAATTTGTACTACAAATTATGGTAAAATAATGAGAGCCAATGTTTATTGATCGCTTACTACATGCTAGGTCTTTGGGTAAGTAAGCGCTTAACATCTTTTAACTTATTTAATATTTTTTAGGTTCCTATTAGGTAAGTGCTATTAATCAAGCCACTATATAAATGAGAAAATTCAGCGTAAGAAGTGTTACGATCCATGACCACCCAATACAAGAAAATGGCCCAAGAAATGAACTGAAAGCTCTTAAGCACAGGATATTAATACAGGCTCGGCCCTCTGGGAGTTATAAGCGTCCAACTCCCAAAGAAAGTGCCTCACAATCAGAATATTTAAATCAGATAGGGACAATATTGGACAAGCTATTTAAGAGTACTAAATAGAACACTGCTAATTCACTCTAATTTTTTGACCTCTTTAAAAATTCTCAAGAGAGTATATTCTGGTCTCCTCAGGAAACCTATAGCAATCTCTCATACCTGAAATGAACAAAAAAGTTCTTGTACCATTTACTTGTATTACTTTATTCTGAGATCACATTATACATTCTAAGCATGTTTTTTTCATATTTTTCATGTGTATGCATGTGTTCATATACATGTGTATGCATGTATATATTCATACATATATGTCATAGACACACATTGTAAATGTGTGTTCCCAAAATAGGTACATTTTGAGAAAAAATGTTTATCTTATTTGAATATGCTACTATGTAGTTCATTAACCTAAGATTAAATTAAACAAAATAATGTTATCTGAAATAGAGGAGGCCTCTTCCAAAAATTCTTCAGCAGAAAATAAGACCATTTTCAGAATGATGTTTAATATTATAAACTTTAATTACTACTAGTAGGATGGAATCAGGGTAGGGTAATTACAGATGGAAGGAAAAGTACAAGAAAGAGCAATGTCCAAATATGAATATTTATTGTTAGTATCACTCATTTTGTGATTATGTATTAGACTATGGTTGTTTAGTCTTATACTGAATTATCTGACTCCTTTATTATCATTAAATTTTGTTTTCCTAACTAAAATATAAGATCTGCCAGAGATACAGCTCACTGGCACAGCACCTGCCTGGAAAGTACAAGGTCCTAGGTTCAATTCTGAGTGCCAAAAAAAAAAAAAAAAAAAAAAAAAAAAAAAAAAAAAGAAAAATCACTGGAGCCATGTTACGTTCTCTATCATTTCAAGTGCTTACCTCAGAGTCTTTCTCTTGGGAAACTAATAAATATTTGCTAATTGGCTAACTGACTGAAAATGTCAGCTCCAAGTTTTCAGGCATCTCTGTGCACCTTACAATTCAAGGCTGAGTAACAGTTTTAATCAATTGTCAAGCAGCACATTCAGGTGCTACGTATATCTTCGTGCATCTCTCTAGCCCCAACATGTCCTGAAATGCTTGATATGCTACAGACTATCAATAAATATTTGCTGGATAAATATAACTACTCTCAAAGGACTAAGCCTTACATTATAGCTTGGTAGAATGCAAAATCCTAAGCTCCATCTCCAAAGATTCAAGAGAGAGTTCTTGGGTATGTACTTCCTACCCTAAGTGATGCTGATACTTCAGACCTCAGCCTGTTCTTCGAGAGGTGCTACCCATATTCATTTATGGTTAGGACTTTCGGGAAAGTTCTTTAGTCAGGACAGCTCATGTGATTTGACCAAAATGCTGGACAGAAGTAATAATCAAATTTATAAAGGGAAGATGAAGGCATTAGTATAAATTAGCTGAGAGTACTCCTTGCCCTACTGCCTAAAGTTGACATTGTCTCTTAAACAAGAGGCGTAAATGTCTGATTACTTAGGAAACTTGCAAAGGCAAGAGTCTTTCTTGTGGCATATTTCATGGGCACTGGT
Organism: Dolichotis patagonum; assembly: GCA_004027295.1. NCBI lineage: Eukaryota > Metazoa > Chordata > Mammalia > Rodentia > Caviidae > Dolichotis > Dolichotis patagonum. Next base: position 353,364 of record PVJX010000125.1, read on the forward strand.
AAAATTATTTTCATTTCAGAAAATCTGCTGAGTCAGAAAATTTGCTGAGTCTTAAACTGAAACAGAGTCAAGTCAGAAGAAATACATTTATTGTAAATGAGAGTTCAATTTTTTTTTTTTTTTTTTAGGAAATTGAAAGAAATATAATGCATAAGCCCTGCACTTGGCTTGGGCCTCTGACCTCCACTATTTCATGTCATGTATGAAAGAGAGACATGTTAAAGAAGGAATTTCTAAAAAGAGGTTGCAGGTTAATAGATAGGTTGAATATAAATTATTTTAAAACAAGTACTGAGACATTAATGTGCTATTAGAGAAATCCTGGGCAGTATTTTAAGTTACCATGTTCATAATTTAAAGTGTAATGGGCATAACAGTCTTATAATGCGTTATGCTAGAACTAGTCAGTGCTGAATCCAGTGATGTCTCAGGGGGAAAAGTGCAGTGAGCGGGGATCAAAGACTCATCTTCTCCCTTGTGGCATTCTTCAACCTCTCAAAGCATCAATGTAAACACCTATCTACAAGACTAACCTTTAAGGATTCTGTGAAGCTGCAGAATTTGGCATTTGAGGTGTACATGAAGACCTATGATTTCAAACAGCATCAGTGTGAGGCACTGTGGCTGGCTCATATTCCTTCAAGCTAGTGGCCATAGCAATATCAATTATTTAAATAGAAACCAATTTAATTTAAATTACAGAGACATGCCCTTTAGGTTTATCAGGTTTTGTACCTCCTCCAGCCAGGATACACTCTGCAAGGGTGGAGGCTGTGGTAGTGTAGGTTCCGTTTATAGTCTTGATTCTCTCCTACTGCCCTATCTTTCACATTCCAGGGTCAACAGAAGCACTAATCTTTGTAAACAAGCATTCATTCAGCAAGCACTTATTGCATAAAATTGTATTAAAATGGCAGGCATACACCTCTGCGCACCAGACAAGGTGAGAGAGAAGGTTTTAAGCCAGGGGCAATGGGTCCCAGCCTTCATGCAGTAGTCTGCGATGGAACACAGAATTTAAGCACTGGAAGAAAAAGCATAGTGTGTCTCAGGAGAACACAACAGTAATGTCTAGCCAACCCAAAGATGTATAACTCTGATTAGGCAAGATGTAGTTATATTTAGCCTTCTTTGTGGACACCTGAAATTCTCAACAGGATGTATTTCCTAAGGCAACACTTGGTGGTCTGCCTTTTCATCCCTAAAGCCTTTAGAGTGCAGCACAGCAAGTTTACCACACCTTAGTACCATGAAGAGGCAGAACGATTTGATCAAAACACAGCTCTCTAAACAGAAACTTGAAACTCACAGGACAGCTGGAGGGCAGAGCTCTCCTGGCAGTGGTGAACCTCTCCTCCGTTGAGTTGGGATACTTGGTTTACCCCATAAGCTTGGGGTGTGGAGGGTGAATCTAGGCAGAAGGGAGGGGATACTAGTGGTGCCCATTTCTCTTTAAAGGAGTGTTAATGATACTGTTAGTAAAATATATGCAAATATCTCAATGGTAGTGTTTATCGTCTATGAAAATATTGTACAGGAAATTCTAACCTAAGATAATAATTTGTAACATAAGGCAACTGTGAAAACACAACAAAAACACAATTAATTCCCCTTGAGTAAAGAAGGGGCACTGCTTAAAGATTTCCAGGTCCTCTGTGGTGTCATAAGGAATTGTCCTCTACTTCTGCGATGGTGCTGCATTTTTTACCAGAGCTCCAAGAAAAAGGACTGGGCAAGCAGAGACTAGAAAATAGGGCAAAGACTGCAGGTGTGTAGGGCTGGGGACAGCCCCAGCTGGAAGTTTCTCCATCCTTTTGTGCCTCAAATTTTCTCTACAAAGCAGCATTAATGAATTCACTAATTGTAGTGAGGAGAAAATTTGATAATGTGAATACACTGGATAGGCCTAATACATTCTATTTTCCTTTTGTTTTTAAGTACTATGCTTGTCCTTTTGTTCACACATAACCATATTTACATGTTCCACATCTATATAACAAGACTTCCCCTTTGCAAAATATCATTTCTGTATCACCATGCATTGCAGTATTTCTGCACAGAGCTCTAAACTCTGAAATTTGAAGAATCTTGTATTTTTACTCTTCTTCTGTCTCAAAAACATAATATTTTGAATCAAAAGACCAGTATTTCACCTGGAGAGGAGGGAATCACCTAATAGCTCTATCATTCAAGATTTCAATTGTTTAAAAATTTTTTTAAAAAAGTTTTTTTTAAAGAGAAAAGAAGAAAAGCAGAAAAAAGGTAGAAGTAATACAGAATTTCAAAAAAAACCAGTAATAAATCACTAGTTGATAGATTACATATTGTCATCTTAGAAATAGTTGTTCAAGTTACAAAATTAAAGCATACAAAGTAGACATTCAGACAGTGACACTGCAAACAGTTCTGTTCAACGATCCAACAAAAACTTAGTAATACGGTTATCTATCTTACACACATATACATGCAGTTATATCCACTTAGGCACTTTCTTTTCCTCTCTTTTTTACAATAACAATTACATATTTTGGATTTTAGTACTCCTACAGTTCTTATTACTTTTTTTGAAGAGAATAAAACCAAATGTGACAAAACAAAACAGTCAGTCAAAACAACAGGATGGACATAGTACATGATATAAAAACAAAATACAAGGTGATCAACAATGGTTACCATAATGCCTCTTGCTTTCTTCAAAAGAATTGCCCTTATCATCAGGTATAATAAAATTGAGCAAAACAGTACAGAACAAAACCAATAAAAATGAAACATTGGAAACATTACAGGACTTCAAAAGAAGATAATAGTCAAACCAGAATGGGTATCATAGTGAATCTTATTGTCTTCAAAGTAGTTGCCTATATCCTCAGACTTGATACTATCAAACAAAACAGAATAGAGTAAAATCAGTCAAAGCAAGACAGTGAAAGCAATACAGTGCTTCAAATCAAGTTAATAGGAAATCAAAAATAGTTACCATAAAATATCTTGCTATCTTTGTAATAGCTGTCCATGCAATCGAATCTAATACAAGAAGACTAACTGAACAGAATAAAACCAAATGACACAGAACGATGAAAACAATATGGGTTTCAAATCATGACAAAAGATTAACAATGGCCACTGCCTTCCCTTTTAGACAATTCCTCCCCTTTCACTTTCACAGGGTGCATTGTGCATTTTGCATCCCACTAACTCATTTAGTTTTCAGATTAGGGAGGTAGCCCGCTATTCACCTAAGTGATTCTGAACCTTTTTACCCCTGAGCATGATCTCAAGTTGTATCCATTTACCTACAAGAGCCTCAAGGTTTTTTTCTTTATAGCTGAGTAGTTTTCCATTGTATAAAAGTGTTATGGTTTTCTAGCCAATCTGTAGCTGATGGGCGAACTACCCCCACTTTTTTCTGGTTCCCTGTCACATAGAGCACTGTTTTTTTGTCTCTGACTTTCAGTCTATAAACCTTCTTTCAGTTTAATTGTATTTCTTATATAGAGCATATTGATAGACCCTACCTCTGGATCCACTCTGCCTGTGCTTCTTTTTATTGGTGAATCGAGGCCATCCATATTAGTGGTTATAGCCAACCTTCTCCGCCTCATCTCTGCCATGCTATTTTTCTGCCATTGGTTATCTACTTTTCCCCTTCATTCCACTGTCTGCCCCGTTCAGTGAGCCCCCTCTGCCACTGTTCCTGAAACCATGGTCTTTTCTCTTTCTCTAGAATGTCCTTCAATATTTTTTGTAGGGTTAGTTTGGTGGTCATGAACTCCTCCAGTTCCTCTTTGTCATGGAAGCATCTTGTTTCTCCATTAATTTTGAGAGATAGTTTTGCAGGGTACATCAATCTGGGTTGGAAGTTATTTTCTTTCAGGACTTGGAATGCTTCACTCCAAGCTCTTCTTGATTTGACAGTTTGTGTCATGAAGTCTGCTGTGATTCTGATGGGTTTTCCTTTATAGGTGATCTGTTTCTTTTCTCTGACAGCTTTTAATATTCTGTTCTTCTGTTGAATTTCTGGGATCTTGATTATTATAGGTCTGGGTGTAGATCTATTTTGGTTATAGCTTATTGGAGTTCTGTATGCCTCATATATCGGAATATCATCTCCTTTTCTTATGCTTGGGAAGTTCTCTTTAATTATTTCTGTAAATAGCCTTTGTACTTCATTTGTGTTTACCCCTGCTTCTTCACTCATGTTTTTTATTCTTGAGTTATAGATCCTCTTGTCATCTTCTAGCCCTTGTATTATTACTTCTTGGCTCCTTGTTATTTTTAATAGATCTTTCCTTTCACATTTGCAAGCTGCAAACCTGTCTTCAAGGTTTGATAGTCTATCTTTAGTTTCTTTCAAGCTGTTTTGCCAGCTTTCAATGGAGTTTTTAATTTCCTGGTAATTTCTTTGAATCTGTTTCATGTGTTCTAAATTTTTTTTATATTCTTCATTGAAGGTTTCCTTCCTTTTTCTATGCTCCTCTATTCTTTCACCTGTGTCTTCTTTGGAGGTGCTTAGCAATTCTTTTATTATGTTTCTCATATCTTCTTTTACCAGTAATAGTATTTCTGTTCTATGTTCTTTTAGAGCTTCATGGAGTTGTTTCTTTCAAAAACTGCAGGTGTGCAACTCCCGATCTCTTCTGTGTTTACATCTCCTGGACCTGTACTGCTTGGATTGGAAGGCAGAGACTGCCTTTTGTTTCTTCCTCTTGTCATGTTCCTGGTTTCTTTCAGACAAGTGGGTTGGGTTAGTTAGGGAGAGCTTTAGGGAAACCTCGGCAGTGGCTACTAGACTGCACAGAGAGGCGGGACTCAGTCCAAGCAATTTCCACCAGTCTGCTCCGAGCTAGGAATGGCTGAACAAAGCCGGCTGCAGTTCTGTTTCTAGGCTTATCCTGCTCAACTCCAAAATGGCACCTGGCCAACTGCCCACTCCTGTGGGAGGACTGAGTCCCCCACATTCACTGCCAGCCAGTGAAGTTCTCTGGTCTGCTGCTCCCCTCCACCACTGTGTCTCCCCACCAAGGCCTTCGGGCTTGCTAGCCACCAACTGCACTGTCACTGTGTATCTCCAGGTTCAAACAGTGCTTCTGGCACAGTGGTTCCAGCTGGCTCCAATGAAAGTGCTGCCAGCTACTGCCTTCTTCTGTTTTTCTTTTTTCTTTTTTTATTTTCTCTCAGTGTGCTTCAATTCTCACTTTAGTTTCTTTTTAGGTTGAAAGGACCCACTTCTTTCCTTCTTGTCTTCTCCAGAATGCTATATGCCAGCATCTGGACTGTTTCTCTCAGAGAGGCTGTTTACTGCTTAGTGTTCCACTCTAAAAATTTCTTATCTTAGGTAACATAGCTAGGTTCTTGACATCTGATAACATAAAGTTCTAATTGCTGTTATTTTACCTCACTATTCCCTTTTTTAATAGTTCTTTTTGCACTCACGGAACTCTTTAGAAGAAATTAAGTATGCTTGACTTTTTAACTACATGTTTTTCTTTCAGCTTTTCCACTTTATGATGGAAGACTGCTGGAATTACAGAGTGGAACACACCTGAAGCCCAAATGCCTTCCTGGAGCTCTTTATAATTCTATCCGTTTCAATTTAATAGTACCATTAATGGTATTTTCATGACATACAGCTGACCCAATTTTTCTGCCTCTTTTATAGTACTATACCTTCTGATACAAATAATCATCAGTACTGCCTTAGATTATTCCCAGTCTTCATTTATCCTGTTTTGATGCTAAGAAATTCTATTGGCATCTGAAAAAAGAAAATTCCACAGTACAAATGGCCAGTATTTAGGGTGTATAGTTAAAAAGGCCTAAAGGTCCATTTGCTGGCCCTGTTCTTCTGTTTTCTATGACACCTTTTGGATGTGTGGTTAGATAACACTGTCATTTTTTTTTCTCCTAGGCAGCCATTTAGCATTGCTTTTCATTTAAGTCTGCTGGTGAAGTGATTTTGCTGCTGTCAGACTGCATTATGGATATTAGGTCTTGAATGATCTGTAACTTTCTACAGTTGAAAATTTATAACACAAAGACAATTTCATTGGGCCCTGTCATTGTTTAATACACAGTGCCTAGAGTATTCAGGATCATGTTAATTTCTAGGGCTCTTCCTTTATTGCTTACATCTGTGGGCTTGTGAAAGTGGCTTATTTTCATTCCTTCCTGTGCTAAGAGTCTTAGGCTGATTTAGCTTTCAAGTAACAGAAGTATGTCTATATTCTCTCCCCTTGAAGGTCTACTCTACTGTATACTAGCCTTTCAACTTCCTAAAACTAGAATTTATTTGTAAAAATAGGTACAAATGGACAAAGATGGTAAAAATAATGAAAACCTACCACGAGCTCATTTAAAATATTAGATCTTTAGCAAAAAGCAAATCTTTGGCAACAAGTAACATTGGTGAATTCTATCTTTTCTCTTGTTGTTAACCATATACAGATGAACATGTTTAATTGACAGTGAAATTCTTAAAAACAAAGCAAGGAGAATAAAGCAAGGGACCTGATGTTACAATTGGGTGCCCTGAAGGTAGCGATAATGAACATACAAGTATACACAAATATAAACTGTGCCTTCTTTTGAAAAGGGTTTGAATAATCACAAGTCCTCCATTCCTTACAATGTTAGAGTTTTACTAATGGATGTAAGACTTAAAACTCAGTATACACACAAAACATGACTCAAAATCTGCTATCAGTTTTCTCTGTGAATTAACAAAATCCCAATTCTTTGATTAAGCATGATCTCTAAGAAGTGTTAGCATTTATGTCTAAGCAACTGCAAAATTCAATCCCAAGGCCAGCATTCCAATGATTTTTCATCATGGAACCTTCTTTTTCCCTGAATAAAATCATCTTTTCTAACTTACTACTAATCTGCAACTAGCTGCAAAGTATATACTCAAAGTGTTTCCCAGACATGGAAACATTTGTCTAAGGCTACTGCACAGAAAATATATCAACCTGCTTCATAGGTCCTTAGTTACATAGTATACAGACTATATTAGAGGATATGGCCTGTGATTGACAAGTGGAAAGAGATATTTTGCTACAAAATTTGTGGTAGTTGTTATTCAGTATCTTTGGACATCATCAATTGCTTAAAAAGACTGAAGTGAAAGTTAGCTTTCAGAACAGGTTTCTTTAGTCCAGGGTAACCACAGCACCTAACCTGAACCTTTTCTCAACAAGAATGATGAATTCAGGAGCACAAAACTGGGCAGTAAAGTCCTACAAAAATGTCATGGCACCATTTCTCTAGTGATTAAGTACACAATGCCCATAATGAGGCTCAGAGGTCTTTGCGCTTCTCAGTATACAGTATCTTCTATGAAACATGAGAAAGCTAACTTACTGTATGACATATTGGAGGACACTATGATCTTTGAAACTGTCTCCTCATTATGCTCCCAAGGCATCCCATCAGTACCATTCTCAACTCAGTTACTACACTGCCAAGTTTTTGATGAAGTCAAATATTCAAACTTTTGAGCTGAAGCATTTTCAATAAAACTACAGAATTTGGCTCAAGTCACTCAATAGTATTTTTCTGGTTAAAGATCACAACTTCTTCGTAACATATGGATGAGTTCATCTTGGATATCTTACTGAGTCTCTCCTTCTTAATAAGCAAATGCTTATTAAGGGATTTAGCTCAGCAGCCTAAGTGCCTGCCTGGCAAGCACAAGGTCATGAATTTGATCTCTGGTACCCCCCACAAAAGCAAATGCACTAAAATCAAATTCCAGGAGTTTTTCATATTCCTATCACTGTATGTATCATTTTTGTCTATATCTAGCTGTGTAAACTAGTGAAAAGGTAGACCACAAAGAACTCTGACATTTAGATTAGTAACAGACTAGGTTTCAGTAACATTCATTCATCCAACAATTACTGGTTTAACATCTACTTTTTTAAAATTTAAACTCAGAGCTTTTCCAAAGAGGCATATCCTCAGCCTCTTTTTATTTTTTATTATGAGGCAAATTCTCCTTGCTAAGTTGCCCAGGCCAGGCTGAACTTGTATCCTCCTGCCTCAGTCTTCCAGAGTATAAGAACTATAGTCATGTGCCACCACACCCAGCCAGCATATACTATTTTTAAAGAGATTATGCTAGGGTGTTATATGAGATAAAGAATAGATGGTCCTTTCAAAAATATGTAACCTAGTTAGAAATATGCACAACACAAAACATTTGCCTAGCATGGGTAGGGTCCTAGTTTTAATCCCTAATCCTGCTCCTGCCCCCCCCCAAAAGACCTTAACATAAATATGTATTACAAATTCACACTCTTCATATATCAATGATTTTGATCCATAGTAGCGAGTGATAAATGCTTTCAAAGAAAAACAAAGCATTATGGGACATAAGGGCAAGAAAACAAATCTTCCTTGGGCCATGAAGAAGAATAATCTGTGCAAACATGGAGATACCAGCTTCTACCTGCTCAGCACTCTCATGAGACAATTTTATATTTCTAATGGTTTAGCATTAGGAAAATATTAGCTATCACAAACCTGGCACAGAGAAAATGCCTCAATGAATGAAAGCCTGAAAGTATGAATGACCACAAATGATTGAAGAGCAAGTACATTCCTTGGAGTATGTAATAAAATGTGAAGATAAATGTTCAGAGTACATAGAAGTGAGAAATACAAATGCTAACTACTAATACTGTAAATTATAACATGCATCAAATATCAAAAATGTACTTGGAATCCACAATTATTTTGTTCTATTCTTTTACACACATTTTATGTATCAATGCCACTGATTTGGATTTAACTCTGTGAATAATATTAGTTACAACCAGAGTTAACCAAGAGGAAGGCATTATTAATACACATCAACAACACTTGTTTTTTAAAAGTGTTGAAAAGATGATACCTGCTATTTTGATATAACTGTAAATGTACAGACATGTATGCATATTTGTATATATACTTCTATTTTGGAAATATTTTAAGATATGTCAAAATCTTCTCCTCCCAGTTTTCTTAATATTATAATCCATTTTTCAAGGACTGTATTCATGGTGACATACTACTCCATTTCTGACTTTCAGATCTGAAAGAGTTGAAAAACCAATGATAGAAAGAAAGGTAACACATGGTTTCCATAGCATTCAGAATTTCTTGGTTAGTAAGTGAAAAACAGTGTAAGATAGAAATTTTTAAAAACATAGAAGATTGGAAACTTAGGAGAAGCACAAATACTGTTTTCTTGTTAAAATATCAGTCCTCATAGCTGAAATGTCCTGTTTTTTAGACTGAAAATTTGGTTACTCAAAATTGTATTATAGCTCAACCCACCATAGTTGTAGGATTTAATATTTTATATCAAATGGACAGAAGGATCTTTTTCACTGATGGAAAAAAAATAATAAGTGTGTGTTGACAGAGGTGGGAGATGAGTGATTTACATTGGTAGAAGCACACAAGCCCAAAGGTTAAAATTTTAAAGTAGGAAATTTAGAGAAGTGCAGAATATTACTCTGCTTGAAAAATGGTAGACATATAAATTAAGTTACCAAAGAAGACATCAAAAACAAACAGCATAAATGAGTTTTAGGAGACAAGTAGACAGTTTAATGAGGGCTGGGTTTAGTGATGCAGTGACAAAGTAAGGAGTTGGGCAACAAAAGTGAGAGGTGGCAGGCAGTGTGACAAAATTTTATCACTGTCTTAACAGCATCAATAACAGACCACTGTGCCATTTTGAAGTAATTTAAAATGAAGAAAGCACATTACTAAATAACAAGTCATTGGCTTATTAAAAAAGGGAGTGAAGGGAGGAATTTAATCCCCCGAGAACTATTATTTTCAAAATTTAGTTGTGAAGGTTGAGTTAACCTCTCTGAACCATTTGGCTGCTTATGTGAAACTCTCATTGTTTATGAGATTACCTATCCTAAATCTGTTCTCTTCATCAATGTATCATACTCTAGAGCTTTCCCCTTCTGGTCACATTATAAATAATGAAGATTACTGAATAATGCTGATTCTTGGCTCACAAAACTTTAGATTTATGTTTGAGCAAATTAATTTCACAGTCAAGAAAAGACTGTTCTTTCCCTCCATGAGCGCAAAGTGTATGCTCAGGAGTTCAGTTTGCACAGCACCTGCTAGTTAATGATCTGCTTTGGCTGGGGCCCAGAGGTCCTCACACTACATTTGTCTAAGTTCTTGGCCATTTCTACCACTGATCGTGTTAATTTCAAAAAAGAACCTGTTGAACCTGAAACCATCATACTTAATGGTCCAGCTAAGTGGTTTGCATTAGAAAAGAAATCATGTAGACTGAAGTAACTACACAGTAAAACAATGTCACAATAAGGGGGAAATTTCAGCCTTATAGCTATTTGGGATTTACCTACTGTTTAAAAAAAACTATTTTAGTTAGTGTTTTTATCCTTCATCCTGCTGTGCAAGAAATGATCTCACACATGTATGAATCAGAATGAAATATGCTGTTCACAGATCTACAAAGTAATTACTAGAATTTATGAATAAATATTAAGGAGATTTTAATCTCTTGAGCATCTTTTGAAATTTCACATGACAAACTATAAGTTGCATAATATTAGGGATCATCAGTGTTGAATGTACCATTGTATACTAGAACATAGTTCTGGACACAGAGAAGGCATTCAACAGATACACATGGGAGAGACAAGCGAATAAAAACATGGTAATGCTTTATTCAACTTCCTAGTCATGTGACACAAACGATCACCAGTTTTTGGAAATTTTTAAACACTAACATTTAATGCCGCATTTTAAAAATGCCAAATCAGTTTCTATTTTAGATAAGAAAAATATGAATTACATGTATATTTGTATTGTAATTTATTTTTAACTGAAAATTCATTTTATCTCACCATTTCCATCTTTATTAGGAATAAAGAAGTGAAACTGTCTTTTTCTCAAATAGGTATAAAAATAGTTGAAACTAATCTTGTTTCACAAGTCATTATTCTACTCTCATTCTGGAAGTCATCAAAAATAAGTGTATTATATTAAGTGCATGCAAGTACACACATGTAAATCTCTAATCTTTTCATTGAGAGTAAAGACACAGAAGACAGAGTGGTCTTCACTCATCTGTATGTATTAGCTTTGTGAGATTCTTCTTGTGTTTCAACTTATGTGGAATACTCTGCTAAACTGAGAACTACAGGTAGCCCTATCATCATTGGAGAAGGGCATCCATTGTGCAGCACAATGGAGAAGGATGTTCTTTCCTATAAAGAGACAGTGCCTCACACTCTTAAGGAATTCCCCTATTTTGGAATGGTGTTTAGCCCAGACTTCAAATCACAGGATCACCAAATGCTGATCCTACAGCAACTACCAAAACCCTGTCTCAGAACCAGGCTCTCCACACAATACTGTGTATGGTACCAGTCAAGGCTATGTTTTCTTGGGTCCATGACTCTTAACTCCTTTCTCATTTCTGATGTAGATGGGATTTTATAGTAGCTAAAGGAAAGAACAGAACAGTGTCAAAAATGGTATCTACTAAGGGACAGTCAGAAAAAGTTTAAATCTGGAAAGCATGATTCACATAGACTGGTTTGTGGCCATTTAGAGGCTGCCTATTTCATGTACCTGAATGTCACCCCACAGACACTTCAGAGACCACCAATCATCCTCCCTTCACATCTATGATTTACTCCATGGACCTGCAAATGGAGAGCTGAGAGATGGAAGAACTAGCACAAACTGGGAAACTCCAGATGGAAAATGTATTTGCCTGTAGTATTATATTTTTCTGATACTTTATGGAGACTGCTACAGTGTAAAACTCATGTTAACATCCCCCAGTGCCAGCATGTTGACAGTTGGACCTTGAAGAGGTAAATGGGTCACAGGAATGCCCACATGATAGGACTAATGCCGTGAGCGCAGGAGTGGATTACCAGGGTGGACTGCTGAAAAAAACAAAGCTAGTTTTTAGTTTTTCTCCCTTCCTGAATATTACGATATAGCATAAAGACCCTCCTAAGATGGTAGCATCTTCTCTTGTACTTCCCACTCTATAGAACTGCCAGCTAAACAAACCTCTCTTGTTTATAAATTATCAATAGTATATAGGCAGCAAACAGACTAAGATAGGAATTCATATTCAAGACTGTAAATTTTTGTTCAAGATGTCACACCTGTATACTGTTTACAAGATAAAAATCAGTCTAGATCAGTTTGTTGTAACATTACATTTTAGGATAGACACTCTTCCCTGCTCCTGGACTCTTCTCTTCTGGTCATCCATCTCCAGACAGGTGCCTGACACAGCCCTTCAGAGCAGCTATTGACCTCCACAACAGCAATGTAAAACTCTGAAATAACCTTTTTTGTCCAGGATTGTAAGTTTCTTGAGGGTAAAAATCATTAGCCAACAAGGTTGGCTAATAAATCTTGGTATGGATAAATGAAGCCTTAAAGCTGTGTATGGGATAATGTTTCATGACTACTAGTTTTTAAGACAGCATTTCTCCTAGATTTTTAAAGCAGCAAATCTAATTGGAAGAGAAAAGAGGTCTCAAAATTCTCTACCTATAATGTATCACATTAGGAAGTATTTGGGATACTGTATATGAAGGAATGATTTTCTGAAGGCATTTTGAATTCATGCAAATAGGTGATCTTCTGCAGTTATGTTTAAAAGGCACGTATAGATGGCTAAAAACCAACAAAAAGTGTCGGGTGATTTTATCTTGAAGTTTGTCTGTGACGATTTCTGAACATCATGAAAGACTTCTTAATTTGGCTTTATATTGTGTAAAGCAGGTGTACTTGGTTACTAAACTGATCAGTAAATGGTTTCTATCATTCTAATGGTTGCCATCTTTATTGAAAAAAAAAAAAAGGTGCAGGGACTAAGGCTGCAAGGCAAGGAATGATTTGATGTCACTTTTAGAAAGGATCCAGGGATACAGTCAGGTCTCCCAGCAGAGACCCACTTTTCAAAAAGCACTTTTCCAAATGCTGAAAGATGCTTTACAGTTTAAAAAAAATTAAGTGTTTCACCCAGTGACTTCTTGAAAACACAACAGAAAGCAGGCCAGGGAAATTTCCAGAGATGTCTTAATTATTTGAAATGCCTCACCTAGTCTAGATACTCTAAACTTCTTTAAGATGGACTCACAAGCTGGGCGTGGTGGTACATGCCTATAATTCCAGTACTCTGGGAGGCTGAGGTAGGAGGACTGCAAGTTCCAACTCAGTTTGGGCAACTTAGCAATTTACTAAGGTAAACAGGAAATGAACAGAGAAGAATTAACAAGAAGCTGATTCACCCTTTCCGTGATCCACCGAAAGTCATGTGGGGCTGGGAAGAGAACTAAGCTAATTTGCCCTTCCTGTGAGTTGCTGGAAGCCATGCTGTGCCTGGGAGGAGTAACAAGTAGTCAGTTCACCTTTTTTTGTAAGTCAACTGGCATGCAAGCTGGGGGACAAGAATATGTCCCCACACATACCAGGCAAGCAATCTGCTGATCTGGAGGACAGGTTGAATTGGTAGCAACTGAGGTACAAGAACAACTTAATGCTTGTATTGTTTGATCAACTTTACAGGCTTAGGGTCAGTAGTCTGAACATTTATTAAGAGGAAAACAATATGCAATATAGCAAATATGGGGGATTCTTTGGTCTTGTTTTTGAAATCCAACATTGTTCTGTTTTGTTTTGTTCCATTTTATTATTTTGTTTTATTCAATGTCCTGTTTTGATTGGTTTTATTTTGTATTGTTTTGTTTGATTTTATTATGTCTGATGGTATGGGCAGCAATTCTGTAGATAACAAGGGGATTATAGTAGCCATTGTTGATTTCCTATTATCCTGTTTTGAAATCCTGAATCACTCTCACTGTTTTGTTTTGACTGACTTTATTCTGTTTTATTTTGCTTGATTTTATTCTCTTTAAAATACATTTTCATTCTTTTGATTGGTTTTATTCTGCTTTGATTTGTTTGATTTTATTATGTCTGATATGGACTATTATGAAGAATACAAGAGACATTATGGTAGCCATTGCTGATCTCCTTGTATCTTGTTTTGAAATCCTGTATCACTTTCATTGTTCTGATTGGTTTTATTGTTTTGGTTTGGTTTTATTCTCTTTAAAATAAAAAAACTAAATAAATAAAAACAAAAGTGTGGCTCAGGGTGAAGATCCTGAATTCAATCCCAGTACTTAAGAAAAAAAAAAAAAAAGAATTCACTGCTACCATTCGAGGCTAAGAGATTATCTCATAAATATAAACAGAATAACAAAATAATGGCCCCTCACCAGTCTTACAGAGCTGCTCTCTCAGACAACTGTCTCAGTTGAAGGTATTATCATCTGTACTCCCCTTTGTCATCAAAGCACTTCTCTTTGCATGCCGGTCTCTGAATGTACATTCAGAGTAAAAACTCCCTGACGACAGTGTCTGCAAGAAGTGTACTGGATGCATCCTTCATTAAGAACCAGACACATAGCAGAACCATTTTCCACAAACAAAAATTCAAAGACAATAAGGAAAGGCATGTGACTTTTAGCACCGGACAAACTCTCTCTACAACAGTGATCACAATGTGTAATTTGTTATTTTTTTAATTGTTTGACTAATGTCTGCATCTGTATTTGACCTAAAGAACATGAACCGCTTTTGTTTCTGACTACCACTGTATTCCCAGTATTATGTGATGCCTAACACACAGGAGGATTTGAAAAGACAGGAGGCGCTGTGAAGGAACAGCAGCCAAGAAGGAGGGAGCAAGGAAAGGAGAGGAGGGAGGAAAAAGGGGTACTGCAAAACTGAAAATACTGCTTAATGGTTTGGCATTAGAAGAATTTCCCTAATTTATTTCAAGCAAATAGTCTAGACCTAAAAATGCTTTAACATCTTATATGCGCTATTTATTCACAAGCCCACAGAGAGTGACTAGCCTCAGAAAACACTAAGGTAGGTCTTAAAATTTTATATCAACCATGTAATTGGACCCATCAAGGGAGAAATTGGTTTTATATGCCTAGAAATTGGTGGAAATTTTATTATTTCTGAATTTGCAAAATAGCGTGTACTTGTAAAGTCCAATTGTGTAGACTTATAAAATTCTCAGGCACGACATGAGTCTAAACTGGTGATTTCTGTCCCCAACAGAAATATGGCTTCGAATCCCAGTAACAGAAACTGTAGACCTGGAGCTCATTTGCAGGCTGTACACCTACCTGCAAGCTCTCAGCGCTTCTGCAAATGGACGTGCTTAAAAGCTGTTGATTTGAGAGGCCAATCTAAGCGCTGAATGTGCTGCACCTGCAGCAATTCTGCCCTTCAAGGAGTGCAAACTTTAGTCAGAGCACCCACCAAGTATTTGTGAGAGGCTCAGCGCTATCTCTAGAGCTGCTGTAGGTATCACTATGGCCCTTTTATGTTTTTAAGTAGTAATCTAGGAGATCAAGGGCCCAGACTAACCACAGCATCAAGAAGTCGCCAGGGCTGCAGATGGCAAGCTGGAGGATAAATCAAGAGCCCCCCCCAGATAGACCAAGGTAAGAGCAAAGGCTTTAGAGTTTCATGGCTGAATACAACTTTTCTAATCTGGAGATTTTTTGGGAGAGAAAGAGTGCTCCCTAAGTAGAGGCTGAGACTTCCAGGTAGGTCTTTGGATATGCTTGATATTTATAGAAATTTGAAGTTCAAAGATGGTGTAGGTTAGATGAGTCTCCAGATAATATGATGCAAGCTTGAAGTTTGGTATTCTCTTGGTAAATTTTGTTATTCAATGATGGCAGAAACAGCTGAAATGAAAGTCTGTCAGTACATTAAGAACATGGAAAGAACTGATCTAAGTTTTGCTTCTTGGGGGAAGGAATATAGGGAATTGGGACAATCTCACTACAGTAACAGTAATGCTGTTTTGCAGGCTATCCTTTTCTTTGCCAATCTGTAACTTATACATAGTTTTCTCAGGAACACCTAAACTTCCTGGTACATCACTTCTTTAAAGATGGCATTCCCTGCACCTGGCAAAGGTGTCTGACACACAGGAAATACTCAAAGAACACTCACTGATGCAAATGAAGCTCCACAACACATGTGGAATTAGGCTGGACCTGCTTTCAATCAAATTCTGCTTATGTTAGAAAAATTAACTACTGGGAAATGGAGGAATGAATAAGGAACTAAAGGACTGGATGGAAACTGCACAACTGCATATAATCATCAAAATTCATGTAAAATGTAAATTGAATGCAAATAATACCTTAGTAAAGGAAACACCTAATAGTCGAGTGAGTAATGCAGTATGGATTTGCACTCAGATGAGACTATCTCTTGCCCTGGTGGTAGTCTAGCTCCTTTGGTCAGTTTAGGGTGAATCTGAAGGTATTTTCATGTGTTTGTTAGCACTCTGAATTTCCTCTTCTGTATTCCCTACCAATTTTATTGGGGTTTTATTTAGATGGTAAAATCTTTACAAAAATATTTTAAATGCTTAATAAACAGTGTCTTTGTTAATAAAAAGTAAAGATTGTAATACAAAAGGACAATTCTGTAGATATTTCTCCCAGAGTTGATGGAAATAAATTATCAATGGTTAAACTATGCTAAAAGGAACCATAAATTTGGTGCAGTAATACAATTTTTATCTTTAAAATGTTTCAAGCACTAGGAAAAGGTCATCTGTAGAGACAGCACTAGTGACAGGCTTACAGAAATCAGGTCTGCAATCCCAAATGACAAAAATTCCCCAGCTTCTTCTGAGAAATTGGTCAACAGCTACTGTTCCTTAAGTAAAAGGATTAAAGTAATACCTCACTTTCAGAAAGCATGTCTACCTCATTTCACAAATCCAAGTCATTACTCTATTTTGTCAAACTTTGAAATTAGCTTGCTCAAGTTTATTCAAGAAACCTAATAAGGGAGAAAAGCTCATACCTCTGGACCATCACATCTTCATTAATACAAGGAGACAAAAGTGACAAAGTTACATTGCTTTTCTGGTACATCTTCTTGTTGGAAAATCACTACTCCTCATCTACTTTTGGCCTTATTTACATATCTGGTCAACAAGATGGTGACTTGGGGGAGTGCCTTAAGTGGATCAATCTGTGTGAACATCTGAATTCATCTTCCTGATGAAGTTGCCACCTGAGACAGAGAGAGGAGCAGGGCCCCTCTATTCTCATTTCACAGAAAGTGACAGGAGTTAAGTGACTTGTGTAAGGTCATACAACCAGTCATTGGTTAGAACCAAAATAGAAGTGGGGTCACAGACCTCCCTGTCTCCTGATCAAATGATTCAAGGACAAGAAAAGTGACTCTTGAGCTGTAAAATAAAACTATAGGCCTCTGGTTTTTCTCAACCTTCTACAGGATGAGCTGTGATGTGTCTCTAACATTTTTTTTGGAACCCAAATGAGGTGTTGAGTTGGTAGGCCAAGAATTAGAAAGTGAACTCCATTTTTTCTGCTAACTAGCTGTAACCTTATGCATAATTTTCTTTCTATAATTTTCTTTCTATAACATGGACACATTAAAGAACTACCTATTAAATAAGCTAACTTTGAGTGTTGTTACTCCAGACATTGGGAATGGAAGATATAAAGACATTCTGGGGGCATGTCATCTAAGACAAAAATAAGAATCCGGTATAGGTGACATTCTAAAAACAGTACACTACATTCTGGATTAGGATTTCAGAGAAACAGGACTGTAGGCATATATTTCAATAGGGCTGACTTACTGGGCATTTGGGCAACAAGTCTTCAGTTTTGGCACTATTACAATATTATCACCTTTGCTATGCCAATCAGGCTTGACAAAGGGCCATTTTTAATTCACAGACATGCTTATACTTTTGTAAAACTAAAAAAAGCTTTTAATTACTATTTGTAGAGCAGCTAAGACAATTAAACACTTCTGATTACCCTTTTGTTTTTAAAAACACAGAAGAAGAGAATAAACATTTCTACATAGCCATTAGAGTAAAATGCCTTTCGAGGCAGAATGCTTTGAATACATTCTGCCTTATAAAAAACTGTATAAAAGGATAGCACAGAAAAAGGCTGTGAGGCGTGACATGACCTATCATGTTGTGCATGCATGAGTTAGCTTTTACAAGATCAGAACCAGAAGCTAAGATGAATACTATTCAACCTAAGCCTAATGCTTTGCAAGTTCAGTATCACATTGCTTAGGGTCACTAGAAACGCCACTCAGAGGCACTGTCTCTGGAGAGTAATACATTTTAAAAATATTTGGGTGAACCTACTATTTATCACCTAGAATAGAGACTCCATTGCTCCATTTTATTGTGAAAAGGGATTATGTTCATGCCAAGACACCAACATATATGTGGGTTTTTGTTTTCATGAATAGTAATAAAACATAAACCTTCTAAGAAGCTATGCATTTAGCTTAACTCCAAATTAGATCCAAGTCAGAAGAAGCAGCCTTTGGCTGTAGAGAATAAGGGCAAATCTGGCACTGCAGAGAAATAGCAAGGTCTTTATGGGGATTCTCATCATTGGAGAACCATTAGTATTTCTGAATGATACCTAAACGACTTCTACAGCATCTTACATTTTACAGAGTATTTTGATTTCAATCTACCAATAAGATGTACTATACACCCATTTAAATGAAGGACGTGACTTAGAATGGTAGCTATTCCAAAGCCACAGAGTTAG
Organism: Dolichotis patagonum; assembly: GCA_004027295.1. NCBI lineage: Eukaryota > Metazoa > Chordata > Mammalia > Rodentia > Caviidae > Dolichotis > Dolichotis patagonum. Next base: position 372,047 of record PVJX010000125.1, read on the forward strand.
TACATGTCACAATTCAAAGTCGGTTCTAAGCCCAACACACCTGACCTTCAACAAAATCTCTTAATGGTCTCAATAAAAGAAGTAGGTAGAGAGACAAATATATAAAGGGATAAAATACTTTAGGTCAGAGAGAGTTTATAATCACTATGTGTCAATGTGATTTACAGATCTTTGCCTTGTATAATCTGAAGCAGGACTGTACAATAGTTTGGGCATGGATTCTGAAGCCAGATCCTTTCCATATCTTATACTGCTACTACTAGCTATATGATCTCAGGCAAGTTACTCAACTATCCATGCCTGTTCCCTTGTCTTTAAAGTGAAACTTGTAACAGAACTACATATGATTGCAATGCAGGTAAGATTAATTAGTATTTATAAAGCATTCACAATAACATCTGCCATATCTTAAGTGTCATAAAATTGTTATATATTTTACTATGCTGTTGATTGTGCTTCTCCAATTGTTAAAAACAAGTTACTGAACAATTTCAATACTCAGACACCAATTCACTCACATATTTGTAAGTTTCTTTTGACCATTCCTGATTGCTTTGCATGTGATTAGAAGAAGCAAAGAGACTCTTCCTTCACTGATTTTAAGAAGTGAAGGAACCATCACTGTGCAGCCAATCTACTTTTTCTGATTCACCAGTCATTTCTGCTCTAACATGTAGAAAACTACCAATGCATTACACCAAATAATTATGTGTGTTGACCAAAGAAAAAATCTTATTCAACAAAAGAAGTCATCAAACCCACCTGTAGCACTAGAGCTTTCAGCTTGAGACCTGAAGCCTACCAGTCAGTTTCTGGTTGGCCTGCAAGACTCTGAGGTCACTCTCACTCTCCAGATCTGAATGAACAGTAGCTTTCAAACACTAAGTCAAAGGGTACAGTGTGGAAGAGATCTGGCCACTTACTGACAGTGAAAATTTCATGTGGCTTGGGCTTCTGATCTTCTGAAAGTTGATCTGTCCATTTCTGCAGTGTGGAGCTCTCACACAGAATCCAAATGTATTAATATATGGTATTAAGTTAAAAAGACTGTACCCTATAAATTACTAATTATCTCACAGGACTATGACCATTAAAAATTATTTGTTATTTTCCTGCATTTATCATCTGAAAACCAAGACATAAGATCTGGGGATTTAGCTCAGTGGCTTAAGCGCCTGCCTGGCAAGCGTGAGGTCTGAGTTCAATCCCCGGTACAAAAAAAAAAAAAAAAAAAAAAAAAAAAAAAAGACATAAGATCTCTTAGGTGTTTGTTATAGGAGAGAAGGTCCCTCATGTTCCATCTTCATATACCAACTGTCAAAGCATAAATGTCAGATATATTTCAAAGGAAGGTGGTACAAGATGTGAAAATTAGTCAATTTTTCACTCTATGATAGGGCAAAGAGACATGCATAAAATCGATTCCTCCGAAAATTGTATTTTTCATACACTAGAAAACTGGAATAGTACCAAACTGGATTAATGGTGCTGATGAGTAACTTTACTCCACCTGTATTTTTATCACAGGTTTCAGTATTTTGTTTCTTAGGTCTATTGTATTTTCTTGCAGCTCTGTCAAGTGTCAGCTATGACTTTTTGAGTAGCTTTGAGTAATGGGATCTGCTAATGTTCTGTACATGAAGAAATTCCGTATCATTCACTTCTCTAAAAATACTGCTGCCTGTCACTGGAGCCAATCAACAGTGATGGATAGCTAAAGGGACAAGTAGGTCTCTAAATTTACTTCGTATCTGACAGCCCTTCAGCAGATATGGATAATGGATCCCTATGACTCATAAATGCAACTCCGCTACAAGCAAGCCCTTTCTTTTCCACATAAGAAAGGCCAAGGCTTCTTAATAACCCACTATGTTCTTCCTGTCCCCTTTTCAAAAACCCAACAAAAATTTGTGAAGTGCACATAATACCAGGATCGAGGCACCTATTGGACTGGATATAAAAAGCTGAGTAGGATTTTTTTTATTCTCTTAAAAAGTCATTGGTATGAGTTGTATTAGCAAGTCTGAGTTAATGTTACCAATCAAAATGAAACTGAAAAACTGTGTGTGTATGTGTCTACTGTCCTACCCCACTGACCTCCAGGTATTCATGTAATTAATCTGTATATTGTAAAATTTTCCCCAAGTAGATTTCCACATATTTATATGGGGCCAATTTTATTCTCTAGGTGCATAATTTGAGTTCATGCATACAAAAATATTTGCTAAGGTCTTATGTGCTAGAAATCATATGCTACATGTTGGGAATCCAGTGGTGATACAGGATGCACAGAATTACATACAGAAAGTCAGTTACCTACTGAACTCATGATCTTTTAAAAAGAAAACATTGCCAGCACTCAGGAGGCTGAAGCAGGAGGATCCCCATGAGTTTGAGGGTACTCAACGCTACACAGCGACTACAAGGCCAGCCTTAACTATGTAATAATACTCTGCCTCAAAAACCTAAATAAATTAATTAAAATAAATAAAATGTAATTTTGATGTGCTTGTTATACATTTTGGCTGATGAGAGTTCAAAATTACAAGTTAGGTGTTTAAACAAGATATTATGGTTTCTTTCAGAGTAGAAATATCTTTGTGGGGTTAAAGAGCTTAGTATATATTTAAATTTATCAAATCAAAAGAGGGCTCTGTGAACTCATTCTAATTAGATAACCACTTAATAAGAACCTTTTCTTTTCAAAATGCACCACTATCCTCCACTTACTCAACCTCACACAAAAAAAGCATTTTTTTTTTGGTCCGGGGATCGAACTCACAACCATGCACTTGCAAGGTAGGCGCTTATACCGCTGAGCTAAATCCCCAGCCCCAAAAAAGCATTTCTTTGCACTGAGATTCCAACAATGAGTCTTAACCTCAAGTCCTTTTGATTTATGATTCAATGAGAATATAGCTAAGTAAGGGTGTTAGCATTTAAGAAGCCATTAAGTAGCTTATGACAAATCTAACATTTGTTCTCAAATGACCTCATATAGCAACTAAAAACATCAAATTTTCTCCAACATGCTATACACCTACTATCAGTTTTATTTATTAACACTTCTTGTATGACCTATTCTATTCTGACACTTTACTTAAACACTGTTGGCTTATTAAGTGTTTCAAAAATTTTAAAAGACTTTTAAAATCATTATTCACTCTCATTATATTGACTTGTACTCTCTATATGTTCTAAGCACTAGGTTCTTTGCTAGGCACTAGGATTAGAAAGCCCAATAAGAATAGGCAATCCTCAGAGAAACTATTAAATCATACTTTCAAAAAATAAGTAGAAGAATTATTTCCCAAAATTGGATTTGTGAGCTGTTTTTGACCCATTATTACTTTAATGGAGCCAGCTATAATTTCTTCCATTTACAGTTTCAATCCAGAAGAAATCAGATACAAGATATCATGAAGCTAAATGCCAGCATATATTCTGACAGCAGAGACTCCCTGAAGTCTATCAGAATCACCTGAAGAAAAAAGTCAAGAAGTAGTGCTCCGAAAGATGATAATTGTGAAATGAAGAACTTGGCTTTTGGTTCTTATGTTTCTGGGCCAGTGGCAAAAAGGGAACAAGCCAGGGCTTCAATTCAGGCAACTTCATACATACAGACCAATAGGAACCCTGGGAAAGGCAGACTGTCATGTCTTAATTAGGGATGCTCAAGAATCCAGCTCCACTAAAACACAAGAGGCATTTTCTGACTCTCATTTCAGGAAGACTTGTTTCCAACCCAGGGTTTTTTTTTTCCCCCTGCTATGGCTATCTCCACCACTCTATCTCCAGAATAATTTTAATAAGGAGAGTCCACCAAATGTTATCATCCCCTCGTCCTCTTTCCTCTACTCTCTCATATATTTCTATATTCCCCTAACAGCCAATTAGTAATAGCAGAGAGAAGAATGAATTGTATAATATTCAGGGCTTCTTATTCCCCATGCACCATCTAGTAGAGATGATAATTATATTAATAGTAATGATGATTCTGATGATGGGATCCTCAATGAATTTAAAACACCTAAAAAAGGTCTTTTTAAACAGGCAACAAAATAATCTTGATTTCCCTTTCAGAAACATTTCACAAGAATTACAAAGCACTCATATTATCTAGGCAAAAGAATAGAATGACATGCAAATTTGTGAAGCATTCCATATTTTTGCTTTGGCAGAACATACAAATAGAATGCAAGTTAAAGCCATCTGTTTTAAAATAAGAAAATTTTGACTTACTGAAATACTAAATACTGCACTTCCCTGTTTAATGGCTTTCCAAATACTGGTAATAAGATAATGTGTCACTGGAGCTGGGACCCAAGCTTCACAGGTGTGGAAAGGCAATGTGCTTTTTAATGACTCACTTTCAAAATCATCTTCATCATAAATTAGTTCATACTCGCCACCACTTTGTTGATAATTATTGTTTCCCAACTTCTCTTGTCTCATAGATGCTTGTATTAGAGTTGTTAACATGCTTATATGAATATAATGTCACTTATATGACTATAACATCGTCCAGAGCTTACTGTTGCTTGAATCCATTTTACTTAAACAAATACAAAGGCAACCCTCTGGTTCCTTCCACACTTAATTCCTCTGTTATTAACAAGCATGTTAACAAAAAAGCCATAAATGCAGCCCATTTTGAATGCTTCACTTCTGTTTCCAGTTGAAAATTTGATGAACCAGCAATAGATCAGACAACTCTAATCCCTCTAATGTGTGTGTGTGTGTGTGTGTGTGTGTGTGTGTTTGCAATTAGAATTAGGGATACATGCATATAAAAGTGTTATACATACTAGAAATACATACTAGAAATACTAATTTTGCATTGTCTTGAATTTCTACAACTACCTATTCCCTTTTCTTTTTCCCATATCAAATAACCTACAATTTTTAATTTATCTATGTGTTTTCCAGTAAATGGTATATTAATGATACTTTTCCATATCCTGAGATATAATCTTAAGGAAACCTAAAAGTTTACCATTTTCATTACTGAAATGCAGAATAATATAAAAAATGTCTTGATTCCCACTTGTTTCCTAAACCAGTACCAATACATTTGCTTTACCATTTTCTGTACTGAAATGCAGAATAATATAGAATATAGAAAATACTTAACAAGTATTCCTTACTAACTTGCCTTTTGTCAGAGAATATGGTACTCTTCTACAAAATATTTGATTATTATACGTGAATCAAATTCATAGGACACACTTTCCATTGCTTTCAATATATTGTTGTCTGAAGTGTTGATTTGTTCTCAAATTGCTTATGGAAATACACTGTCAGTATGTCCAACATAAATGTGAGACATTTTGCCTACACTACAGACACAGTAACGGAAGACTCATTCATGCAATTTCAATCATTTTTCTTCTGCAAGTTCTGTAACGTAAGTGGACATTGCAATTTTGAAAATAAGGATTCAGTGGACCATTCTTTTGAGTACAATTCCAAGAGCCTCACTGTGTGTTGGTGACAGTCAAGCTTCTAAGCACTCAGACATGAAATGAGATGGTGGTTAGAGTAAGGCTCATAGTTCCTAGACACAAGTAGAAACCACCTATGGATGAGGCTGCCTTTGGCACCCTTTACTGCAGCATCCTAGAAGGGTCTTTTGTTGCTGCACCACCGGGAACACTGTAACCATCAAGATTGCCCTGGCTACCTACCTGCCTTTTCCTCCTTCTCCAAATAGGGGCAAAATATCACCAAGAAGTCCTCACTCTCCTCTGTGATTTTCTGCCTCAGGATGTTGTTATCTTTGTTAAATTTTTTTATTTCTAGATTATCAAGTAACATGTTTATAAACCTAAGCAGTATATAGACCAAGCAAAATAATATGCAGAATCCTAAGGAGGGTTTGGTCCACATGGGCATAAGATGGGGAAAAAAATATTAGAGGCTGAATGGCTTCTAATGCTTGATTATGTCTATTTCACAGACAATCTTTTTTTGTCCACTCAAAGAAAAATGGGAGGTGAGGCAGGCAGTAATCACACATGTGTGAAATTCTCATATAGGAAGAACACCCTGGTATTCCCTCTACAGACATAATACATCTAGGAAGGCCAAAGACTAAATTATTTTTGAGACATTAAAACAGAAAGCATAAAGAGGCCACTTTGGTCACTGTTGCTCTCTAGTCTGTCTTGATTCCCACTTGTTTCCTAAACCAGTACCAATACATTTGCTTTTGGTACAAAGGAGGGGAAAGATGATGGGAGAAAAATATAAAATATCTGCACCCATTAGTTAAACAATTAGTTTAACAACAGACGACTTGCTTATTAAACAAGATCTGAAAAATGTATCTAGAAATCTACAAAACCGTGACAGGGAGAAACAGAATGTAGGGCTGAAAAACCACATGCTCTGGCCGTGGCAAGCAAAAGGCAGCGTGGAGTAACTGATTCAGAATGTATTTCTCTGTCCCAGGGAAGACCTGGGTAACAATCTTAGACATGCCAGTGGCATGTGACTCTGAGCACGTTGCTCTTGACATTTCAGAATGTTCATGTGAAAATGAAAACACAAAGGAGACTGTATTTAAAATGCTTGCAGTTTTAAACAGGCGCGGGGATTCTGTAGTATTGCTGAGGAAACCCGAGTCTGCGATTCTAGAGATGGAATGAGGCTCCTATACACAGTCCTTGTGTATGTGCCAACTTGCTGTACAAGACAAGTAACTACAAGTTAGTGGAAAGCAGGTGGATTATTTATGAGGTAGTACTGTAAGAACTAGCTTACCATAGAGAGAAAATGTTGGATCCATATCTCACTGTAATAAAAGCAATTAACTCCATCACTTCAACTGCAGTAAGTGTCTAGATAAGAAGTACATGCTGAGTGTCCCCTATCTGGAATGCTTGTAAGCAGAAGTTTCAGATTTCAGTTTCTCAGAGTTAGAAATATCTGTGTAGACGTTACCAGTTGAGCATTCTCTAACCCAAAATACTAAAACCTGAAATCCAAATTTTTCAAGCTCCAGTGCTTTAAAAGTTGAGTATTTCAGATTTTTGGATTAGGGATGCTCAACCTGTGCTGACTAAGAAGCTAACAGAAATTAAGTGGTAGGAAATAGCTGTAAGAATTTGAGTTGAGGAAAAATTTCTTAAACATTTTTTAAGTCATAAAGAACACAATGATAGATGTTTCTATAACAAAAGGATATAAAAGATGAAATTAATTATAGATATTTGACATATGTAAAAATGAACCAAGAAGTAATATCTAAACTATAAAAGATCAATAAGAAAAAAAACCAAGAAACTCAACAGAAAAATGCACATGAGATAAGAATAGATAACTGGGAGGGAGAAAGAAAAAACCCCAAAGGCTAGCCCACCAGTAATTGGAGAAATGCAAATTAAAATAACAATACAGTTATCAGATTAAAACTTACAAAGCAAATAACACTAAATTGTAATTTGGGAAAACAGGAAACCTCACTCAGAGCTCTTGTGAGTCTAAATGGGGGTCCATTTGTTGAAATTGAGGGTGCTCTATCCTTTCGGTCTGAGAACTGAATAGAAGAACTTTCCTGCAAAACCCTAATTTGATAGTATGTTCACAGCACTACTATTTGAAATATCCAGGAATAAGAGGTTGTTTGGGGTTACTATTACTATAGAATCAATGGACCTATTATTACTAGGATACTATGGAGTAGTTTGAATGACTAGACTGAAATCTAGAAACCCCAGAAGCACAAAAAACAGTACAAATTGAAAACATAAAATAGAACCAGAATCTATCTTATGCAATATGACAAAATTCATTTATGCAAATACATAGATTTCCAGGAGACATATTTAAAGAAACATTAAATATAGTACACTAATTCCCTTGAAGGAAATGGGAACTGGGGTAGGGGCTTTATGTCCTGATTATAGCAGTACAGAATGAACAGCAAGATTCTATCCACCCCTCCTGTGCATCTGCTGAGAAGACAAGAAAAGAGAAATGGAAAAGCAGGAAACAGAAAAAAAGGGGATGGGGAAAGGCAGGGAGAGGAGGAAACAGGCAGGACCAGGGGGAGGTAAGAGGGGGACCGTGAAAAGGAGAGAGGCTGGAGGGTAGAAAAGGGAGAGGGAAAGAGAGACAGGGAGAAGGAAGGGAAGAGAGTAAGTTAAGGTGAGAGGAACGTAAAGGGAGGAAGTTGGCATGGTTGCTTCTTTTCGAAACTGATATATGAACCAGATCTAGGGTGAAAAAGCTAAAGAACTAGACTAAGAGACTTTAAAAGGAAAGTGAGGTATCTTTAATCTAGAAACATACATTTGGTTCCAATATTACATGACACTCAACCCAAAACTATTTATCAACTATTTGGGATTATAATATTTACACTAAAGATAGTGTTAATGTGGATAATGTAATTCCCACAAACTTTAGACAGGATGGTAATCATGCTGTCAGATTACAGGACTACATGACAAAAGGTGCAGGTAGCTACTGGTGCATGGGGGAAGGTACTGGGATGCTCAGAGGTACACACACACACACACACACACACACACACACACAATTTGTATTTATATATGTGTGCTTAGCCAGCTTTTCTTATTCTATGAATGAAAAGGTCTGCTTTAAAAAAAAAAAAAAGGACACAAATTGGTCCTTTGGACCTGGACCATAGGTCAAGTTCAGCTTAGCAAATGTTCATAAAAACTGAGTTAATTGTCAACTTTTAGGTTTCATGTTGAATGAGGATTTCTGTTTCCCTAGGAAAACTGGAAAAATCCACACAATATTTGCCTGGAGCTGCCAGAGCTGCCTTTCTATAGGAAGCAGGTACTCTAGGATCTGCCAAAGCTTTTGCTTGGCCTCGTCTTTTGTTTGCTCTGTCTGGCAGGCCTTGATAGACACCTGAGTTGGCAATGTTGCTACTGCTGCCACTCACTCACTGCTAGGTAGGATAAGTTGCTATGTGGCCTCCTATGACACAGAGGAAGCTAGCAGTTGTACTGATACAAACCCTGAATATAAACAATGCAAGTCTTACCTTAAACCAGGCATAAGCCTCACTTAAGTATGATGTTCATAGCAAAAGCTTTACTTCCTCTGGAACCAACCGGAAGTAGCAGGCCATAATGGAAGAGGGAAGGGAAAGTATCCAAGATCTCCTGTGTCAAGAAGATATTTAAGCCTGTGAGGCTTCCTAATAACCTGCTTGAAGAGGTTTGGAAAATAAGCCTGAAATGAGCACAGGCCTGTGTATGGATAATCACTCTCTCTAAGGATTATGCCATCTCAAAATATCTTACTGCGAATAACTCCTATTTTCATGCTCAGCTTTTATCTCCTTCCATCAAGATGATGAAAGTACAAGTAACGACTATATTCACTGTTCAACTGATATTAATTTTCTCATCTTTGCTTAAAATATTTACTTTAAAATGCTCTGGCAGTTCTCTCCTAAGGTGTAGGATCCTTATCTCGATTCCATAGTTCCAGAGAAAATGAATATACTGCTTAGTTTTAAGATCAGTGTTAAAAGAGCCAAAAATTCAAGGTCACACATCTAGAAAGTGGAAAAATCAGATTCAAACACAGACTAGTTCCAGAACCTGAGCTCTGAAACATTACTAAGGATAAATTAGTGGTACTCATAATGGTGAAGGAATGACAAACATAACCATCATCAAAACAAAGAGACACTGTGACAGGCACAGTGTTTTGGGTGCCAAAAGCTTTATTTAGTTTATGTGAGGCAATTATGACAACCTTTTGAGAAAGGTGCTGTTCGCCTCAGACTTCTGTCTAGAACTTATAAAGAATTAAAAAAAATCAGACCCTCGAAATTCAAAGACCCAATCCAAAAATGGCCATCTGAAATGAATACACAGTTCTCAGATGAAGAAATACGAATGGCAAATAAATACATGAAAAAATGTTCATCATCATTAGTCATGAGAGAAATGCAAATTAAAACCACACTGAGATTCCATCTCACTCCAGAAAGA